>VYXD01003129.1:147008-234681 GCA_013397195.1 Hylia prasina
TGAGGAGGAGCGGCTGCCGGAGCTGGGGTTGTTCAGCTTGCAGAAAAGGCGAGGAGAGTGTGACTTTATCATTCTCTACAACTCCCTGAAAGGAGCTGGTAGCCGGGCAGGGGTCGGGCTCTTCTCTCAGGTAACAAGCGATATGGCAAGGGGAAACGGCCCCAAGTTGCACCAAGGGAAGCTGAGGTTGGATATTAGGAAATACTTCTTCACTGAGAAGTGAAGGCTGGAACAGACTGCCCAGAGAAGTAGCAGAGTCACCATCCCTGGGGGTACTTAAAAGATGTGGCACTTAGGAACACGGTTTCGAGGTGGACATGCCTATAGTGAATTAACAGTTGGACTTGATAATCTTAGAGGTCTTTCCCAACCTAAACAATTCTGTTATTCTATGACAGCACCCAGTGCCCACCTTGCACACCGAGTGCCCACCCCCATGCCCACCGCCCCCGGGGCACCAATGCCACCCGTGCACATCCCTGTAGTGCACAGCTGCCCACAGCTCCCCTCAGGCAGGTGGTCCTTGCAGGGATGGTGTCTGGAAGGGGCTGCACGGTGTGGGAGTCCCCACCTCAGGTGTGCTGTGGCGCACGTGCAGCGCCAGGACACGCACGGTCTCCGTCTGGGCAGGCAAGGTCTTACCTCAATCAGAGCTCTGCCTCTTTCCCTGCTGCTGGCTGCCTCGCCACGCCACACAGAAATACTGCAGAGAGTTTTTAATAGAGGTGTTGCTGGGTGAAATAAAGCAGTAAGATGTCAAAGGCTCACTTCTCCTCTCGCTAGCGCTGTTTGGGCAGTGGACTATCGGCTTTCCTTTCCTAGGTGAACTAATTTGAAGGGTTGTATGCACAAGCACACCACAGCCATCAGACCACCGTGGACAAACTGGCCTAAAACTATGTGGTTTACTTATTCTGACAACCTTGGGAACAGAACTCTCTGCTTTCCTGAGAGAAACAGGGGGTCAGGAGGGGGGTTTTGTTTGAAACCCACTGATGTGCAAGTTCTTCCACTGACTTTGAAGAATATTGGATGTGATTCAGCGTATACATAATATCTGTAAAGACACTTAACACACACAGCAACAAGAGGAGACAGTAAACATACATCCTTGCAAATGGAAGAAAAACATGTTTATGCCACATTATTCTTACCACTACTTAACAGCATTAAAAGAGGCAGTGTCCTTGGGTCCCATTTTCCATGCTTTTGTCAGATCTTTTTTAGTCTATGAGTATCCATTTACTTGCAAATTTCACGGCTGGATGATTTCAGCCCTACACCACTTCCTAGAGCACATGCCTTCAGGTCACTGGAATAGTCACAAGAGCTCTCTGTACCCTTTAGAACTGCACACACCAGAGAATAAATAGAAAACATTTCTTACCCCTAGTTCAGGTCTAGCTGATCTTACTAGGTTTTGCCCAGGTTCTGAGAAGTTTCCAGAGCTGGCTCCCACAGCTGCCACCAGAGGAAAATTTGGTGACTTCATCTTTTGCCTTCTTTTCTTCTACCTCAGCACGCAGAAATTACATTTAATTGATGGCAAGGGTTTCATTAATCTTTTTGTGGGCTGTGACCAGCAGCATATAATTAAGAATCACCTGTAAAAATTGGTTTGAAACAGTTAAACACAGTGCAGGCTCATAAACACAAGACATTGATTTTACACTGGGTGGTGCGTCCCGAGGGCAGCAGGGCTGGCTCCCCTTGGGGCCAGGGAAATCCTCTCTGAGCAGCTGGGCTGCTGCAGGTCTGTGGGGACACCTGCCCCCCTCCCTTTTCCCTTGTTTCCAATCTGGACTCCAGTTCTCCTGCCTCCCCAGGCCAGATTTGACAGCAGCTTCAGTGGGAATTTCATCCAAGAGGAGAGCACTGGATCAGCTGTCCCTGTCCCCATTCTCCATCTAATTTTAGCACCATCAACTCCTGTCTCCCCTTGCCACCTTTCCTTGACATTTCTGCTTTGTTCTTCACTCTTCTTTTCCCTTTCATCTTCTCTTTCCTTCAGCAGCTGGCACATTTACCTTGTCTGGCTCCCCCATAGCTTCCACCTTCCCTCTAGGCCTCCCATCTTCCTTTTTCTCTGCTTCAGGAACTCCTTCCAAACTAAACAGGTGACCCACAGGATGTAGATGTCTCCTTGAGCCAGGGGTGTCCAGGACTGAGCACACCCACCATTCCCAGTTCTATTGGCATCACAGTGCTGCAGAAATAGTGCCCAGTTCCTCACAATCTCTTCCTTATGTAGCACAGCCCTAATATAAAGATATTTCAGCCCAATTTGGTTGTCAGGGCCAGAGCATATTCCTCATTCATACATGATGCCAATTCCAGATACACAAAAATGAACACATTGCCTCTGTCCTCTTCCACAGCAGCAATGGTGCTTTTTATTTTTGCACAGGAATAGTTCCAGAGGGCTGGAAACATGAGCTGATGGATGCAGAAGAGGAAACTGATGTTGAGGGTAAGGTCTAAGAAAGAAAATCTGACTTTCATGACTCCAATATTCACTAGGTATTTCTCTGAAACTTTTTGGCTCCCTTTCCATGTGAACAACTCCCTGTGCAGGGGAAGGTTTTTTCAACTCATGTCTCATCCACAGTCTCTTGCAAAATTTCCTCTCTGTGGCAGCCCCTCTGGAGCAGTGTGCATCCAAGGAGCCAGCATAAACATCAGCAAGCCTGGGCTCAGGGCTCTCACTTTGCCTTTTCTCATGCCAGTGGTGGCAGCACCACACAGCTGCTGTATGCTCCTCCTTCCAGAGACTCATGCAAGTGTTTATAATTTTAAACCAAGCTGCTTGTCCCAGTGACAGCAAAGGGACTGCCCCAAGGGCTCATTTAAAAGCACTGACAAGTCTTCATGCAGCAAGTCTCTTCTTCACCTTCTTTACTGTGACCTCAGGACAAATTTGTGCCTTTAGAAATCAAGACCAAAAACCCATCAGTCAACTTGGTGTTTTAGCTGCTTTCAGGAACCCCCAAACCATTTCTTGGTGAATCTCTTTTGCTAAGAGGTAAAAGAAAACAAATTACATTTGAAATGGGACAACTTTACCTAACACCTTCAGCACAGACATTTCTTAAACAGCTAGCAGTGCTCTGATGGTATTAAAGTGTAGAAAAAACAGTCCTTTGCCAATATCATCCTTAGTGCAGAGACTGGTTTATGTTTTCCACTGTTCTAGTAGCATGTCCTTAATCTCTTCTGGGTTTGCTTTTAAGAGAAAGAGAATATCTAAAGCCCAAAGCATAGCCTGTGCTGGGACTACATTTAGTTACACTCCAAACAGAAAAGTCTCTCTAAGCCTGCTGTGCTCCTGAAGTCTCTAACCAGGATTTGGGAGAGCAAGGCAACCTCTAGGGGAAGAGCCAGACAACCCAGGGCACTGCTTTCTTCCTCTCTGTCACGGTCTGGGTGAAACATTAAATCCTCTCTTAGCTTAAAGACAAACACTAAAACTTTCTGCATTGTTAAATAGCACTTAGCAATACGGAGCCTGCAGATTGCTATTTTTATCAAGTACTCCGTATTTGCACTTCCTCTGAAATCTCAGCAGGGTCTCAATATTGCTGAAGCTGACTGCTGCAGCCAGCATGCACACAGGCTGTGCCTGGAAAGATGCATCTTGGAGCTGGCAGCAGTTATCCGTGAGTGATTGATAATGGGCAAACTTCTTGTTCAGCTAAACGGGCTTTGGCACAGGATCACTTGAAATATAACAACAACCAGAAAAAAAATAATAAAAAGTCAGTCTGTTGAAGAGCATCCACCCATACCAGATGTGCTGACTGGAGAATATGCCAAATCCTTCAAAGCAGTACAACTTGACAGCAGTTCTAGGCAGAAGTGATATTTTTCCCCCGATGTATTTACAAACAAAAAGAGCAGTAACTGTAGAGTAGGATGGATAAGATAAAATATTTTTGTGAATATTGGTCTAAATTTTTTAATGAGTTTCCCTCTGCTAAATTGAATTTCTTTTCAATGGGTGTGGGAGCAACTGGCTTTTGCTGGCACAAACACCTGTGAAAAATATATACCCCCCATACTGCATGTCTGAGCATTTGTAAAGCACATTTTTAAAACCATGCAGAGAAATGCTGATGATTAAAATGGCTGTGGGCTGATCCATTAGAGAGAAGAAGTGTTAACACTTAGGTTTGTTTAACCAACTTAAATTCAAAACCAGAACAATTTTATTATTTATATTCATGACCAATACTTTTCTAAATGAGCCTTCACTTCTCAGTTTTGGTCTTTGTGAATGCACTGCTAACCACGAGCAAAAAGGGTAAGATTAGGACATTTCTCAGGTCATGGCACAGACTAGCTCCGTTCTGGAGTGAACATGCACAAAGGCACAGGTGCAACAGATTTTAGGTCAAAAGTGAAGGAGAAGATAATCAAGGGGTTGCTTTTCAAGCGCAGCCCCCAGGAGGGAGCGAGTGCTGGAAGGATGGGCAGATGGAGTCCCTGTGGCTCACGTTTACCTGTGCCCAGCCATCACCCCGGCTCTTTGGGCACCGTTTCCTCTCCAGCTCACAGGTGAAGGCAGCAGCAGGTGTGACAGGTAACCACCTGCTACCTTGCCAGGCTCCCCAGAGCCCAGCTCCACAGCAGGCTGTGTAGGATCTCAGGTCAGGGCTGGAGACACTTTTGTTCCGTGTGAGCTCTTGGGAAGGTGTTACCTTCCACAGAGAGTGCCAGAGAGGTGAAAGTACTTCCAAGCTGTGCGAACTACATGCTGGTTTCTTGCACGTTCAGGTGAATTTTCTGTGCAATCTGTCTCTCTGTTGGTTACTGGCTCATCCCCAAGTCCCCAAGCCCATCAAGGTTTTCTAAAGGAAAATCAAAACAACCTTCCCAAGAGAGTCAAAACCTGAAGGAAGATCTCTCTCATCCAGCAATGCTCTGTGATGGAGGGTGGCACAGCTCTGCCTCCCTGCTGCTTTAGCCCTCACACAATTTCCACAACTGTGACCTGACCAAATGTCCACTGAGGCCAGAGGAGACCTTCCAGTCGTATCGATGGATGTCTGATTATGCTTGCTGGCACTTAGCAATACACTAAACAGTCTTCAGATTTCCTGTGGTCACCAAGGAATTCACAAAAGCCTTAGCTTTTACTGCCCTGAGTAATTATTTATTGGGATGGCCTTTTTATAGAATCTCCTTAGAATGTCCATCCAGGTTTTAGGGCCAGTGGGGACTATTAGCTCATCAGTCTGCAAAATAATGTATGCCATAGCATTTCACTCAATAACCACCACTGTGTTTAGCTCAGCAGTTAGCATTTGATTAAAAAGTATCTTCCAGAAAAGCCAGCAGTCTCCGCTGAAGAAATAAAGAAATTAAGAAACTACCATTGCCTTCAGTGGTTTATCTGGTGTTTAATCTCCTCTTGGATTTAAAAGTAAAATGTTTTACATCCCCCCACCTTTGAACACCTCTGGACACTTGGCTGTGGAGCACCAACATCTCTAGCCCAGCATCCTCACAGGTTGTATCCCCCACAACAGTGTGACACAGTGTGTCCTGCAGAGAAATGCCTGGAATTGTCATAGGGGATTGAGCTATTCATCCTAATTCCTGCCTTGCAGTCTGGAAAATGAAGGAAGAATCTTTGCAAATCATTGATGAGGGAAAGGACAAGTTCTCTTTTCTGCCAGATGGGTTGGAGGTAAGCAACCATCGCTGTGATGGAGTGGTTTAATTCTGACTCCTTCTCCAGCTGAATCAGAAGTTGCACTGCTTTGCCTTTTTCTCCCTCAGTATTTCTGTCTCGCTTGTTCTAAGCTCCAGTTTCCCATCTTCTCTGTCAGTTTTGCTCCAGGAAACAATATCACACTGTGGGAACAGCCCTAGGTCCAGATTGTTCGTGGTTGATGGTGGGCAGGAGTGAATCTCCACTTAACCTTAGCTTATTTGGCCCTGCTTTTATTTATAACCATTTCCTGGATCTTCACTGGGGGAATAAGGATCATGTATTAACCAGATGCTCCAAGGCTTTCAAGGGATGGAGCAATATGTTCTGGCTGAGCCCATGCAAAGTGGAGAGTCAAAAGTGAAGTTTTGCAACAACAACAACAGCTGCAGTGTGGGGGCCGAGGTCAGCTTCCCTGGGAGGGGATATGGGGAAGGCCTGTGAGAGGGAATTTGTGGAAGCTCTAAAGGAGCTCTTTCACACATTTCAGCTCAAATCTCTAAATTGCTCCCCCTGTTCCTAGTATCCATACCTCTGGGCTGACTTTGTCTGCCTTAAAATCCTTTGGAACAATGTAAGTTTTTGTGCTCCCAGAGTGAAGGAGAGTTCATAGTGTATCTATGGAAAAATCATTCCTTGCTGGCTTCTCCAGGCCACTTTGTACCTCAATGTGGTGCAAAATTCACTGGCTGCAATCCAAAGATCCAGGCAGCAGCACACATCAGGTTGTGTCTTTGGGCTTGGTAGGGTTAAATCACTCCCTTCATTTGAAATTGTCAGCAAAAAGCTTATTGATCTCAGCAGCCCTGGGATTTCTCCAGTAGCTGGTAAGACCATCTGACTGCCACTGGAGAGCAAGGGAACTGTGTCTTCATGCATTCCCATTCTCTTGTATTCCTCCCCTGTGTCACTGGCTCACTCACAGGAGGGATTGAGTGATATAATAAGATGCATCATAACAAGATGTCTTTATAAGCCAAAAAGTCATGCTTCTCTCCATGCTGGGAAAAACAGCAGATGAACGACCCATATGGATCACAATAACTCAAATTACATTACAGAGACAGTGAACTGTTTGTGACACATCCGGTACAAGGCTCTTGAACCACAACAAATAGATTGAAACCTCTCTAGCATTTAATCTTTTCTCCCATTGACCATGGGCAGGTCATACAGAAAAAGAATCTCCCTGCTGTGTCTGTATTGGATTTTATTAGGCTTGGTCCCTCTGTGAATGATTCCAAGTCCTTACTCTTCCGCTGTGATGTCTGGGGAATTATACACACACTGCAGCCCAGCTCTTCCATAATTGCTTTATCAGTGGGGACCATGTAAAACCACATTTTACATGGTACTTTTGGCATAATTTGTTTTGCTCATGGGAGAGATAGCATACTTAAAGGATTTGCTCTTTTGCTCTGTACCAGAGGGGATCCATGGGGTGTGTCATACCTGACCTGCTCGCACGCATCAAATCCACGAGGACTCAGGAAACTCTTGCCTGGAGGAACAGAGACAAGTCCAAGGAGCAGCAGCATCCCAGGGAATGCCTCATGCCAAGAAGCTGCATCTATTCACAGCTGGGCTGGGGCTGAGCAGGTTTGCTCAGTGCAAGAAGGTACCAAGGACCAGTCCAGCCTGAGTCCTGGTGCAGCTCCTGGGCAGTAGGTGCCAAGGTTGAGGATGTACGTGCCCTGTGAGCTACACTCACAGGCAGTGATGCCATGCCCTGTTTCCAGCTCCCAGCTGAAGCTGGGAGGGGTGGAAATGCAGCTGTTGCCTCCCACCTTCATTCACAGGGAGGGACCAGAGCTCACCCTGCTTTGTACTTTCACCCCTGAGCTGCCCTAGAAATGCTTTTTGAGGTGGTTTCTCCCTTTGCCACAATTGAACATTTGCATCAAGCCCAGCAAGAATCTGCTCCTGAATTTGCAAGACAAAATTATTTTAAAATATCTTCATTGCATCCAACACTGATGCAGAGAGGCAGAGAAGGTGGTACAGGAGACCTTTTCTTTTAAGTAGCAGCACTGTAAAAATTCACCATCATCAAGTATTAACAAAGATTAAGAACTAAAAAAGCTTTTTAAAGTCTCTTTAAAAATATAGACAATTATACTATCTAGAGTTGGAGTGATAAGCATTAAAACCCTATATGAGTTTTGAGGGATGTCCAAAAATAGAGAGCAGGACACAGATGTACAAAAACAGTGATGAGACAAATTTAATTTCTGCTGGTAACTGGTTGGTCTGGTTTTGCACTTCCATGGCTTACTCTGATCTCACAGTGAGGGCACAAATATATGTTGTTTTCTTAGACGAAAATTAAGCCACGACTATGCATTTCAGCAGTGCTCCCCAAAATGCCTGCTGCTGGCCCTCCTGGGGACAAAGCCTTGTACTGGGGGGGCTCTTCTGATCCAAACCATCATAGCAGTGGCCCTGCTTCTGTGCTCCAGCAGGGCACGGCAGGCTGCATCCAAGGATAAAAAGGTAATTGATCCCGCAGAGGAAAAGAAAGAGCCTGAGGCGAGAGACAGACACACAAACTGGAAGAATGCAACGTTTATACTTTTACCTAAATCAATACTAACTATGAGAAAGCCGCTATAGCTGCAGGCTCTTAGGCTGTGCCTGAGTCTCAGACCTGGAGAGGGTTTTGGAAACTCTCATGTGCAAGCAAGTACCTGAAAACTGCCCAAAACTGGGAGTGAGGTGAAGAAAAGCAAAGCTGTTCTACAGGAATTAGCTACACTTACACACAGGCATGAGGGGTAGTGGGCAGTGTCTTCCTGCACCAAGGTCATGCCACTTTGGAGATGTCAAAATGTAGGCTGAGACCTGTCAGTTCACTTTGCATGACAGTGAACAAATGTTTTTCAAGACAAGGTTTCCTGACCTAGGCTGCATTGGAAGAGACAGATCAGACATCCGTCAGTACCCCACACACTCTGTCCACTGGAGACCATTTATTTTAGCTCCAGTGGCAAGCAGCAATATGTGAATTCATCACGGTCAGATAAACACTAATAAAATGTCCTAGGTTAGAGCAATAGTGATTTTTCTGTCAAGCCCAAACTGAATAAAACGCAGAAAAAATTCATTTTCTGCTCTGAAGCTGGAAGTACCAAGGTGTAGAAACAGAACAAGAACAAACCACATGAATTCTTTGCAAATAGCTTCCTCTCTTCTAATTGCATTTCCCATCTAACTCCACTTTCACTATGGCTTGTGGAGGTAACAGCTATTGATCTACAACTATTTTGACAAGGAGAGGTGCTGCAGAAACAGCAGAAATCTCCTCAGGTCGTTGTCAGCTAATCTGGCCACACAGTAAGGGAGAAAACAATTAACACCAAGCACTAGCTGCTGGGCTTATCATTATCCAGCAGTATAAGGTCCTCTGAGGACTTCAATTCACATTTGGGTCCAGATCATAATACAAAAGCCACACTTGAGTACCATGTGCTGGCAGAGCTGATTTCACAGAGTACAGAAATACAAGCACAGGAGCTGCAAACATGTTTTCCATTGACTGGAACATACAATATCTTATTTATCACAAGCCAATTGATGACTAAACTCATCCAGCAAAGTCATAAAAGCATTAGTTTGTATTTGTTGTTCACATTCAGAGACATTATACATCAAAAAGGTCAATGCTTTCCTACTAATTCAATTATAACACAGCCATCTATCATGCTACTCCAGTTAATACCATGTTAGCTTGCTGTTTCTGAGGAATGATAAAAATTGAAGTGTCCATACAGGATATCCCACTTTAATGACAAACCTGTTAGTGATAACAGAGCTCATTGCAAACCTTTCTGCAGCCATTCTTTGCCAAATTCTTTGTGTACCTGAACTACTGTTCTTTGCGGGGGACATGGTGTTTAAGTGGACTGAAGACAGTGCTGCAGCCTGAAGCCATGCTGCCTATACAGAGCTTGAAAAATGAGAGTCCCTAAGGATGTTTTATTTGCCTGCATTTGTTATTAAATGCATGGTGACTGGGATTCATTTACTGGTCTGTTTTCAATAGATTTCATCAAAGAAAGAACCATCATCCTCCCTGCACAGGTTTGAAAACCTGGATGTAAGATAGCTACAAGGCAAGGATTTATTTAATAAATCTGTGCAATCAGATAGAATGAGAAAATATGATATTCCAATTTTTTAGAAGTGCAGACAAGCAATCTGGACAGCTTCAGGTTTTCCAGTCTGATTTCACAAGCAAGCAAGGCTGTTTAATACATGATGAAGAAAAGGGCTCTGGAAGCAAATGGTGGCAGGAGAAAATGCACCAAGATAAATCACACCCAGGGACACCATTATGTTTCTCTGATAAAAATCCTCATTTTTTAAAGCAGCACATATAACCTATCAGGACTTCAGCAAAACAGCTGACATGGAAAATTAAGTTCACTGGAAATTATTTGGATTAATTCACAACTACCAACTACTTCCCCACCCACCCAGTAGGAGAGATGCTGACTTGCCATTTCGAGAGGAGGATGAGCAGGCTGAGGGAGATTATTAGAGGAATTCCCCTGTGTCTGGGACCCATTTCCGTTACTGCTTCCATTAATTATCTCTAGACAGAGCAGAAAGGCACTAATGCCTTCAGTGGCATTAGACAGAGGGCTGGGAAGCATTCTTAGAGAAATTGCACAGAAAAAGAGGCTGAGGGATGGGTCAAACACAGAAGATCATTTACGATTCTGCACCGAAGGAGCAGCAAGAATATCTGTGAGCACCTGGGAGCTTATCAGTGGGGAGGAAAGCAAAGCATTAGTCTAGCACAGGATGCTTATGAGCATTTGACAGGCTGTGGCCATACAAATCAAAGGGAATGGGATGAGTAGCTCTGCACACAGCTATGGGCAGGATGCTGTCACATTTGCAGGGCACAGATCACTGGGGAGGATGAGCATCTCACTGGGAATGCTCTGCCCCACAGGGTCCCCTGTGCTCAGCAATGCCTAACTCAGAGCAAAAAGCAACAGGGATGAGCCACTGTTGTAAGAGGAAAGTGGACAAGCTGCTCCATTTAGCTTTGCAAAATGAAGCCTGAGAGGGGCTGTGATTATTTTCTATAAATACATCAAGGGGGTAAACACAGGGGAGAGAGAAGAGCTATTTCAGCTGAGGAGGAATATTGGCACGAGAACAAATAGATGTAAATTGATGGACTAAAAAAAAATGGACTAAAAAAAATTGGACTAAAAAAACTTCCTCAGAAACGTGAGTTTTCTGAATAGCCACAGGCAGGGGGAATAAGCTTTCCCTCTCTCCCACAACCTTGCTCTGTTGCTGAGTAGGTTTTCATGGCCCATTTGGGTGGGATGACAGCATGCTGCTCCCAAGCCATCCTCTGAGGTCTAGGTTCTAGCACACACCAGACCTGCTCACTGGTACCTCTGATACCACAGAGATCTCCAAGCCCCCATTCAGCCCACACCATCCAGAGTTTCCAAGGGTTTCATACATTTCATTTTTTAAATGGTCAGGTTTTCACCACAGCTGTGTTCTCCTGGTCACAGACCATGGAGCTCCTGCCCTGTACCCTGGCAGAGAAGTGGTACAGATGCAACCAAAACCTGTTGATGTGCACAGAAACACCTAGGGCCCTCCATCCCTGCAGGACCAACCTGCTGATTGCTCCCTGTGCCTCTGCTGACAGGCAGCCAGGAAGGGTTCACACAAAGGAGAGTCCAGAATAATGGGATTTTTAACATTAATGGGGATCAGAAACTATAATGCTGGACTCAGTCCTTTTGCTAATGGCAGAGCAGACTTTTAAATCACATAAAACAACCAGTATCCATACTGATACAGTAATATTACTAACAGACTCACAAAATATCATCCCTAATCATCACGTACCATGACACTAAAAAATGCGTGGGAAACTGAGGCACAGAAAGCCACAGCTCATCAATACTTTGATCATTCATTTCCAGCTATATTATCCTGCTCTAGCCTTACAAGAGGTGCCAAAATCGTGGCTGTCACTGGCAGGAGATCTCCACGGACACCAGGGGTAGCTTTTCTCAGCTCTGTAGCACCTTGCTGAAGCCCTGGCCGTGACCCCCCTCCCTGTGCAGAGGCACAGCGCCCCAGGAAGGCATTTTGTCAGGCTGAAACTTTGTGCAGCACATTCACACTCACTGCTTGGATGGCCCTCCTCCATCAGGTAATACATTTTAACATCTCCTCCAAGCAGCTCTTTCTCAGGGCAAACACATAATTTTCTGGAGTGTTTTTTACATTATCACAGCAGAGCTGCTCTAATGACACACGACTAATGTGGGGATCTGCTTTTACATTTTGTTGCAGTCTGCAATAAAATTAGATGGAGGGCTCCTGAGATGTACATTTTGAGTCCTTCCATATCACACTGGAAAGTGCCAACCCATCTTGCAATGAACGAGTCAAGTCCAGAAGTGGAGACTTCAGTATAAACTGGTATTTCAATGAGTGGGGCAATAATTCTCATTGCTCTTCCTCTGAGTCACACACAAGAACTCTCCTGCAGACCCAAATGAGCTCATATATCCCTCAAGTGCAAATAGGAAATGCAGTCCTCTCCTCTGGACATCAACTACCAATTTGTGTGTTGCCTCATACTCTTCACATCATGTTTTGGGCTGATATTATCACTTTTACCAAGTTTATTGGTTTTATTTATACCAACTGGAGTCATTCTTTTTAGCATAGACTATCACTGTGCTTTATAAATCTTATCACAAGGATAAATCAAGAATAACATTTTTTGCTAGTCTATGAATCCATAATTGGAATTTGTTCTCTGATGTTTTATGCAGATGAGGATCTTTCTCAATACATTACTCCACATGCAGAAAAAAGCCCCACACTCTTCCCAATGAATTTTAAATTGAAACCTTCCAGATTTTTTGTGCAGAAAGGTTGATTTTATTTGCACACTGAACAAACTCCTGGAAGAGAAACACATTCATTTTAATACCTACTGCTGGATCTTAAAGCATGTTTTCTTTTACATAAAGGAAACCTTCAAAAAAAATATTAATAGACTTTTTGCTCAGAAGCTCTTCTGGCTCCAGGAACTTTCTCTCTGAAACTGATGGATGCTACATGACAGGGCACAGGGGGTTCCAGGAGCTCAGGACCCACATCCTTCCTCCCTTTTCCAAACACCAGCTCAGAAACCCCAACTTGGGCACAGGTCAGTGATGGCTCCAACTGATGCAGTGACCACCAGGAGCTGGGAAATTTGGCAGCAAAGCCAGCTGCACACATCTCAGCCCTTGTTTTTATTCTGGCTGACTCCAAATCCTCCTAGCATGCCAGGGCTTTAGGAGAAGAAAAAAACTTAAAGGACCTTGTTTTAGTCTGAATCCATTACAGAGAAAACAAGGTGTCATGAGTGTGATACTCACTGGGGAAATATTGTAGCTTCTTCCTCTTTCCCTAGCATGATATAAAGGGTGTATTAAAAGAAAAAATACCACTCTCTCATAGAAAATAAAAAAACTATGCCCTGTCGAGACAAATAGATGTCAGTCCAAACTGATGGCTTAAATTAAATATTAAAGATTTAAAATAAAACAAACCTCCTGAACCAGAGTTTGATTTATATAGTACTGTTCCTTTAGAGAGGATTTGTGGAAACATGAACTCCTTCTCTCTGTTGTTCTTTGTAAAAGAAAAAGAACAAAATCAATTTCTATAAAGCAAGATTATTTTAGGAGTCAAGTTATCAGAAATGCCTGCTGTATCTGGGACATCTGTTTTTCTCTCCCCCATCCTTTTTCTCAGAAGGCAGTAACTGCAGAAAAAAATTGAAAAAGATCCCAGAGCTAGCCCAAAACTAGGTTATTACCACTTTTCTCAATGTGATTAAACTTGTCTTTAATGAAATCTCACCTGTTTTCAGCTAACATGATCAGCAGAAGCTCAGCTCTCTTCACAGACCCACCTTTACTGCAGCCAGCAGCTTCCCTGGGCCCATTGGGTGATTTTTCATGCTCTCCTCATTTCAGTAGGACACCATGGAGCACATGGGCACCAGCATCCAAAAATCACTTTGCCCAAGGGGACTCTCCCACAGACAGGAATGGTGCTGGCAGCATTTGTTAACAAAGCCAAAACAATTATTTCTCCAGCAAACCCTGGACTCTGAACAGGAAATTACAGGGGGATGTTTAATAGCAGCTAGGAACCTTGTGCCCCATTTCAAAAATCAATAGAGGCATGGGCAATTCTTAGGGACTTTGGGCTTCTTAACTTCCCAGGCTCTTCTGGGAGAGATTACAGCATCTAGCACTGGTACTCAGAATTTTGCAAAGTGTTCCCATCTTTCAGAAGGATTTGGCACAACACTCCCAGGAGGCAGGGAATGTTACAAGCCCCTAATGCAGAGCCAGTGTTTTACATCACCTGGCACCAGGTTTTCAGCTGCCCAAAGGAGCCAATCCCCTGGATCTGATGGACCAACTCTAGACCTCAAGCATGTGAGGAGGTGACCCAGATGCCTGGGAGCAGGCAGGAAAACATGAGGGGAGCTGGTGTGGGGCTGCAAAAGGCAGCCTTGGGTGTGGGAGAGCTTAAAAAACGTGCTGGGCACAAGCTGTCCTTGGGGGTGGGAGGGTTTAATCACACATCAGCTCCCATGAGGGCCTGTCTCACAAAAAGCTGTCTTTCACAGGCAAAAAAAATGAGAAAACAGCTGCTAAAGAGAGAGAAAAGATGCTGCAATGTTAGAGAACTCCTGTGGGCTTGCAATAAGTCACTGGAGCAAGTTTGTTCTTGAATGTGTCTGAAATGCCTCCAAAGCAAACATGTTCTTTTGAAGAAGGATGTTTTTATATGTAGCTTAAAAGAGATTAGTTGCCAATAGAAGAGCAGAGCAGAAGAAAATATTGAAAAACAACTGGAGTTTGTACTAGTGTTTATCACACTGGTCAGCAGTCAATATTCGAGTTAATGATGTCACACATTAATTTAAATATTAGATGTTTAAGGAAACCCACAGAAGCAAAATGAAGTCATTCACCTGCATCCAACCAACTCAGAGGAGGCATTTTCTCCCATCCTGCATCTGCAGCCTCTTGTACAAGTAACATGTGAGTTTGCATCAGAATTTCAGATGGAAAACCCAGAAAATTGTTCAGATCAAGTTGGATTTGGCTCCACGACTACAAACAGCAAATGCAAATCCTGTGACAAGGTGCACACTCACAGCAGGATAGAGACAAAGTAAGGGAGATGCTGGGACGTTCAGTAAAGAAACCACCACAAAATTTGGCCTGCCTTTCATCAAATGCCCAGAAGGAGAGAGGTTGGAAGGCTGTGCTTACTCATTACTCTTCCCCATGTTTATTTTCTCCCCAGGAGATGCCAAAATATTTATTCAGCTGCACTGGAAAGGGACTTGCTGCTCTTTTGCAAGTTTGGTTTTTATGAAAAAAAGAAAACAGAGGATCTGTGTAGCTGGGTAAACTTCCACTTGAAGCTCTCAAGTGCTGTTAGGCAAAACAGCAGGATTTCATTAAAGCAGAGATGTGCCTGTTGCCATACATTACTACCTGCCTTTCTGGATGCTCACAGGTGCAGATACTAAGGCTATAGGAGGCTTACCCAGCCTGATCCATGTTGCTGGGCTCTGGGCTCAACAGCCCTTGAAAACAAACAAACCAACCAACAAAAAACCCCAAACACCCCACCTGTGTTTTCACAGGCAAACCAGGTTCATCCAGCTCCCCTTCACCTAATTAAACCAAACCCTTTAAATCTTACAGAAAACCCACAGGCCTAAAATCACAGACTTTGAGAGACAAAGTGAACTGGCTTTTAAAGGTTAATTTCTAGGCACATTGGAAGATGCTTTATGTGTACAGCTCGGTTGGCTCCATTATTAAATTAGCAGGCTACAAAGCTGGTACACCATGCTCTGCACTGGGACATTAAGCTGCAGGAATTTTCCTCTCAACACTGGCATCTCATTATTTGCTTCTGTTGATTATTCAGATTGTATTAGATGTCAAGGCTTGCTAGATTCAAAGACCTCACTGAGATGAAGGCAGTTCTATCCATCACAGACAATGCCGAGGAAATGAGTACAAAAGCTACACCATCCCTCAGGATAACAAGTGATGCAAAATATACCACACCAAGCCTTATTTAAAAGTCTTTTGAAATGTCATAACAGCTTAGATTTAATAGTGGGAGGTGCAGAGGAGGGGGAAATTCATCCAGTTTCAAGAGGGTCTACAGCCAGAGCTCAGTGAATTGCATTGTTTTGGTCCTCACATCTACAATTCATACCTAGCTCACCTCTGCAGTACAGATTTCAACCCTGAAAAGTGGGAGGCATCTCTAAAACAGAGGAACAAACTAATTGAGAGATCATGCTTCCATCTCCTCCTTTAAACAGAGTGCTTGTTGTAGGAACAGGTCCAGTTCCTCCCTGCCCCACCAGCTTGAAATGTCCTCTGTGAACAACTAACAGCTGCACCTAAAGATAAAGCATCCCCGTGGTCTGTAGCTCCAGGGCAGCCTCATCCTTCCTGCCTGAGGTTCCCTACCAGGGCACCTCAGTGCCCCATCCCCTTCTGCTGCTCCCTCCTGCCTGCCCTGGGCACAGGGAAACTCCAAATCAGAGACATTTGATCCCTCACTCAGGCACAAACAATGGAAAAGAGCCTGCACAGCCAGAGAGTTGAATTTTCTTTGGTTTAAAACAAAAACAAAAAACCCCCCCAAAAAAGTAGAGATTGCCTAATTGTTCTGTCAGCTAACTATTTTAACCTTCTTTCCTCCTACTAAGTGAATATTTTATGTGATTCCTGTGCTAAAAGCAGCTGAATGTCAGAGACATTCATCTTGGCTCCAGCCTTTCTTTTTTTACAGGATTTGGATCTACTCTGATTTGGCACCACGTTATTGGTTTCTATCAAAGTGCCACTTTCTGTTTTCTTTTTGCTTGCTCACACACCTCAGCCCTTTGGAGGGTGAGTGCCAACCTAAGTACTCGGGGCAATTAAACTGTCGTGGGAGGAGACGTCCCCAAGCATCCTCTTGGTGCTTCCAGGGGACATAAATGTACCAGTGGGATGGGAAAATTATTCCCAGAGCAATTCACTGCCTCCCTTCTGTACCAAAATTACTACAGACACCACATACCAGAACAGTGGGACCAAGCAATGCTGCTGGTGCAGGAGCACGACTTCCCAACTTGAAATCACAACTTCAGTTTGGAAGATGGCAGCTCTGTCAAATGAGAGGGGGAAGATCCCTCTGCCCTGCACAAGTCCTGGGCTCATTGAATGATTTTTTCTTTTTAAATAACTACCTTTTGAATTCAGAGCATTCTGATTCTTTTGTTTCTGTTGCCGTCTCCCTAAATACTGGATGCTGTCTCAAGCTCCCTGCACGCTCTCTAGAAAACAAGTACAAAGCACTTTTCCCCTTCTAGGATGATACACTATATAAAACTACATAAAGGCACATTAATCACAGAGCTCACGTTCATTTATTCATGCCATTATAGATGAGAACTAGTCTTTGGTTTTAAAGGTTTCTTTAACAAATGAAGGTTGAAAAGACAAAAGAGAAAAAGAAAGAAGAAAATGGAAATAAAAAACCTACATCAAAATATTAAACATGGGAGAATATTGAGCCGATGCTCTCATGGATTTCTTGCCAAAATCACTTGAAAGAGTTTCACAGCTGAAATTGGGACAGAATAAAAGGACTGGAAATACTAAAAGAACATGATGAACAATTAAAAAAAGGTGAACAGAAGGTCTGGCTGAAGAAACTTAACTGTGATCCCAAGGCATTTCCATTACCTGTGAGAACCCAAGCTCTTCTCAGGAGCTGGAGTTACCCTTCCTTCCCTGCCAGCACCAGGACAAGGGTCCTGCTTGGGACATCACTCTCAGCATTTACCACCCTAAATCATCACCCCAGGCTCTAGAGGAACAGCACCTTCTGCAGAGGTCTAAGAGCAGGAAGAGGGACAAGTGTGGTAGCTGGGAATTAAAACAAGCAGATGTGGATCAGTTCAGATTTGGGCTCAGGAGACCATCAGCAACCCATTCCCGAGGAGCAAGTGGGGAGGAGAAGTGCACAAGCAAAGAGGTGTGGGCAGGGCCAGCACTGGATCTGGACCATCCGTTGGAGAAAGCTCCTCATTTCCAGCTCAGCCTGCTTTGAAGGCAACTCAACACCGAGTTTTGGCTCAAGAGCATCAAAGAGAAGAAACGTGTGGGTTTTGGGGCAAACAGCAAGAACAGCTAAGAAGGCGCAGAGAAACACGAGATTCTTGTCCCTACTAAGAGCAAAATGAGCCAAAGAGCTCTGAACATCTCTGGTGAGAAAATATTATCCACAGGAACAATGACAGCTCTCAAAATCCAATTAGGCCTTGCCTACATCCAAATGTCAAAGGGAAATAAAGGTGTCTGATCCAAATTTGTCAAGTGCCTCCCAGCATTTCCATAACAGATGGTGTGGTTTTTGACAGAACTATGATGCCTGAAGTCAAGACTGATCTGCAAGCTGCAGATGATGAAGACGTGATTAAGGAAATAAGAATCACTCTTGGAGACAGTGGTCTTAATCAATTAATTTCTATTCCTTGAATGCTTGCCAGTGTAAAGTCTGTTCTGCAGGCCATTTGCAAGTGACCAAGGACACCTATCTTACCAGTAGCTTCCTGTAACAGCCAGAAAACACAGAAACTGATAAAGCAAAAGGTGAATGCAAGTTTCCAAAACCCTTGTTCAAATTTGAAGCTGGCTATCATTTTATAGTTAATCTTCTGTCTGTTTGTGGTGATGAGGGAGCCAGATGTTTAATTAGCTTTAACAAAAAATTCCATTAAAATTTGTCTTGCTTCTACTGAACTAGATTTATAACCTGTGTAGACAGAGACACTTGAAAATACCAAGAAAAATATTCTCTGGGGAATCCAATGAAAATCTGAATCTCAGAACATTTTCTCCGGTACTTGGGGACCTTCAAGGTCTGTAGACTCGGATGGAAAGACCACACACATTTTTCAGCTGTCACCATCACTTACTCACTTAACAAAGGAAAAAGAAAAGCCTAATTACTCATGGGTCCATTTTTAATTTGCAGACTTAGTGATGTTTAAGGGGAAAAAAAAAAAAAAAAAGAAATAAAAAAAAAAAAGAAGAAAAAAAGGAAGACAAACACAAAGATGAATTATCCGTTCACTTAGAGCAGTATGAAGACAGGGGTGTTTCCAGGCAGGCAGGTCCAGGGGGGAGAGCTCAGGAAGCTTTACAACCCAGAGCACTATTCCAGCCAACTACTAACATCACACAGTAGCTGCCAGTTTGCAACCCTCTGCAGTTTTTGTTTGCATACTTTTAAGTAATATTTTGTTCAGGGACTTGTTTCTGTGTTATTCTACCCACTCTCATCAAGGTAATTTGTGTCCCCACCCTCCTCAGGCACAACTTCCCCAGAATCCTCATTTCAGCAGGTCCAGCAAACAGAATTGTTTTTTTTCTGTACAAAAATATTCCAAGCTAGACTAAGGCCACTATTTTTTATTTAAAATAAAAAGCATCTTTTCATCATAGCCTCCCCAGCTGTTACAGGAAAACCCTCCACATGCAGACAAATTGTTGTGCACAAATAACTACAAGCAGTTCCAAGCTAGAGTTTTGCAATCCTATGTTCTACTATTATTCTGTTAAACTCAGAAAGACCTACAGTCATGGTTATTTTGGTTCTTCAGGCCTCTGGGTGCCCTCAGGTGCTTCTGTGACTGAGAGCAGACCCATCCCCTGGAGGCTGCTAACATGATTTTCTACTTGTTACAATTTTCTTTCCTCTTCTCCTAATTAACACTGTTGTGAAACTGGTTGCTCTCCCTTAACCTAACCGGTTTAAACATGTGCAACAACATCTACAAACTCCTCCATTAATTATTGAAAAATACCCATACAAACATGTTTTGGGGCATTGTACAACCACCTCAACGTAGGCTGGGCTTGGATATAAAGCAGATCCCTGTCTGAACTGAAAGGACTTCGTTTGGATCACAGAAAAAGCCTGTAAGCACAATAAGACTTTGGTCTTTTTCAGGCTGCATTCTCATGCTTTCCTGGATGAAAGGAGAAAATAAAATTGCAAGCACGTTTCTTTCAGGGCAGATTTCAGCCTTATACAAAATTGAAGTTTTTGTCTTAAATAACACTACCCTCCTTGGCATTGTGAGGGGCAAACTACATCAGCCAAAAACATTTTTTAAACTGCTGTTAAGAAAAATAGGTTTTCCTAGTAAACACAATCCCATGTCTAGATGGAGCCTGAAAGGAATCTGAAAGGAGCCTGAAAACCATCCAAAGAGAAATATGTAGAAACAGCATATTCTCCTTCATGCAAGAAAAGGTTTTTCCTGGAGCTAAAATATCTCCACAAGCTCAGCCCCAGCCCTTTCTCAGGGGGTTCAGATGCATCTATAATGGGAGATTTTGGCCTCTCTCAGTGGGGTCAGGAGAGCTGTTCCAACACCTGACACCTTGGTCAATATCTGGATCTATAGAGGCTGCATTCCTGGCCCTCGCCAGCAAATTCCCTCCCTGGCACCAGGGAGAGCCTTTGGAGCATCACAGCTCATGAGGAGCAAGTTGTGGGAGTCAAATACACACAGGAGCAAACCCCCAGCAGAAAGGGGACCTCATGAAGGTCTTTACACTTCCCTGAGGACCAGATTGCCCTGGTCCTCAGAACAGGGAGAATATGGGAGGGGGCTACAGCCCCAGGGATCAGCTCCTGTCTCCAGATCCATCCCACTCCTGTGGCTGACCCAGCAAACCTCCACTGTCATCTCAAGGCCATTCCCTGCTCAGGAAAAGCTCAGACAATTTAGATTATCCTCCTCCCTTCCTAAAATGTGTCTTGTATTTGTGCCCAGGGCAGGAGCAGTTTAGATAGCATAAATAGAAATAAATGATAACTATAAAGCAAATAACAGCAGCATGGAGGGAATGGCATTTTCTGGAGTGTGTTAAGGCAGTGTTAAGAAACACGGGACAAGCTGCACTGAATATCAAATTAGGAAGAATGGCTTTTTTCTTCCTCCTCTTCTCCCTGGTAAAACCCCAAGGCTTTTCTCATTATGCTCTGAGGCACAGTGCCAGCACCTCTTTTAACAAAAACTTGTTTTCTGGCCAAGCACGGGGACTGGGAGATTTTGGTTTAGCTGAAAGTGTTCTGGTCTCAGTGTTCCAGTGCGTGCTGGACTTTTCTAAACTTCCTTACCTCCCATGACAGCAACCTACACAAAGCCCTGGCAGGAGGACTCTGTTTTCCCCTCATTTTCCCCAATTACAGTCATTCCTCCCTCTGCCCCGTGTCAGACACAGGTCCCCCCCTGAGCACATCCCATTTATCAGCCTTCCTTGGGGACACTTCCATCCTCTTACTCCTCTGAGCTTTTCCCTCCCCTTGGGCATCTCCACAGTTCACCATTCAAGCCATGGCTTGTAGGAAGGAGTATGAAAGCACACTGTGTGTGGAGAACTCTTCATCATAAGGATGTATTTTACTATGTATTTTATCCATTTGGTCCAGTGGAAATGGGTGGAGAGCACATCTTGCAAAGGTTCAAAGTGCCCTGCAATGGTAATAAGGCCAGACATCAAAATGCAAGCAAGAAAATAAATGCAAAATGTCAGGTGACACCAATGTCACAGCAGACCCGGGAATTTCTTGCATCTCAAACAAGGTGAAGCCTGAGAGGGTTCCCAGCGTGCTGCTTCTCCCCACCCAAATCAGGGCTAAGATCCCTGAGCACAGGGAGGGGAAGTGAAGAAACACCCCAGGCACATTGCAAGCAGCATGTCCGAGGTGGTGGTGGAGTTGACAAAACTTCACCTCATGGAGGGACTTGAATGTGGAATTGAACATGGCAGGTGGGAAAGCAGCAAGGCACGTGTGTGACAACTCAACAACCCTGAGCAAGAGCCTTCAGTCTCCAGATGACTTTGGCAGGACCCAGAGCCAGCCACAGGGTGTTGGAGGCACTGCTGCCCAAAAAAAGCAGAGATGTTGTTCAGCATGTAAAACAGATGGCAAAAGGGCACGGGCACGTTCAAAGCAAATCACTGAGGGCTGGAGGATTATACCAGGAAAGAGTCACTACATCCTGCCCTGCTTCTCCTTAGGGCCCCCATCACAGACCAAGGCCTCTTCTGTGCAGCTTCCACCACAGAGGGGGCTCTTGTATGACAGGAATGGAGTAGAAAATAAATATAATTGGCACAATCCCAAACCTAAATGAAAATTTAACTTCAATTTGCACTCAAAAAAAGTGGATTTTGAGTGCTGGGACACCAATAGGATGACTAATATGAATGAGTTAATAGAAATGGAAATCACTCCCATCTGAAGTGAAAGTAAGAGCCAGAGCTTAGCGCACTTAAATTCTGGGGACTGGATAATTCCTGAGGATAATGATAATTAAAAATAAAATCTATCAAGGCATAAATGGCAGTGTGTGCTAGGAAACAGCAAATATAAAACTATGTTTAAGAGAAGCCCATTAATCCAACTGCACTAGTGTGCAAGATTTCCTGAACAAGTTATGAAGGGAACAGTAATTAAAAGATATGGTGGTTAATGGAAAGCAGTATAAAATGCAGCATGGGTGTACAAAGAGAAGCTCATGGCAGACTGAATCCAATATCTTTCTTTAAAAAGATAACTAGTTTTCCACGGGAAAAATGTGGTAAGTCTAATCTATTCGGACATCTGCGAGGAACTTGGAAATAAAACTGCATGGGAAAGTGCTGGATGGAGCTAGGAAAAAAAAAGGGGTGCTATAAAAATTATTAGCAGTGAGAAACTCTCCAAGAAGCTGACCAGAATACACACATGCTGTGTTCTTGTCCTCCCATCTTTTATCTTAGCAGGGGCTTAATTTTTTAAGGTTAGTCTGAGTTTCTATGGTTGATGAAATTCAATTCTCACATCTTAGGTACTTAATAAGCCTACACATAAAATAAGCTCCTTTTTTTTTAGGGAATGTAATAATTTATTGTCTTTTGAAGTAGACAAGGACAGTGGTGTGTACATCCTTAGCTTCAGGAAAGTTCTGTAGAAGTTTTATGTCCTAAACCATCCAGTTTCTAATGCTCCTCAAGCCACAGCTGCAGCACAGCTTTGTTTCTTCACATAGTTTCAGTCCATCCTCTCTCCTCTGCAAGCTCAGCCACATCATTGCCAATGATGTGGTGTGAAGTTTGCTTCATGCAGGCAGAGAAGAGGCTCAGATACTCCATCTCCACTCTGTGGCCACTCCTGAGGCACCAGAGGTGGACATCAGGTATCTCCAAATCCCCTGCCCCACAAGGATCAGCAGCACTGAGGTGTGGTTTAGAAAAATACAACCACTGGCAAAGGAAAGGACTAGAACCATTCTTCTGCAACCTGACAAGGAAACACAGTGTTTATGGCTGTTAATCAGCACAGTCCCAGCACCAGTCAAACCCAACCTCCTGTGGAAAACCCCAAAGAACCATTTTCCTGGGCCATGCCAGGAAATCCCAGCACCAAACAGGAATGACACCGGTCTGGACCTTAGCTGGCTCTGTTGCTCTTTGAGAGACTTTTGACAAAGGCACCTTGCAGGAGCACATTCCCAACCTGAGATTTCCCCAGGCACTGTGACTCTTCAGCTCCAAGACTGCAAGCACAAACTTCCCTATATGGGCAAAGTGGCAGATACTTCGTCAGCAGGAAAATGTCTGTATGGCTATTAAAGAAATAAAACCCCGAAAGGCTGCACACACCAAGTGGTACTAAACTGCTATAAAATTCAAATTAAGCTGCATTGCATTGCACAAACTTCCCCCCAAACCCACCCCATGTAAGGTTATTAAATGAATGTGACTCAAGTGCTACGGAGGAAAAAAAACAATATGAAAATTCTCGAGAAGCCAGTGCATAATTTTCCCATCTCCAAGCCATAATGTGGCAGTGCTAGAAGGTTTCCTATTTTGGAAACATCAGGCAGGCACATTCTGTCTCCATCCCAGCATGTCTTAATCAAAAGCATCCTGATCTCAGGTTCAGCAGCTATTTGCAGGAACAACCAGCAGCCACAAATGATCAGAGATTACAGAAAAGATGAGTCCTGTACCAAGAAGCCTTAGCAGGGTCCCCTGCCCTCTCCAAACAAGTGTGCTTGTGCTTCAGTATCTCCATTGCTGCAGGAACCAGAGAGGAACAACACAGTCAGGATGTGAGCAGTGTGGCCAAACCAGACTGTCCATCGCTCATTCAAGAATCCATGAAGATAATTTGGGTCAGTTCCACTCTGGCTTGTCTTTCAGCCTTTGGGTACAGTGAAGAAAGTGGGAGAGACTGGGAACAGGGTGGGAAGGTGCTGAACCAGCCTGGAAAGCATCTGAAAAGAGCAACAGCATGTAAAATCAGAAGTTGGCTTTCTATAGGGAGACAGGAAAAGGTACAGTCACGATGTAATTTCAGGTTTAACTGTTTTAAGGAGATTTAGCCATGCAACAACTCACAGCTCTGCCCTCCCTGAAACCAGAGGTTCAGACATTGTGAAATGGAAATCAGTGTTGATGAGCCAGAGCTCATTTCATTACAGAAATAATGAATAAACAGCTACTCCTCACAAAGGGCAATAGAAAACTTCACAAGACCATCCACAATTTGAATCTTAACAAGCTTAAAATACATTAATACTGCAAGTATTTGATCTTTTATGAGCAGGAAAAGAATATTAATTTACTGCTGAAGAATATTTTGGTTTTCACCTCCTGTGATGAATCTCTCAGACAAAATCAAATCAATTCACATTACTACTTGTCTATCATCAGATCATACTGAGGAACCATTCAGAAGGTAATTGAATAAAGTTTTTAATCTGAGATGACATTCAAATACAAGTAAACAGATTTCTTACTATTAAAAAAAATCACTCTTACTTAACAGGTGGCAGATGTAATGATGGCTTTTAAGGAGATTGCAGTATTAAGCTGAACCAGAATGACAGAGCTGACAGTGTCTCTTCAGTGGTCTTTAGAAAACAAAGTTTGCTTTCAAACTTTAGAGCCACTGCCTCAGAAGCTGTCTGGGAGAGATTGGCTCTCCATGGGAATGGTCAGAGACAACTTTTGGTTGATACTCTCAGTTCTCCAGAGCCTGTCCTCCAGCACTGGGGAGGCCAGAGCAGCTCAGGTGCTGGTGTTCAACCCTACCTCCACTCATTGCCTTTTTGGGCACATCTTCCCTCTGGAAGATTTAAGGAAATCAATATCCTCTGGTCTATGTGTGTAAGAGACAGACAGTGTTTCTTCCTGAAAGCTTTATATTTTATTAGAACCATGATGTAGTTAAAAAAATAAATAAAAACTAAATAAGAAAGAACATCCTTGCCTGGAAGCCTTCCTCACTGCTTCCTTTACATTAATACAGATACTGCAAACCTCCTTCTCTAGACATATGACCACTTAAAGAATTTGCTGACCTGGCTCCACCTTGACACAACAGTTCCCACAGCACCTGCAATAACATCCACCTGAGAGAGACATTGCCATCAAAACCCAGTGTGCCTGCTAAAATGAACAGTCCTGCAGAGACTGCAAAATTCCCCCACGACCAAGACAACATAGTTCACAGGAAGCCAGTGCCCTCCAGGTCAGCTGTGAGTTCACCCAAGCCAAAACCCCCCCAGGGATTTTTTCAGACATCTCAGCTCCTGGCTTTGGAAAATCAGCCTCCCCCTCACTGCCTGACCTGTACACTAAAATATTCCCTGCCCTGCTGCCCTGCACCAGGCTCAGTCCTGCTTAACCTGCATGGTGCCCACCACATCCCCATGCATTTGGGAAACCCCTGCAGTCAGAACTGCTCTCTGTTGAGATGGTTAACAATCCAATTAGTTCAAAATTAGCTGGCTTTAAGGTGCAAGAAAATATTTAAGTCGGGAGGAATCCTCCTCTTTAATTAACTTTGGTAGAAAACAAGTTTGTCAGACAGCATGGATATGTTTGTTTTGGTTCACTAGATTTCTTAATAAACACATTAGGTGTAACATACTACAGTGAGCTTAATTGAACAGCTATAACAAAATTCAATGAAGAACATAGTTAACAATTGCTAAACTGCAGCAGCTCCTGTTATTGCTCACAGAGTTATTACAGCTGGCAGTGGTCATCTGGGTCCTAACAGAGCAGGGACTGCGCCAACTCATAAAAGAGTAGGAGAGGGGAGAGACCAATATACACTTAAATAATTGTGCAGCAAGGCCTTGTAAATTCCAATTTCTGCTAACACTGCTTCCCATGGAGAACAAACAGCTTTGGTTGGCATGGTCCATGCTTCTCCTGCCCAGGAGCTGCTCTGTTCCCTTGCTGAGAGCTGAGCTCCCTGTGAGCTGAGCTGCAGAGGTGCCCCAAGCAGGGGCCCAATCCTGCCAAGCCCTCCATCAGCACAGCAGGGTGGAGGCTCCTGGCATCAGTCACTCCTGGAGCACTCACAGCCCAGGGAAGAGCAATGCATCATTCTTGTCTGCAGGTCAGTGCGTGGCTTCAAGCATTTCTGTCCACAAGCTGGGGATCCTTGGAGGGAAGAGCAGAAGGGACACCACCAGCACCTCCCTGCTGCCAGGGCCACCCCAGCTGTAAGGATTATCAGAGTTTGCCCAGTGTCCCTGCCTGAAGGTCACAGCCAAGCAAAATGCACACACTTGTTCAGTATCAGCATCACTGCAGCCTCAGTTTGGGAGCTGAGACTTCACTGGTGGGAGCAAGAGGAGTCAATGCTTCTCCACACATGCTCTTCCTCTGGCAGGAGAAGGGAAGCCAGGCTGGGGTGTCAGAGAGTGATCCCTGCATGCTGCTAATGCAGAGAGTCTGATGGTGCAAGAGCATGGCCAGGTGAGTCCCTGCACCAGAAGCAGCACAGAGCAGCTCTGCACACACTGGATGAGGCATTCCCCACCCCAGGGAACCCTCCAGGAACACCCATCCATACCCCAACACATGCAAGTCTCAAACTTGGTACAGGCTGATCCAGGCAAGACAAGGAGCAGCAGTGATAGAGACACAAATAACGTTGGTTTTGTTTGACATAGCTTCAATTTTCTACTCCTCCTGAGAAGCTGAGCAGCAGCAGTTGATCCTAATACACACACACACACATATATATATATAGAACACATTCCAGTGATGGATGTCTCCCTTCCCTACCACACCTCTCAGTCAGCACACAAATTAACTTCAGTCAATCAATCATTCTGCTATCTGCACCTATCAGCATATATTAATTCCAGTGATAAGATAGTGATAAGATGAAGTTTAGACATAGGCCTCTAACCTCTGGCTGGTGCAAATGAGTTTACACAGCCCACACTTTCACAATCCCATGAGAAGAAATAATACTTACTACCTCTGGTTTAATGATGAGCACAGACTGCATTTCTGTACTTTTATAGATACCCTGGAGAAAGGTGAGGGAAGGTGCACTCCATAAGCATATTGATGAGTTATGTAGAAGTGCTCCCAGTACCCATTAGACACTCTAATACGATGTAGTCTATTAAGAGGAACACAAGCTGGACAAATCACTGCACTCTGTTACTTTACAAGTGATAGGCAGAGAGGCCACAGACAGAAAGAAGTCCTCTGACTACAATTTAATCAGACAGGAGACAGTGCACAGCAGGGTTTTTGCTGCTGTTTTACTCATCATCCCTCAAGCGGAGAAAAACAATCCTTGCTTAGCTTTGGTGGCAGAGAAAAATTAATGCTACACTGGGTATGAGGGTTGAAGGCCTTTTCTCCACAAAACCATCCCCAAGAGCTGTTCATTCTTTTTTGCCTCTTCCCAAAAACAATCATTTCCCAAGCCATCCATTGCACACACCCTCAAAATGGTGTCATTTGTTCCACTCCTTAGTAAAGTCCATTTTGGACTAAACCAGCAATAATTTAGCAAAGCAAAATGAATCCAACTTCTTTTGGTAGATGAAGCGTATCAGTCACAGAAAAGATCTGCAGTTTTCCTCCCTCTGCCTGCAATTGCAAACTGTACTTGGCCTCAGGTGGTTCAAAGCATTTATGTTTAGAATTCCTGGTTGTCTGCAATTAAACTTGTGCATTGTCATTCAAGGGAAAGTGCAAACATTCTCCCCAAAGGTTTTTGGGTGCCTGGCTGACCATGCACCCCTCCAGACCACGCAGCCATCTCAGGAGGCATCGCCAGTGACTCAGCTGCCATTCCCCTTCAGTTTGGTGAATATTCTCTACTCAAAGGTGGTAACAACCAGAAGAAAGAAACAACTCCTTTCAGCTACGTCACAGCAGAAAGCCTGGAGAGCATCAATTAAGGTCAAGGGAAAGAGCTAGGAGGGTTAAGAGCACAGGAGCAGTCAGCAGCAGAATATTGCCAATTAACATAAAAAGCACACAAGTTGTTCATTCTGTTTAAGCTTGTTAAACATTGAAATTAAGTGTTATGAACTACTAAATAAAATTAAAGTCAAAATTCACTGCCATGCACGCTATGCCTTGCCTTATAATGGCTTATTAGTGATGCTCACAAGGAGCATCACCCCACACACAGCACCAACACTGCTCCCTCTGGGATCTGCCTGCAGGGAGTTCCCATGCACCAGGCTCCCCGAAAAGTTGGTGGGCACGAGTTTGACACTTGTGGATCAGAAGCCAACCTTGTCCATCTGAGCTAGACACAGCTGGAGAGGCATAATAACCAGCAACAGCCTCCTGAACGTTTCAAGTGACAGAGCTCTTCTCAGAGCAGCTTTAAAATCCCCCCTCTACATTTGCTAATTAGTCACACCTAAAAATACATCGTTTGCCCCAGAGACCAAGAGGATTAAGTCACTTTTTTTTTTTCTCTCCAAAGACATGATATTTTTATAGGAAGAAAATTCGGTAAATATATGGAAATGAACCAACTCTCCTAAAAGGTTCCCTGATTTTAAGTGAAGACTGTTCTGCATCACCAGCTGTTTATACGCACTGATTGAAGGCGTAATTGACAAGGGATAATTGCTTATTCTTCCTAATACGTGGTGAATTGCATTTTTCTGACTCATGCTGATGAGAAGCCTCACAAAACACTTGCAACAGAATCAGTTTGGAGGGCAGGAGCCAGACACACTTTTCAACAGGAGGAGCCACTTGGGCCTCATCTCGAGCACTGGAGAGTCATGCTGAGTCCTCAAGAAAGCTGTGACACCACCCAGGAGGGCTGGGTCTCCTTGTCACTATAAAATAGCTCAGCTAAAAGTGCTACAGAGCTACCAGCACATCACGCCTGGTACAAATCTGCCATCAAAATTAGATGTATTAAAAGTACAACAGGATCAGGGCACAAAACGGTGAGAGGGTTTAAATATTGAGTGTTCACTAATCAGGTGAATGAAAGATCTACTTAAGACCACAAGCATTTAATAATGATGATAAAAATTAGCAAAGGCTGATAATTGCTTTGCAGAAAATACAGCCCAAGGAATGAGTGGGAGGAGGATTTAAACCCCTGTAGTATTTGAAAGGAAAATATTTTTGTCCTTAAAATACTTCACAGCAGTTTAAAGGGGGCAAAGAGTTTTCGGAAAGGGTTTTAAGGATTTGAGAATTACATTTGGAAGTCTTTCCAAAAGCCTTGGCAATTAAGTGGAAGAATATTATTGAATGTCCTCGAGTCCAACCAATTCCCCAGGCTCAGCCCAAGAGCAGAAAATGCCTCCTTGTTTTGGCACTGCTGGCAGGCTGGTACAAGGTCTAGTCAGTGCTCACACAGGGGCTCTGTACAGACAGGACCACAAAACTCTGCCTTGATCAAACACTAACTGCAGTGCTCAGTCAAATGTTTCACACAAGTGAGGCCAGGATAGTATTTTATGGATGCTCTCACAACCCACCCCAGCCCTCCTGACTTCAGAGACTTGGGATGAGTATCTCCAGCTTTATCAGATAAGAAGCTTATTTGAAATTCAAGGCAAGGGTATTCCAATGCTCTTACTTTTCTGCATGCTCAGTCTGTTTTAATAGAAAGATATTTTATCTAGTGCTTTTTAATTCTGACTACAGAGTATAATTGGCCAAGACTGGAAGATAAGCAGTTAAAAATCTCCATTTCCTTTTTAAATTAAGGCTTTCTTGAAAACAACCTAAATCACATTTAATGAACTCAAAATATTTCATGCTTATTCAGTAAGTTTCATAGGAGTTAATTTTTGGTTTATCCAAACACCACTTTTGATTGTTGAAATACAGTGTGCCATCAAATTAAAATCAGCTGGTGGGAGATTTCATCTAACAGTTCCTTCAGATTAATGCCAACACTAGCGAGGATATTTCTTGAGCAACCTTACTGCTCCAAAGAGTTATTAAAGGATGTAAAAGAAGTTACATATGCAGAGGTGCAGAGTTCATCCTCCCAGAGTTTTCCTCTTGCTGGCTCTCCCATCCCCACACACCAGGGATGGCTGCTGAGCACAGAAAGGTCCAGGTTTATCTCCCTGATCACCACAGCAGGACAGAGGTCTCTGAATGGCCACAAAGTGACCAAATCAGGGTCTTTTTTTCTAAATCTGCCTCCAACCTGTGCACCCCATGTGGTCACTGGTTGGGCCACACTTCACAGCTGGGTGGTTCTCAGCCACAGCCTGATTTATACAGGCACTCAAAAGCCTCACAGTGCTCAACTCTTAAGCAGCATCCTTTGCAGAGACTTCTTTTGGGGTCAGCAGCAGTGCACAGCAAAGGGCAACAAGTTCCTGCATGGAGGTGGTAGGCTGTTTTCCAGAGGCTCTGCTGCATCTCACAGAGTAGAGCTGTTTCCTTAACCTACTGCTGTAAGCAATTGGTGTAGAAGCAATACAACAGGAAAAAAAATAAAATAGGATAACCCAAAGAAAATAAACTTGCACTTGCTTTCAAGGGAGCTACTGGCTCATTCACCAAGCACAGCACCAAGCCTGCCAGAGTTTAAGAACTGCTTGGTCAACACTCAGACACACGGATTTATTCTTGGGGTGGTCCTGGGCAGGACCAGTTAGATTTGGTCCTTGTGTGTTTCTTCCAGCTCAGGGTAGCCTGTGATTCATTGTCCAAGAATTAACCAGCATTATCTGCTGAGTTTTGCTGGCCAGGATGAGTGCCTGCTGCAAAAGCATCAGGTGAGCTATTAGCTGATAGAAAGGGTTAAAAGATGACTCCGAGGCAGGCAGATCTGGCATTTCAACAAGGTACCTCTAATTAGGGCTGGGGACAAGAAAGGGACAGCCAGCCTAAGACCTGGCACAGCAAACAGCCCACATCAAACTGTTGTGTTTTACAGGAACCACTGGTCTTACCCAGGGTCATGGGAACCTGAGCAGAAGGCTCAAAACAGGCTGAGAAAATGAGGAAGGAAAATGAGTGTGTTACAGATGCAGACCATGTAATAACAGGCAGAGACACCTGCATGGCTTAACAGAGATAAATGAAATTAAGTTCATTAAAGGTCTAACACAAGATAGCCAATGATCTCGAGTGTCAGTACCAAATAGGGTGGAGGGATTTAGCTCTTCATGTCCATCACCAGGTTTTTTTGCATGTCAGGATCCCAACAGGGCTGCTGGAGCACAGCTGGGAGTGGAAAGCAAGCAAGAACATTTTCCTGCAAGCTCATACAGAAAATGGCTTTTTCAGCCCTGAGCTCACAGCACTCGAGAGGCCACTGACCTTGTGCTGGCCAACCCTTACCTGGTGTGTTAAGGGGACTGTGCAAGGAGCTCAGAGGGACAGCAAGAAAACCTTCAGAGAGACCCTGGGCTCCAAAAACACACTGGGCTTCTACTACCTTCTTCACACTGGACAGCTGGGAAGAAAACTCAACCCAAAAGCTGGGCCAGCAAGATTGCAGCAGCACACTTTGCAGCAGCAGGTCCAGTTTGTGGTGCCTTCCTGTTCTGTTCTTACAGAGAGACTTTTCAGTGCCAACCAAACACCTAAACAGAACAAACATTGCAAGAGGGCAGAGAAAAATCCACTTTCCCACACTGTGCCAGAGCTGTTGGCAAAAAAAAAGGAGGTGCTGAATGAACAGCAAGCTGTGCCCAGCAGCCAGACCACTGAGGGCACTGGCTGCTGAGCAGGGCTGGACCCTGAGCCATGTAGTGCCATCCCACCCTGGTGGCACCTGGTGTCCCACAGCCCAGTGGGAACCCCCTCAGTGGCACAGGTGCTGCCTCACAGTGCTGCAGAAGAGAACAAGCTGCCTCATTCAAACAAGAGAACTTGAATTCCTGCCCAGCAAACCATCCTCTTGAAAGGGAACTTTCAGATCAGCGTTTATTAATTCTGGAGTGTGATTTTGTTTCCAAGAAACTTTCTCGGCTGAAACAATGAAAAAATTGCTGGTTTGGCAAAGTTTCTGACTGAGAATTCAAGTGACAGAGCAAGTGTTTTGCTGATAACGAAATCATACACATTTTCATTTTATAGCCCCTGCTATTTGCTGCAGAATATTTATGGGATGTGATAAAAAAAAATCTACACACTCAGCACAGCTCAAACTTCTTTTCACAGACAGGTCTTTACCCCATCAGGAGTTCTGTCAGGACAGAGGAGTTACCTCTCAGAGGTCCAAACACACACATCTGCTGCACAAGTGGACCAACTCTCCCTTCTGCATGGGACCAGGACTGCCAAGAGCAGCTAGGAGCTGCACAAGACTCACCATGCTCTTGAGTTCCTGTTAACCAAACAAATTTCACCTGGGAAAACAATCCGAAATTCAGTTTAGCCGGAGGAACACACAGCTGTCCTGCACACACAAAGCACATACAAGCCCATTCAAGAGCTCTGTTTCCCTCCTATACTTTAATTTATATCAAATCATAGATGCTCTCATATAAGCTGTTTGTAGGCAGCCTGGATTATGAGTGTGGTTTTATACTACTTGAAAGTCCTTTTTTTTTTCCTTGTATTTTTAAACCTCTTGCTGTTCAGACCTTTCAATAAGGAAATTTCCATCTCTGGCTCTTGCCTCGCTCAGTTTGCCCAGTAGATCTTCAGGCAATGGTGCAGACACTTAATTGTGGCCAGATCTCACACTGGCACCTCTGAAAAACTGTGTGCTGACAGACACCACTGACTGGAGGTCAGAGCAAGCAGCTGGCAAATGGCTACCAGCACTGCTGTGGGGGAAGCAAGACTATCAAGCCTGGAGTATTTATCAGACTGCAGGAGAGCTGACTTGCCTGCTAAACAGGGTGGGTTGGGTTTTTTTCCTCCATTCAGATGAGGAGGGAGTCAGAATCTCATGCTGCTATTTGCTGGAAAGGAACAGCTCTCCACTCTAGCAGTGGCAGCCCTGCCTAAACTACTACCCTGACAGCCAGGATATATTGCCTTACTACTTTTGTTAGGAACAAAATCCAGGGATTTTCAGCTACAAGCCCCACCATTAATCATCCAGGTTCAAAGATTTTACTTTTGTGCACGTCCAGCAGAGCTCTTTGATATGCAGAAGCTGTCTTAACCCCCAGGTGGTGGCTCTGATGTGGGGAGGTTCAAGGGCACAACCCAAGACCACAAGTTTCCATTTAGACAAATGGCTGGGATGGGAGTGGGGGGCACTGTGAAGAGCCAGGAAATCCCTGAGAACTGCTTTCCTTAAGAGTATGCACAAGCTGGAGATGAATCTGACTCAACTGAGAACTGAAGACTGTGTCCATCAGGTCAGGACCCCCAGCTGAACTGCTCAGGCCTGTGTTTCCCAGGTAAAAGCAGACAGGGAATTGTGATCTATCTGCCACCATTACTGAACACAGCTGGTTCCCCTCATTGCTCAGCTCATCAATCCATGGAGAGGCCATTACTATTATTGATGTGCCTCAGACCTCAGGAGTCCTCAGACTTCCAACCCCAAGAGCTTTAAAGTCATGAATTAAGCCCTAAGAGTCATTATTAAAAAAGCTGCAACCATTGCATTATTTTCATCTGCCGTCTGTTTAAATGCTTTAGGCTATACTTAGCTCAAGGTTTCTCTCCACAAGAGCTAGAAATTTACTTGCTCTAAAGGAAAAAAAACCCTCCAATTGTCCTGGAGTTATGTAGTGATTTGAACTGAAGTTTTCATTACTGTGATACTTGCAATATAGGCAAAATGCTCCAATGCTTCCAGCTTGTCCTTGAGAATGTATTGCTCAAGGTGGGGAAGGATGAAAATTCAGGATCTGGCCAGAGCTCATCTCACATCATTGTTTTTCCCATATGCCTTTGGAAGACAGAAGTGCCACCATCTACATCAAGGCAGTGATTTCCTCAGGTGTTTTCCCTGCCCTTCTCATCATCGATTTTAAACCACGAGATCAAGAGAGCTTAGTTTACCTTAAATTTTCCACTTGGGTTAATTTTCAAGCCATCGCAAGTGAATTGAAAAGTAAACCACAGATTCAGTTTCCTAATCCACTCTGGTGGATCCACCCCATTCCTCACAAACAGCCTTCATTCATCTGCTCTCACCAAGATCAACACTGATAGGAGGGGGAAAAAAANATGACTACCTACCCTCAAAAATAAGGATTTTCTTTTTTTAAAAAAAAGTCTTCTTTACTGAATTACCATTTCTCCAGGTCCTAAAGAAGAACAAAGATAACTACAATTGATTAAAAGACATTCTATTCTGCAGCCACAATATTTGAAGTCCTTAGACCTTGGCCAAAACCAGCCTATTTAGAATTTTAATTGCTTCTAACTCACAAAGCAGAAGGTTTGTGGTTACACATTAGGACCCAGTGCTCCTTGAAATCAGTGAAAAAATGACACCAAGATCAGACTGGGCCATGTAAGAGAAAAATAAAAACCTTTCTTTTCTTTAAGAATAGCTTTAATTTCTACATTCAGTAAGAATTCAAGAACTAAGCCCAGTATGCTTCTCAAGCCAGAGCCTGCTCTGTTTTATTTTCTGCTTTATAAAATAATCCTACTGGAAACATCTCTCTGCATACATTCAGTAACTCTATTCCAACAAAAAAGGAAGGCCTACCCAATACTGTAGATAGCTTTAACAAATATTGAAAGGATGGCTCTACAAACACCTCAGCCCTGCACAGAGCTGGAATCCAGAGCAGCACTGGGAGCTGGATGCATCATCCCCAGACAGGAGACATTCTCCTTCCACAACACCCTTGCCATGCAATAGTCCCCTCTATGGGTATCAGCTTAGTCAAGAGCAACATAAAGAAGATTTATTGCAAGACATCCACAAAAGAAATTTGTGAGGAACACACACATTCCCACTGCTGGTAAGGTAATTGCTCCATTAGGGAATGAGACTATTCAGAGAAGTCAGTGCAGGGGGTTTCATTTGTAAATGAGGGCCCACAACAGCAGCTATGCCTCGTCCATCTCACAGGGACTGACTCCTTGGGAATTGTGAGCTGACATCTGTGGGTGCTCACACCCCTGAGGGGCACCAGGCCCTTTGCACGGCCCCCATTGCATTTTTGGGTGGCTAGATTCCCAGACCAAAAACAAGACTAAGTTGACCTGGGTTAAAGTAATTTGCAGATTCAAAAATCACCAGTCCTGGCTGAATCAATTTGTATTTCCTCCTGATGCCAAGGTCTCCTTTCTGAGATCACCAAAAGCTCTAAAAGCCGTGCCACTCACAAGGGCAATAACAATTCCTTTAATATGTAATTTTAAACCACCCACCACACTCAGTCATTGAAGTCTTTGATACTCGTCTGCTGCTTTACTGAGGCCCTTTGTTAAGGCACAATGTGATAGACCTGGAGCTCTCTAGGGTGAGCCAATTTTCACAGAATGTGGCTTTAACAAATTCTATGTAGCCAACTGGAAAATTAAGAACTGTCTTTTTTTCTCTGGAATTTATTAAGGTTGAAGTAGTCTTTATAAGTGTCTTCTCAACATGTCAGTACTATCTAATCAACTGAAGATAAATTAAGGGTTTGATCAGATTTTCTTTCACAGGAATTGACCTGATGATTGGAGACAATACTTTGTGTGTTACTTCATCCAGCACAAGAAGAAAAATCAACTGTACCTTGCTACAAGTGGCCAGTTTTGGGTACTTGAGACCTCCTGACATTAAGCATCACTCAGTACCCACTGTTGTCTAAAAATGACTGTACAACATACTTGCTTTGTGTTTGACCCTGAGAGAGAAGTGCCATAGTTATTATTTAAATGGCTTAATTTGAAGTGCAGCAGGGCAGACTGGACCACGAAAACCCAAGCAGTTCCCTGAGGTCACAGCAATGCCTCCTCTAAAGCCTCCTTCAGATGAGAGGCTTGATTTCTTTACTCAAAAAAACAACACCACAGTCTCTGGGTAGTCAAGAGAGGTCAGAGGTAAAGCCACTTTAAAATCACAGACTCCACTAAGGTTGGAAAAGGCCTCAAAGGTCTTTGACTCCAGTCATTGACAGAGCACCACCATGTTCACCACTGAACCCCATTCCTCAAGTGCCACACTCACCTGAATTTTGAGCTCTTCTAGGAATGGTGATTCCAACACTTCCCTGGGCAGCCTGTTCCACTGCCTGACCACCCTTCCAGTGAAGAAAGTTTTCCTGTCATCTATTCTGTAAACTTCCCCAGCACAGCCTGAGGCCATTTCCTCTCATTCTGTCACCTTCACACACCCAAATTACTGCTTCCACCATTTCCTAAACCAGGTAGGGAAAAGGTTGGAAAGCCCACACCAGTCTTGGGTCACCACACCTGCAGGGTCAGCAGAAATGCCCCCAACAGGGAGAAAAAATTCTTCTCCACAGAGACATCCTTCCGGCAGTGCTTCCATCCCTTACCAGGCAGAGACACTGCCCTTAACAGAGCTGCTCTCATGTGCTGTCCAGGAGCCAGGATTGCTGAGCAATACTGACAAATCTGGCTGATACCCTTCACCCTGAGATGCTTCTCAGACACACAGTGATGGCTGCCAATCTCCCACGTACCCACAGAGATCCTGAAACAACCAGGCATTCATTCCAGGGGAAGCACTGAAACAAGAATAGAAAAAAAAATAACCCACAGGATAAAATAATTTCCATTTGAGTGTAATAGATGCCCTGGGAAGATGACAACCTTTGTGTATTTGTTGATAGAATGAGCTGATAATGTGACTGGGCCACAAGAGAGGCTAATGAGTTTCTGCAGTTATTACAGAGGGTCTGCTCAGGAGAAGCTGAAGATCACTGTTATTGCTCAGGCCCAGGAATCCCAATTTAGGAAAGATCTCATTCAGACTGTAACAGGCACAAAGAACCATACATGTTTAGTTAATCTCACAAAAGAAGATTAAAAATAACTTATTTCTGCTTGCAAATGAAAGTCAAGTGGTACAATTGCAGTCTTTGAATAGATCAGGGAGATTACCACCATCAGACCCTGCCTATTTTTACACTGAGAGCTGGAGTGACCCTTGACTCCACCAACAATGTGCAAGACAAAAAGCAGGACGGGCACAAGAGGAATTTTACATTTAATTTCCAGCACAAATACATTGGCTAGTTAAATGTCCAAGTGTTAGATGAGGACATAGCTGGAAAAACTTTCCCATAGGAGAGGAAGAAATAAGCATCCCTTACAAAAAGGACCCCACGTGCTTGCAAGTTCTCTGAACAGGACTGGGATCCTTTCTTGAGCCAAGACACTGAGTTAAACCTTCAGCCACTTCCCTTCTTCCCTGATCCCACAAAACAATTTGTGTGGATACCAACAGCCCCAGTAGCATCTCCAAAACTGTTCATGTTTTTCAGTCTCCTCATCACTGAATATTTCCATGAAGCATGTGCAAGTATTTCAGAAGAGGGATGGGGGAAAGTAAGTTTAATATACTGAAAAATTAAAAAATTAGGGGCAGGATAAAACTAATTGAATCTTGTGTTAAATTATACCACTGCAGGGATGGCAGTGCAATTTTATCATTCATACTTAGTCTAATAAAACTCTCAGACCTTTAATTTATCTCCACTCCAGCACCATCCTGCATCATGAAAGGGTTTTGCCACAGAGCAGAGGTCAGGCTGAGGAGCTCCACAAGCTGTAAATACAGCAACTGTCTTCAGCTTCTTCCCCTGGGGGAATGACATCAGGCTGCTCTTTTCTAAGGATAAATCAGAGATGAGCATAGCACCTGAGAGCTTTTCATGTTCTGTACAACTGCTTTGCTCTCAAAAGTGGGCATAAAACTATGCAAAGCAAGGATGGGGAAGTCTCAGCTGGCCTCCAGCACAGCATCCCACACAAGGATAATTCAGAGCTTCTGTGGTTGTTGCTCACCAAGAGGACAGAACAGCTTTCCTTTCTCAAAGCCATGGTCCACACCCTCATTCTGAAAGGTATTTCAGACATCCTCAGGATTTAGGCAGCTTCCTCAGGCCAATCCCAAATCCTTTGTAAAAGGGCAGGGCTGTGTCCCAAGCAGTTGCCACATCTGACCCCAGGAGACAGAGCAGATAGTGCTGGAGCTTGCATAGCCTGCAAAACATGCTGTACTTTAGTCCTCAGGTCTATAGGGATCTGTGACAGATATTTTGTGCATCTTCTGGGCTAGAGATTTATTGCACACTTGCCTGAGCTCAGTGTGCCAGCTGCTCCACATTAGCCCCTTGCCCCTGTACTCATTTGAAGCCCTGTTTTGAGTTGATTGTCCCAAGATGGGAACTCAGCACGTTCTGGAAGGTCTGTGTGGCTCCACCTGCCTGAGATCTGGGTGTATTTTGACTTCACACAAATTTTCTCAGTGCAAACTTCCTCCTCCATATCTATTTCCCAGCAGGATTCACAGGACTTTGCACTTGAAGGAGCAGTGATCCTTGCCAGCCACCCACCCCACTAACACTCAAGCTCAGCCTGTGCACCAGTTCCCCCCAGGGCAGGCAGGATAAAATTTCCACAGTGCCTTTTAAGATGGTTTCAACTTTAAAAAGCCAACAAAAAAATGAACAGCTGACTAAACTGTTGCATGGTTTTGAGGAATTATTAATTTCCCTTATTGGTACAAGCTATGCATTCATAAGCAGCTCAGAGCCTCACCAGACTCCTGCCAGACTGAATCATCTTAGCTGGAAGATGAGAAACTGTAAAAGTTCAAGGTTGCCACAACAGCAATCAGGCTTTAGTTCAGGAAATGCTAAAACCAAGTATGCAAAAAACCTCCCAGCCTCAAGACACTGGAGATTCAATTCCATCTTACAGAGCTGGGCACACGAGATGCACTGGAGGTGGGGATGGGATCTGTGGGACCTCTGCAGTGACCCCATCCCAAAACGACACAGGAACACAGGGATTTAGTGCCCATGTGGTGGAAGAATCCCCACCAGGCACCAAAGAGTACCCTGGAGACATCAGTAATTTCTTTGCTCCAAAGACGCCCTTCAGGTAGTTCTTACAACTTTTAACCTACCCCAGGATGAAAAAAGACCATTGGAGCATCTTCCCCAGGCTGAGAAAAACAACACAACCACTCTGTCCTGCTGCCTCTGCAGGGATATCTCAGACAGCAACCTGTAGAGCTGCACTGAGTAGGTACATATGGTCAGGGACCACCTTCAAAACACGGCAGCTTTAATTATTCTTGCTCCTGTGCCAGACATATGGCATTTCACCTTCAGTTTAAATGCCACCAGCTTCTATTCCCATATTGTTCCTTTCCATAACTTGTCCTTTCTCCCCACTTTAATATTTTAAGCTGCAATGGAACTAGATTTTTTCAAAGGAAAAGTTTGTAGCCAAGCAAATATGTCCATGTCATAAGATGAATGACTATGCAGCTAAAGGAGTGATGTTTTCAGGATTAATCTTGCCTAAATATTTCATTTCTTCACTTTGAGTTATGAACCTCTTTTTACATAAGTACTGATAGAGTTTATAGATCATTCCCAAAAGGAAAGTTTTATTAAAAAACTAGAAAACCACTTGAGGAAGAGGACTTCAGTCTTATCTGAAGGACAGCTTTTGCCACCTACTGAAGAACCTATGATAAGATGATAGGTCGTTTATTTTTGATAGTGTTTTTATTTTGGTCAAAAAGGACTACCATAAGTCTTGTGCTACTTTGCCATTGTTGGATTAATATAATGAAACATTTGCTTGAGTCTAAAACCATGGGGCATTGTTGGAGAGTATCTGGGACTGAGCACTCTGCAAGGATTTGGCACCACATGCACCTCCTTGTACTGTGGGATTCATTGAGAGCTGTCAATACAATTTCCTTCAGGAAATCAAAAAGCATAAGAAACCCCGTGGCAGATAAGATGCAAGACTGATGAGTGCAATCAGTATAAATTAGCACCTGCAAAGGATAAATCCAATGCACAAGGAAAGAAAATATCTATTATGACTATCAGAAAAATTCCAGGTGCAACATGAACTTGAGGAAGTCACAAGGTTGTTATTTACAGCTAGACCTCTACAGCAGCTGGAGTTTTGCAAAGAAAAAAAAAAAATAAATAAAAAAAAAAAAAAAAAAAAAAAAAAAAAACACACAAACAAAACCAAAGCTTAGATGGGTGTATACCCATCAGGGCACCATTCTTCCCAGTTAACATACCAGAACTCCTGAAAATGCTCAGCCCCCAGCTGGGAGGTGGCAGAGGGCTGGCTGGACAGGGAGAAGTGCTGGATCTGCCAGAACACTTCTGCAGGAGGTTATTTGCATGTTCTGTAGGAATGAGTCCATTTCCCCCCATGCTTTGCTGCGTAGCCAGAACAGAGACCTAGAGTGGGCAGGAAAACTTTTAATAGACCAGGCAGACGAGAAAAGGAAATTGGTGTCAAGGACAAGCACAGCCCGATGTCACCAGGCACCGCAGCAGGTCACATAAACCATCTAAGTTAGGAATTTCATTTAGAGCTCCTTGTTCTTCCTGCACTTGCAAAATCCAGATACTGATCTCGTCCAAGAGCTCCTCTTAACTAGGAGATAAGTACCATTAATTACCTGCAGGCCCGAGGATATCTCCTTTCACTGCTAACCCACTCTCAAGTGCTTTGATAAATACTGAGTTTCCTCTTGCAAGGAGAGGGATCCTATCTGCAAAGTGTTAATAGTCTGAAGCCACTTTCAAAATAGCGTCTACCAGCTGATAAGTTTATCCTACATCTCAGCACTTCGCAAACAGCAGCTCCAAACATTTTTCCCTGACCAATTTATCAAGATTTATATCAGATTTGGGTTCTCTGCTCCAGCTTGACTTGCCCAATATTTCAGCATTCTGTAATCAAACCCCGAGAGATCCATGACTTGTGGGTACGACATCTTCTGCTTTTCAAGGTGCTCCTGTGCTATGAAATGAAGAGGTAACTGTGCCAGGCAATAAGCAGGTAGAGAATATTTCAAGAATACAAGAGAAATAATTAAAACTCAGCAATTTATTTGGGAACACATATGTGCTTTTGTTAGTAGGAGAATGTCATCCATGGCTTTTTTAATCTCGGGATGCACTGATGTATTGTGACACTTTGTGCTTTTCAGTGCCCTGCATTTCCATCCATTTCCTTCCCTCAAGTGGGGCAGGCTTTCCAATGGATTGTCACCACTTAGTAATTACAAATATAAATGTCACTGCTGTCAAATAATATAACACACCTCACGCATCAGGACACAAGCTGTTTAAAATCGAGCTATTATAGCAAAGCCACCGCTGTGTGAACACGCCTTGATTAAATTCACAGACATTAATCATTTTAAATAAAAACTGAATTTTGTCAAGGCAGCAATGAACTTTCCAGAAGATATAGGAGTGAAGTGGTGTTTCCAGAAGGCTCTGTTCCTCCAGGCATTGCTTTAACACTGGAGCACTGTTGGAGTACATAATGTATAGCTGCAAAAAGCAGTTTTTAAGCGCAAGTTCTATGGAGCAGTTCAGGACCACAAAATCCCTGAAAGCTGCAACCCTCATCATATGGCAACTGCTCACCTGAGCACAAGCAGAGCCATCACAATCAGGAGTTGTCTACACAGGCACAGCCCCAGCAAGCCCAGACCAGGGTCCAGGGTAATTGGCTTGGCCACGCTGTCAATCCCACCCCCAGGAAGAGCTTTCCCTGCCAGCCTGCTCAGTGCCAAGACAGTTCCTATTTTCCAGACTGTCAGTCTCAAATCCTATCAGATTCCAGACTGCAGAAGATAGATTATCTGGGCAGCATTATGACAGATGCACTGCTGAAGATGCCCACTTACTCAGAGAGAAAAGGGAAAATTTCTCCCCCTGCTCCTTTTCAGACCCATCTGCCATCCACTGCTGGGTTCATCTTTGTCATGCTGGGAGCGACAACTCCACCAAAGGGTCTGCACATGCATTAATTAGGTGGATACCTAGTTTGATGGAAAGATTTAGTTTCTTTATCTTCCCAGAGAAAGGATATCCTGGGAAAACAATCTATTATTCCCCTATATATTAAAGAAGTTATTCTGCATAAGGATCTAATTGCAGTCTCAGAGTGGAACAGCCACCTGGCACGATGATAGATTGCTGTATCAGTCATACCTGTGAACCTTATTTACAGAAGCACCACAAAAATATTTGAGCTGGCAGCTGTTCCACTGTGAGAGCAAATACAGCTAAAAAGGTTTTCTATTTTGCAGAATTTTCAACTCCTAAAAAAAAAAAAAAGCATGTGCAAAACACACCTCTTCTCACTGTCATCCAGCTCCTGCCCACCCCTTTGGATGAAGGTCTCCTAAGCATGAAGCATTTGCTAAAATGCAGACAATGATGCTGCTGTCACTGTTCAGTCTACTTAGGAGAGTCCAGCTCTGAGATCAAGAGCAGATGAAAGAGGAGAGAAATCTCATTTGGAGCCAGATGATGCTCAGCCCCAGTCTGCTGCATGTCCAGCCAAGTTTTTTACTCCATCACTGAGTCACCTTGCACTTACTGGGTTTCCCAGGTGGGACTGAGCCTTGCCCAGTTTGGGGTGAGCAGACACTGGTGCCAGCTACTGGGACAGCAGAAGACCCCCAGGGCCAAGTCAGAACTGTAGCAGCAAGCCAGCATCAGACCAGCCTCAGAGACCAGATTTCTTACCCTTCCATTTCAAATGCAAGGAGAGCTCAGTGCCCTCACATGAATTGAACACAGCCAACACACATCCCTGCTGATCCCTCCCCTGCCCTCAGCCCTGTGCTGTTCCCTCCATCACCCAACTACAGCTGTACATGCAGCTGCACAGCAAAAGCAGACTGAGTAACTGATCTGGGCTAAAAAAAGGCAACTCCTTGTAAATGAACTCTTAATTTTAGCTTCAGAATTTGCAGCAAAACTCTTCTTGATTGAGGCTGGTGTGCTGGGAGTGAGATGCATCCTGGCATGGATCACTCAGCCATCTCAGCTCTTCCCTGGAGATGTGGGATTTCTCTGTGCTGCCCTGGGACACATCAGCATCGTGCACCACACAGCCTGTGGTGCCCAGCAACACCGTGGTCCTCCCTGGGCTGTCCCCACCAAGGCAAGAGGCATTGCAAGGCCACTCATCCAACTTGAGGTATCAGGCAGCATTATCACAAATCCTTAGGCAACAGTAAAGCCCCGAGATTTTGGGGTTTGCTATTTTTTATAAGCTGAAACATACATTCATAGGTTTCATATCTTTGTTGCCAAAAAGAACCAGACAGGTGCAACACAATAAGGAGAAGTTTGTTATAAATGCAAAAGCCAGAGCCCACAGCCCTTGTGCTTCTATCCCTCGAGTCAAGCACATTAACCAGCTCTGCCACTCAGACTCCTCTTCCTGCTATAAATGTACAACAGGAGGGAAATTGTGCCAGGATCCAGGACATATTTGCCACCTACCAGAGTCAGCACTATACTTTACACCAGAAAAATCTCTCCTAGGCACTCACTTCAAACTCAGGTCCATATTTGCCTCCCCCAGCATCAAGTGAAGCAACTCTACTGACTGCTGCTTGAACTAACCCCTGTCCCTAAACTTGCTCCCTGAAAGACCAGAGAAGCTCACGATATGACATCTTCCCCACCTGAAAGCTTTTACTCCACTCTCCTGGATTGCCCTGGGAGGAAAGGTGTGAATTTTGTGACAAAACATCTGTGTTCCTCCACAGGGGACAGAAGAGAGGTCAACCTAGAGGAAAGGGATGGTACAAATGGAAAAGTTTGATGTTTGGGGTTGTTTGGTTTTTTTTTTTTTCTTAATGGATAAAAACCTTTCCCATGCAGAAGAAGTGTAAAAATGTTAGGAGTCAAATCAGCAGCAAAGCACACATCTTGCAATAAAAAAATGCATTTGTACAGATATAATAAAAGCATCAGTTTTGCTCTGCTCTTCAGCAGTGGAAAAATACCCCTGGACTCTTCCTTGCCTCCTAAACCACTGGCACAATTGTCCTGTGCAAAATGCTCTCATTGCAGCCGGGCTTGGAGTGGCAGGAAGGGCAGGGCTTGGTGTTGTCACCCAGTGCAGTGGCCAGCAGGGCAGGTTTGCAGCCAAAACCTGTGAGAATGAGACCTCAGACTACGATGTGCTGTCCTGCTCTTCACTTTTCAGCTCCTGTTTCTAGTACATAGGATTAAATTCTTTGCATTAGCTTCAGAAGCAAGAACAGGTCCCTAGCACTACCTGAGAGCACTTGCTGCTGGGTGCAATGTGACATCCCCTACTCTTATCCAGACATCATGAAGGAAATTCAGAGTAACAGCTGTGCTGTACAATCAAAGGGAACCTTCTTGTGGGCCATTTCAGAAATGATTCTCTTTGAAATGTGCTTTACCTTTGCACATGCAGAAGATGAGCTCACTCAGACCACACAGGCGCTGGAGCCTCGAAACCCCGGTGCGTGGCCAGCTCGGGGCCGTGGGGTGGGATGTGCACCTGGATTCTCCCTCCCATGGCAATCCAGGGAGCACAGCATCCCACTCAGCTCGGTGACCCCTGTGCAGGAGCAGGGGAGGGAGCAGCGTGGGGCTGGGAGGGCTGCAGGAGGCACCAGAGCAATTGTGCTGAAGCCACGGCCGCACACGGCGCGTCGGTGACGGCACAGCCACAGACCTGAGCCCCGACCTCCACAAACACCTGCCTTCTTCTGATGGGAATCTGAAACCCTTTAAAAACCCCTTTCATGCACCTCAATTACTTTAACCACTTAACCATCACGTTCCAGTATTGATTTGAACGCATACGAATTATTTAAGTCAATTGCCTATTAAAATTCATTTTCGGTGAAAGGTCAAGCCTGCAAATTGAAACCAGATGCAGTACATTATGCCTATCAGTACTGTGATCTGCACACAAGTTCATTATAATGTTTCTGCAGATGTAATTTCTCTTCTCAAATGTTGCTCTGTATGCCACTGTGGCTATTACAAGCTCTATTAATTAAGAGGCCTCTTTACTCTTATTAACAGAAAGTTTTAAATATTTCAATCTCAGATAAAGATACGTTAAAAAGGATTAGAGTTTACCCACCTTATAGCATGCTGCTCCTGAAATTCAGAGAGAAAGGAAAATTAATTAATTTTGTAGCTGGAAGTGCATTTTATTCAGTTACAGAAGATCTGAGGAGCTTTTAGGCTCCCTGCAGTGAGTAGCAGTGACAAGCAGCACCCTCCCATGAAGCCACCAGCAACATCCCTGCATCCAGGACTGTGTTGCTTGTAAAGTGTAGTGACTTCTGGGCAGCTCTTAATCCACTTGAAGTCCATCAAGAGAAAAAGGCCTCTCCGTGTCACCTTGAAGCTTCCATTGACGCCTGATGAAAGGCAGCAGAAGTACAGCAAACCTCAAAGCAGACACTAAGTGTTTACACTGCTCTCTTCCTCAGCAGCCAGAGCTGGGAAACACCACCCTGACTCGATTCGGGTTGCATCTGGTTTTAGGTTCCTTGAAAAATAAAGGCCAGTTACTCATGGCTTGCTCTGTCACTGCTTGCATGTGTCTTGCCCCAAACATGCACTGCCCTTTGTGCCTTTCTTTATGCATACATGGCTTATGCAGCAAAGGGGGCATTGGAACACAGAGGGGAACATGGCATTTTCTCCCAGAGTCTCAGAAGTGTTTTGTTTTCTTTGAGACTGACCCTGTAACTACTGTCCCAAGAGAAAAATTAGTTTTCTTCCAACGTGAAAATCATTTGAAAGCAAGGCTGCTGTTCCTGTGGGAAAATGATGGGGTTCCTCTTGGGAAAACTGAAAACAAACCAAAATGGAAATTTTCATTTCATTTTAAAACATCAGCTTGAAATAGGACATTTGCATTTCTGCCCTCCAATAGCAGGCATGTTTTTCCTACTATGTTTATAAAAACATTGTGTTTTGATAGAAGCAGGGGGTGTTTGATACTTCTGATAGGGAAAGCTGATCTCTGACCATCTCTGAACATCTGAAAGTGTTTTGAGCTCTTTGCAGCCTACATTGACATTTCAGAGTGTTGAAAGTTGCACAGATCAAGTCAACAAATTTCAAGCATCTTATGAGTAATTCAGTTCATGGGATCTTTCCCAGCCCAGGAAATCACTTCACTTGCACGTTACATCAACACAAAGCTGTACTTTAATTACAGCACCTTCTACAAGAGTTCCTAACAGCTCTTTAAGACAATTGCCAGAGAAAAGTGGAAAAGAAGAGCCAAGAGAAGAGGAACTGCTCTCAGTGCCAAGCATATTAGGCAATTCAGCAGACACACACAGACACATCTTTTCTTTGCCAAAAGTTAAACCTTTTCTTCTTAAAATTCTCATTATTTTCTTGTAGAAGTATTTCTTTTCAGTGGAGCTCTGTAAAATCCATCCACTTTCCTTATACTGTATTTGCTGGAACAAGGAGCCTGCAAGTCCTCAGCGGGTCACCCCAGAAGTTGATGCCTTAGGATTTTAGCTTTTATATTTTTTAAATCCTCTACTGCTTTAGGGTATAACTCTAAACTCCATATAGAGTATTAGGTAGCAGTCTTCATATTTTGGTCAGACAATAATCCTTCAAAGTGAGTGGGAGCTTGTGGGTGTCCCAGGGAGGGGGCAGGGGTGGGTGCAGGGGCTGCACCCAGAGCAGATGTCTCTGCAACGCAGCTCATGGGAAAGGAGAAGGTGTCTCCTCCCCTGAAACTGGGATTATTGTGCAAGCAGCCACAGAAAAGAGGCCGAGGATGAGGAAAGGCGCCAAAAGCAAGAGTCCTGTTTGAAGAGATGCAGGGTGGTCCTGCTTCTGGTTGGGCTGGGCTTAACTCCTCTCTCTCTGAAGTTATTTTAAAATGATTCTGTGGACGCAGCCCCTGGGAAGAGCCAGTAGAAGGGATCAAGCTGCTGTCTCAGAGCCCACCACATTCTCAGCTCAGCTGCAGAGGTCTGCAGGCAGGGCAGGGCCTCTCTTGCAGAGGGATTTGTGACACAGGCACAATCCTGCTGGGAAGAGACTGGCATGCCCAGGCCAGCAGCACTGGCAGATGGTGAGGATCTTCCATCTCAGCAGAAGCTGCAGGGCTCTCTCAGCAGGAGGGGAGGCTTGACACCTGCTCTTCCAGTCTCACATGGCTCTGTGCAAGCAAAGGGATGATCCACGAGCGGGACACACACTGCCCAGGGTGCCGCCTCGCCAGCTGTGGCTGCTGAGGCCATGGAAAGAGTTCTGCAGGGCCATGGCTTTTGGAGGTCCCCACTGGGATTTGAAACTGTTCCATTTAGTCAGAAGAAATCGTGACAAGGGCTAGTGCTGTGGGGCCTTGTAATCCAGGGGTTAAAAAACAAATTCCAGTATCATCTCTCCACCTCCCTTCCTCACCTTCTTGTGAAAAGGATAAATAAGAACCCAGACATTGGCAGGACTTCACAGTGCGTGGCAGGCAGGTACGGGCTCTCTGAATGCAATTCACAGAGGGGAGGCATCTCAGGGCAGCTTCCAAATGTCCAACATCAGGGAGTTCTCACAATTTGGCTGAGCTCATCCCAGTACCAGTGTGAGCCAGTCTCAGGGTAGGGTGCACAGCTGATGCAGAACTGATGCTACATTTGATCTCAGCTGAAAGGCCATTACAGAGAAATCAGAAGAGACTGGCTAAAAGCAATTTATGGGGTTACAAAATGATGTATTACATGCACCATGGCTCCAGGTTTGCAGTAATTTAGGCTGGTATTGATTGAGGAGAGACTGGGGCATATTCCACCACCTTTTTAATTTCAGTCTGATTTGGCCACTACTTGCAGGTCAGCAGGCAATTTGATGAGACAAAAACAAACGAAGCATTAGAGAAGCCCAAATCACAGGCTTTTAGAAGTACCTTGTAAATAACTTTTAAGGCTGAACAAGGAGAACAAAATGAAAGAATTGGCTATTAAGGAAATCGAGACTGAAGTTTCTGGCTCAGAAAAAATGGTTTCATGGCACAGCTAAGAAAGAATATCACTCACACCTACCATCATTGCCTGCCTGCATTTTCCCAAACAAATATGCTGTCTTTTTCCCCATGTTACAATGCTAATTCTGACTCAATGTGCACTGATCAAATTATATCAAAATAAAGCCAAAGTTCGTACAGTTTCTTACAAAGGCCTCTAATGATATTATTTCAACAATGGGATGGATGACTTGGTAGGATTCCAGATTATTCAAGCCATGCAGTGGTGGAGTATTGTCTCTGCACTCCAAGGAAAGGGACAGGCTGTAAATCTGAATGTAGAACTCCTGTAAGGGTAAACCTGAGATGATTTTTCTCCTGGAGGTAGTGATCACAGTATTAGTACATGGAAAGGCACCCATCAGCACTTGAGGTGGGGAAATTGCCCACTGACTTCCATCACGGAAGGAAACTTGTCACATACCATGTGATATTGAGGAGAAAAAGAACAGGCAGAGAAAGTGGGAGGAAAAGGTTATTTAATTCTTCATTATTTCTTTTTGATTCTAGGGCTGAAGTGGTCCCCTCCTCACAAAATTACCTTAAAGTGCATGAAATCCCAGAACCTCTTCCCTTTCCCTCCTAGGAATGTGCCCTGTATCTTATCAGGCACAGCCACAGTCTCACAGGGTGAGGGGGTGGCAGAGGCACACGGTAAAGGGGGAATTGTTCCAAGCCATAGAATGTATCCAACTGCAAACTGCCTGAATTCAGCCCCAAGCTCACCTCTGCTGTGTTTGCATATTGATGTTGTGACAAAGGTCTGAGTAAAGCAGATCGATCATGTCACTTACACCAGCCATCAGGTGTGGATATAAATGGATTTTCTGAGTTTGTTGTGACTATCAAAAGCTTGAACTCTGATGTGCACAGGTAAAGAGAGACAGGAATCTCTGATTGGAGTAATTAGCACTTTCCTGCAGAAGGCTTCTCTGATCTCTAATTGCATGTTCATTTCAGTCTTTTAATAGCACACTTGTGAGGTGCTTTTCTACTTGCTGCAGGTAAAGGGAGACATGACCTCATATTCCATCGCACATCCTGATGGAGCAGATGTGATGTCCAGGCTTGCTGAAGCTTGGGAGGGAGCTGGAAAAATCTCTGAATTTACTTCAAACCAAGAAACTTCTGAGGACCCAGTTCTTTGTTTCTGGCTAGCAGGGAGTTTGTTCAAATGGCATCCCAGGCAACATGAAGTCCCACTTCATGGTTCGTCTCATAATAAAATCAAGTTGAGTGATGTGAGGCAGGATAACCTCTCGTCTGTGGGAAATGATAACCTGCTCCCAAATACATACACGTGTTGGGAAGGCCAGTCAGGCTCTATGGACTTTCACAGCCAACACAGGAAGTGCCGGGCTCAGCTGCCAGTGAACCTGATTCCACCCTTCTAATAATTCATTCACAACTAAATGAAACCACCTGAGCATCTTCTTCCTTTGTCTCAACTCCAGAAGTCAAATACCTCAAAAGTTATTGACAGTTTTAATTAAAACTAGCTTTGAGACACAGAGCAACCTATAATGGTTATGGCTCATTCTAGATAATACTGTAATAACCCTCTCTCATATTAAATATAGCAGCAATATTGTTCACCAGAGATGAGGACATTAGCACAAATAATCAGCCTCACTGTGGTGGGGGGGGCACTGAAGCCAAGAGGGGGTCTAAAATGGTTGCATAAAACACATTTGCTCCTGAAAAAGAGACGCCCTGCAGCTCCCTGCCCTCATCAGCATCCTTCCCAGAAGGCCCCTGAATTTCCAGTAGATTTAGTTCAAACACCCCATACTATCTCAGCAATGTGCTGCCAGTGGGAGCTCATTTCCAGGTTCCTGCCCCTGCCTGGGCACTGGCTGCATTGTCTCTGTCTCATTCACACGAGCCACTTGTCAGCAGCACAGAGCTGTAGCAGGGAGGGCTGTGGGCTCAATGACTGCAAATTTGTTGACAATTCCAGCCCCACTCAGCTTTTCTGATCCCAGGCCCTGGGCTCTGCCCAAGGGGTTGCAGCAAACTCAGGGCTCAGCTCAGGGGCCTGGATGTTCCATCAGGCTGACAAACAGAATCATTGCTTTGCTGCATTTCAGAGCTGGGGTGGCCGTGGCACTCCAGCAAAGGGGCTTTGGGTGGCAGCCCATGAGCTCTGCCTTGGGCTGGAGGTGCAGAGAGCTGTGGCAGATTATCTATCACACCTTTGTTCTGAAGCAGTGAAGCCCAAAGGCTCTGCAGGTGCACCCCTGATGCAATGCCTGAGGGACGTATGGAGGCACCTGCCTTCTGCTCAGCTACAAACCCTCAGCATGGCTGCAATTAACTGAAGCTCCCTCCTGTTGATCTAAATGGGAAATATCTTTTTCAGTGGTGTAAATCCACAGAAGTCAACACATTGAAGGAAGCCACACAAGGAGTGAGCTTCACCTGGGGCAGTTCATGTCACAGGCTCAGGTGTACATTGAAACTGCCCAATGGCCCTTGGAGATTCAGCCCAGTGCAATTTGAAGGGACAGTGGAAAATTCAGTTGTTTCTTCACATGCATGGCAGCCAAAACTTCAGTGCATTTTCTAGAGAGATATGTAAGGTTTATCTGAAAATCTCAAGACATTCTGATTTGATTTGAAGGAGGCCATTGAGGGACAGTCCAGTTGAGGAATCTCTAGTTGAGTACGTGAAGTAGCATCATCCAAAATCATTACTTTCTTTTGCAAAGCTTATCTCTTCTTTCCTACAGTACTGAGGATGTGCATGAAAACACTGAAACAAGTTTTGCTCCAAAGATCATTTCAGTGGAAAGGATTGTCATTTTTTAAACTAATGAAACAAAATGCAGCAGTATTTCTCCTTTGAGAAAAATAAAAAAAAAAACTTCTTCCTTAGAGTTCTTATTTCTTTTTCACCCTGTGTCTGTAATTGGATAATAAAGACAAGTGAAAAAACACTGGGCTTGTATTCAAAATTTGAAAACCACAGGATTTTTTACAAACTTCTTGGGGAAATGTTTAGCTTTCTGACAGATGATACAAACTTTACTTATTGAACCATAAGCTCCTGATAACTTCAAATCCCTTACTTATGAAATGCACTTCAGTGGCCATTCAGTTCATCCTTGGGAAAATATGATTGCTGGAATGCTACAGCAGTCCACAGCTTAGAGCTGGAGGATGCATCTAAATTCTCTACAGAGGCTTTAGAATTCATAACAGCACTTGATCTACCTTTGGGGAAGGGAATGGGGGGGGGGTTGTGTTGCACCAGCTGAAAACATTAATTGGCTGATCTTTTCACCAACAATTCATTGTATTTCATTACGTGTCTTTTATGTGTCTGTCATGTTGCCCCAGTGCCTTGCTAAATATTTCCTAGCTGCAGCATGGCATCTTTGAAAGAGGGAGAGAGGCTCCAGCCATCACTCTGTTCCCAGAGAATGAAAGCAAAGTCAAAATTAAATGGGAAAACAACCGTCACCACAATGATAATCAAACTGCAGGCTGCATTAGCATTTTTCCTCCAGAAGCTCTGGTATGAGGCAACAAGATGCATGTCTTTCCACAAAATAATTATGCTGTAATGAGACTGTCTTAATGCATTCAGAAAGAAAAACTGCTGTTAAGGCTGACTAAATGGAAGTACAAAAGCAGAACAGGTAGCCTAAATGGCAGCTAGGCTTTATAGTTTCTTCCCCAGTCTGGAAGATTAGGATTAGTGTGATCATAGAGAGATGCAAGTGTAAAATCCAGATCTGGATTTCAGGTTTTCCCTCAAGAGGTGAAGAATATACAGAGGAAGGCTTCTGATTCTGATTCATTTTGTAAAGGAAATGTGTAGGTCTCTATCTTTTCACTCTGGTTCCAACAAGTAAATAACTTCGGCCTCTCTGATCCCTGTGGAATGATGATTTACAACACTGGTAATGCACACTGAAGAAAAATACAACTTGTTCCTGAAAACCACTGATTAAAGTGATCATAGCAAAGCCAAATAACTCGTGGCTTCCCCCTTTTATCACTCATAGCTGCCTTACGCCTTGCTACTCCACTCAGCAGCCCTGACTCTGATTTAATCTGCTGGAAGGGTGTTTTCTGCAATGCTGATCAACACAATTCAGTCTTTGCAAACATTTGCCAGTGCCAAGGGACCTCCTGGTAATGCTTTTAGCAGAAATAATTTTAAGAAAATGAATTGCTAAAATATGAACTTCCACAGAGACAGGACCAGGAGAAAAAAATGAGAAAACCATAATAGGCACTGCCTGCTCACTGGGAAGCATGAAGGATACAAGTTATTGAACCAGGAGGGAAGTACAACCTGGCAGATCTGTTTAGTCCTGTCTCATCCACCATCGCTGCCTCAGTCTCTGCCAGGACTCTGTCACAGGGGAGATCCATAAAGAGCAAAAGCTGCTAGTGATGGAACTGAACATTCCGTTCCCATTTGGACAATTGCAAATATTTTTCCTGGTTTGTATCTCTGCTCCTGGTGCCTCTCTGCACTGTCCCAGGAATTGTGTGAAATGCTTTTCTCATTTCCTTCCCTATGTTATAGCCTTCAAAGAGAGAAATGACCCAAATGCAGAATGTGTGGGAAACACTTCAGGAACTCAGTCCATTTAATTTCTAGAAACTGAGAATCACAGGGAATTTGGGCGAGAGGGAATTCGGGTGTGCCCCCTGTGCTAGTGAACCTCCCTGGCCAGGAGAGATCCCTTCTCTGATGGATGTTGCATGACTCCCCAGGAATCTGCACTTATGCTACCTCCACAGACAGTGCAAATTTCCCCTCACCTCTAACCAGAACCCCCTGCTAAGGTCCTCCACGGACACTGCAGCCTGTTTAGTCTCTCTACATCTGCTTTACACACACACATGGCTTCTGAGTCCCTCCACGAAACCCACACCTTTTCCTGGTGGGCTCTTCCATCTCCCAAAACCCGGCAAGCTGAAGGCTGGAACGTGACCTATTCAGATCAGAAACAGAGTGCAAATTCAAACAGCACAGGTAGTTTAACAACTGTGATGACTGACCACAGGCTGTGCTGGCGTCAGTGATGGGCAGTTTAGAATTGGCATGCCAGATGTTTTTTAATGATTGCTGTGTTTCAAAAAGGAATTAATTCAGAAACATCCTCCACTTAGTGTTTGCCCTATATTATTGTGCTATATTATCCTGTAATTAGTTGTTAGGTCAGGATTGCAACCTAGCAGGTTCCTCTTTCTTGCCTAATTAGCGTATCTTCCTCATTGCTCAGCGCAGGACTTGTTGTTTTCCCCCTACAGATCTCCTTTTCCTGTGAACACCCTCTCAACAACACAAATTCATTCCCTCTCCCTCCCACAATGCAGCCTTTCACATGCAGAAGAGCCGCTGTTTGCCTGAGCAGGATGACCTGAAGCTTCTAACCAAAGGAGCTGTTCAGCCTGATGAGCTTGAGGCAGTGGAAGTGTTTCAAACTTGGCAGCACAGCCAATTCACTACTCAGACACTGTACATTTCCCTCCTGTCTGATCTGCAGCCCTGCAGTGACATGAGTCATTCTCCTTCCCCTTCTCTTAAACCATGGACTTTCCTGGGGCCGAGCCAGCACGTGGCCCTGCACAGAGGTGTGCCACGGGAGGACTCAGCTCCTGCGAGGACAAATCCTCCCGTGTGCCACAACAGGTCTGCTCCTCTACACCCCAGGCCCAGCACTTGGCTTGTGTAGGGTGTGAGTTCCTCAGAGCACAAGCACTGTCTGTCTTCAGCTGCATGGAGCGCTTGTAAATCCACGGGGCAAGAGCCAAAACACAGCATCGCCCTTGTCACTGTGCAAATCTCTTATCTCTTGAGCAGCCTCAGCTGAGCTCAGCCAGCCTCATCCTGTATCTTGGCCTGGAAAATGTGGCTCCTTTCTCATCCCAGCCAATTGTCCTGCTCTTGCAAAATCTGGTATCAAGGCCAGCATACCCTGGCTCCCCATGTGAGACCACACATGAATGTTGTACCAGGTCCTAGACAGAGCAGTACAACAAACACTGGACACCATCAAACTGGAATAGAAACAGGCACAAACTGGAAGGGTTTGCAGAAGCCCCAGATTAAACCAGACTGAGATGCCTGGCACAATGCATTAGGGAAGATTAAAAGAGTTGATCTGCATGGCTTGGCTGAACAGCACAATCCAGCAGTGATAGCCTGGACTCAGAGGATGATGAGAAACCGCACCCTGGTACAGGGAACTGGAATTAGGGGTAATGAGGCAACACATTTTGGACAATGAGAGCTATTTCAGAAATTAGGAATGGGATGCAGTACATGGTCTACCTATACCTAGACACAAATTAGTAGAGCAGGGGAGGCAGCTTGATCTTCCCTTGCTATTTCCAGAGCAAACTGAGCAAGCACTTGCTGGGACTGTCTTGCCCCAGGTACCACTGCACGTCCCAAAGTGTCTTGCAGGGACTTTATTTCCCCCAGGTAGGACACAGAGGTCTTTGCAGTTTCCTGCTCAGGATGGCTTCAGGTTTATATGGTGAGACACTACAGGATATGTGGATTGTTGCATTAAGATTAGCAACACAGGCAACGAGGAGTGCAGAGTCCTGAGCACACAGCATTTTCTGAGGACCACACTCCTTCCAACAGACACAAACGTGGCTTATCCAAACAGCCCAAACTTTTGCTGGCCCCAGGAGCAGGGAATCAGAACAGATCAGCCACTGATTTCCTCTGCCTTCACAGCACAAGCAAGTATGCAAAGAAGTAAGGTGACATTTGGGCTCTTGGAAAGAACAGCAGATAATTTAGTGAGATTAAAGTACGGCCTCATCTCCCTTCTCGCACAGAAAAGCCATCTCCGCCCGGCGGGGCAGGGACCTGTCTCTGCTGGAATGATGCTGCTCGAGCGCCTCTCTGTGGATCTGAGCTCATCTTCCTCCCTCACAGCCTTCTCTATCCTTTAACTTTCTTTTACATTTTTAAAATACAGAGCCAAATTGCTCCTATTATACCCTGAGCACCTCTGAGTTCTCTGCACTTGGCACTGAGCTAGGAGCTGGCCCAGCCAGAATTTCATCTTTTGATGCTGAGATGCATATATACATGATACTACTCAAGGCCTTTCCATAGTTTTCAGCAGCAGAACAGCTGAAATTGGAACAGAACGACAGCTGCCTGGGGTTCACAGAGTGACCAGGAATGAAAGCACAGCTGCCAAGGGCATTGTCTTTGGACAAGCAATCGGGTGCCTGTGTTTGTCTCCAGAACATGCTGTGGAGCTCAGCACAGAGCTCCATCACCAACACACATGTCAACACACTGATCATGCCAATTTTCTGTATCCCTCGAAGAACCAAGAAACAAAGGGTCCCCTGCTGAAATCAGGAGTTACAACAAAGGCTCTTCATCAGCCTCCTGCAGCTGCTTGTTGTTTTCCTTTCTCTGCAGAGCCTGCCAGCTCCTAGTTATCTTGGCCAGGCACATGATTAGAATCTTAGAGCAAATTCTAACTGCAAACAAACAAGTACATCTTGAGAGGAATACACACAAACTGGTGGATGTACAGTACATCTAACTGTTCAGCAGATCCTGTCCTGCCTCTTCTGATGCCAGGAAAGCCCTGTTCCTCTTCTGGATGGAAAGCAGATGGGGTAGGATTAATGACACCGATCCCCAGGCCCTTTATATTTGCACAAATAGCAAGAACTAGACCCAGTGCTGTTCAAGGGGCCGCATACTAGTTGTGCTGGCTTTCTGCAGCATGGGAAGAAACACAGGAACTGGAATTTCTACCCTGAGTAATCCCCTATGCCTGACTATGGCAGAAGGTCTATTGTTTCTGAAAGTCCCATAGAAACAAAATAATTAAGCTCTGTGGCCACCACAGCAAGAGCAGAAGGAAGGATCAAGGACTGCTCCTTGTTCACTTCAGTGCTGACCCCAGTGGCTCGGTTTAAACAGGCATTGAGGGTGGTTTGGGCTCACCCCCCTGACTTTGTGCTGAGGCAGATGGCAAGAGCTCACACAGCCCAGTCCCAATATCCGTAACAATCAGATGAGCTGTGAAGCTGTAATCTGTGGCAGATGGAAAATGACAGCACAAAAGCTTTTACTACAGCCCTCAGAGCCTTCACAAAGGTAGCAAATAGGAAGGTTCAATTCAAATAGCTTGTCCTTCTCCAGAGCAAAGCCAGGCATTTGAGACTGTGAAACAAATGGAATGCTTCTCCCTTTTTCTACCTCCCCAGCAGAATGGCTGACTTTATTTCCAGAGGATGAGCTGAAACCTCTCATCAAAACTCAGCCCAAAACAAGACAAGTTGCTGTGAAATACTGAAATGGGACCTTGGCATGGCACAGTCTCTGCTGAATCCCTGGAGCACGCTGCATTGGTGCTCTCCTGAACCTTTGTGGGAGACACTACAGTGAGACCTGGGGGAAAAAAATAATGTCCCCCATGCACACAGGTTGGAGTAGTTCCTGGGAGATTTGTCAGATTCTTTGTGGGTTAGGCAGTCATCCTGGAAGCACGATCAGCTGTAAAAAGACTGAAGCTTTCTCATGGACCTTCCAGGCTGCAACTCCTAAGCAGTCTTATCCCAAAACTGCCTGCTTTGAAGTCAAGAGAAACAACTGCAGGACATCCTGTCACACTCTGAAGTGTCACAGCTGCTTAGCAATGCTGTGCTTTGAGGGAAGACACCTCCACAGCCAATTTGCTGCCTCCTTTGAAAGGACTAGGTTTCTGGTTAAGCACAAGGATGCTGACGGCTGCCCATCTGGGCAGGGGCAGAAAATAAGACCCACTGCTGAGCTCCAGCAACACAAGGACAGAAAATCAGAGTCTGACAAAATGCCAATCCTATGAAGAAACTTTTAATGGAAGAAAGGCTTTATTAAGGTCCACAGTATTATTGTAACATACCAGATTGCTCTGATGCTCCAGGTCTCTGGGAGAGAGATGATGGCAATAGAGTGTCTATCAAAATGTCAGTGCTGGATCATGAGCCTGGCCCTCAGGATGCAAGGCTGGCTACTGCTTCTTCTCCCCCTTCACTTTCTCTCTCTCATTGTCCATGGCAGCTGCTTTTGCCTGCAGACAATCCCAGTATTCCTGCTCCTCCATTTCCAGCAGTACCTGCTGCCTAAAAAGGCAGGGAGGAGGGAAGGGTGGTTAAAACAAAAACTGTCCCTGACATTCCCCCAGTGCTCAGACGACACCCCCAAGGGCCCCTGGGGCTCACTACCAATTAAGAAATTCTACTTCCTGTGTCCAGAAAACTTCAGTGATTCCCTCATGCCAATCAATACTCAAATTCACCGTTCCTGACAGCAAGGACCTCTGAATTTCTATTGTCTCTAGGTCTCTGTAGACACAGGTCTGACTGCAGTTGTATTTGCACTACTCTGGCTTCAGCTCTCAGCTCCCAGGGAACGAGATATCCCTGGAGGTGGTGACTCCCCAGTTTTCTGGTATTAGGCAGACAAGGGTCTCCTCTCCAGCTTTTTGAGAAGGAGGGACAGAACTGCTGGCTGGTAGCATAGGATGGAACTTTTCTGCACTTAACTAGCCAGACAACTCCACAGGATTCACCCTGAAGGCAAGGAATTAGGGAAGGCTACCAGGTAATATGTGCTATAAGGTCACACCTGCACCCACCTGATTCGTTTCAAACTGGAGAAGTAAAGCACAGTGAAAAGAAGATACAAAATACTGACACGTATCTAGCACCAGGTTTCCAACCGAATTCAAGGCAAAGGTCCAAAAGGAGATGTCACAGTGCCATCTAATGACGGCATCCACGCCATGCACCGTCCCTGGGCTGCCGGGGACCGCCTCAAACCAAGGAACCTCCAGCACAAACCTACTCAGACATCACATGAACCCGGCAATGTCGAGAGAGGTGCAAAGAGATCCCAGCTCTGCCTGGCTGTGGGATCTAAAGGAAGACGCAAACAGGATCAGACTCCCTGACAAGCTTGCACAAAGTGTGTTGCACAAAAACACCGTAGAACTTGTATCCTATCTTACAGCTGAAGCTGTTCTAGGAAGGACAGAAGGCAGAGGAGGAAGGGTTCTGGGTGGCTGTCAGGAATCCGCTGCCTGAACACCAACCTTACTCAGACACAGACCTCTCACAGCACACAGAACAACCCAGAAGCTCCAGGGTGAAACCTTGCATGAACTCAGCAACACCACAGCTTACAATAATGCAGCTGTGCTTACCTTTCAGGCAGAAAGCAAAACCTATCACGTAAGAAAATGTTACATCTCTCAGTCCAGTGCAGTTCTTGCAAGGGTTTGAGAGGCAAATCTGCTTTCTTTGGGAAAGCCTCCTTCAGTGGGTAGGAGTTGAAGTCAAAAAGGAAGATGGTGCTGTGACTGGCTTTGTCCTGGACAAAATCATCTTCCTGCTGGTGCTCATCTCCTAGATAGAGACAAGAACAGTGACCTGATGCATCAGGAGTCATCCAACAAGGACTATCAGGGATCAACTGAATGCACCCAGTGATGGTGAATCTCTGACCACCCCAAGGTGTCACCCACCTCGGAGCAGCAAGCAGCAGTTCACACTATCCACGGTGAACACTGGCTGCCAGGAGGGTGCTACAGCATGAGAAGGTGGAGTGCAGAAGCAGCAAACAGCCTGTGATGTGTCAGTATTCATCAGGGACACTGCGCCATCCCAGGAGAAGATCAGGACCTGAAGCAGCAAAATGGACACGTAGATGTAAAAGGAGTAAAAAACATTTAGTGTAAAGGACATGAGATGACATCCAGGACTTCACATCCCCAGCCATGCTGCTGTTTTCTTTGCCTGCCCCATAGTGATAGGGTGACAGAGATGAAGGGGAGGGGGAGTGTTCTGTGGCCAGGGGCTGTCACTCAGCCAGGCCTTCATGGTTCAGGGAAATGAGGAACTGGGAGGACAGCTGACTCATATCTTGTAGGTTGATGATGAAGATGAAGACCAGTCCTTGCAGGGAACTTGGATTGAAAATGCTGGACATTGGGACTGGAGAAGGGCAACAGGGCACATTAGAAATTAGCCAGATCCAGCCTTCTGCATGGCAGCTATGGTGAGTGGCTTTTAGTCCTTTCCTCCCCATGCCTGCAAAGTTTCTGAGGCCACTTGTAAGGTCTGGCTGGACTTGTGTTTGTAACTTCCTCCCCAGGATGCTCTCTCATGCTTGACCTTGATGCCTGAGGCTTCATGGCTGAACCCTCCCACTTTCCAGGTGGACCTGTCCATGTGCACCTCAGTGCCAGTTAGAGGGCACAAGTGCAAGGGGATACTGAGTAAGATTGTGGAAGAGAAATCCTTTGAGCATTACCAGCTGCACACAGACCTGTAACTGGTGCAGGAAGTCTTCACATCAAAAATATTTGGAGGCTGTGAAAGGGTGTGAGGCAAGAACTGTATCTGATTGCCCTGCTTGTCATCTTCTAGGCACCCAGTTACTGTCCTTGCTGGAAACCAACACAGCTGGACATGTGTTCCCACCCAGCTTTTAAGAGAGCTGGAAGTAATACTCACTGCACTGGGAAAGGCCAGGACAGGCATCACTGCACTGACAGTAAGATTTGGATTTTCAGGCCTGTAAAAGAGACACAGGTTTATGCTGCTTTTGCATGTACCTGGCACGTACTGAGAGGCTGTGATAATGACAGTGGCAATTTGTGGCACACTGGCTGTCAAAAAGTCCTGGCCAGGCCCCTTCCTGATAGAGACAAAGCCTGTCTCCTCCTGGGCAGGAACCCCCAAGGCTCATCCCTGTGCAAACCTGCCTAGGAACTACATTGGAGATACAAATCCCTGCCTGCCATGGAGGCATGAATCCAGAGTCTTCAGAGCAGCAGCTTCCCTCCTCCTCAAACCAAGGGGGTAAGTGAACACAAAAATGATAGAAATATGGCAATTCTGACTTCTGACTTCTAGAGGGGTAGTATTCCATTAAGGGCAGAAGAGGGAAGAAAAAAATTCCCCTGGGTACCCAGCAGAGACACAAATAGTTCAACATCAGCCCTGGAGCTATCCTACAAGTATTTCTGCTCTGGTGCACAGAAGAACCCAGAAACACCCCTAATTCTGGCAAGCCATTGAATTTTAGCACTAGCAAAACCACACTTGCTGCTGACAGCAGCATGGCAGAGCCATCTGGGAAAAAACAGTAGGAAGTTCTCTACTCCACAGAAATCTGGGGCTCCCTATTAGACTGGACCACTATAACCATGGCTGTTTTGGCTGGAGTCTACCTCACCTGTCTGCCAGGAGTGTGATGCTGGACTTCCCAGCCCTGGGCGCTTTCACCAAATAGAAAGAGCTGTCTGTACACAGCACTAGAAGCTGTATGATGGGACAGACAGGATCTGCACCACAAGAGACAGGATCTGCACCACATGTCTCATCACTGGCAGCTGCAGAATCACACAGAAAGTGGATACTACGGATGAAACGTTCCTCTAGAATGGCAGTCACAGACAGGGGGTATCCTGAGGAAGGAAGAAAAAAGGAACTGGTAATTTATCCAAGCAAAGCTTAGTTTGGAGTGTGGTCTGCTCAAAGGGAGAACAAGCAGATGGCAGAAGAAGATTCTTCTGCCAGGAGAGTCCCTGCATCTGCGTCATGGCAGGATGACACTGGCACTGATGGCAGCCTGAACTCTGAGCCACAACAGTCTCAGAAATGACCTTGGAGTGCAGTGGCAAAGCAGTGACTGTCACTGTCTCACAGCCTCAGGGAAAGACTGATCAGTCCTTGCTGCAGCACTTCCAGCCCCTGCATTGCCCTGGGTGGGGATGGCTCTGCAAGGGCCAGGGCAGTCATGCTGTGCTGGCAACTTCTGGCCAAGCATCCAACAGACAACTGAATCCAAACCATTTTCAGATTTCCTTGTAAACTCACCACCAGCCCTTTATTCACACTAAGTCTGAGCATCACACTCGTAGGCAAAGGTGAAATTTATCCACAGTGATCCCAATACACAGTCCCAAAGAGCAAGCTCACCTAGGTGTTTATCCCAAATAGTTATTGTTGCATCTTGACCTGCCAGTGCCAGATACCTGGAGCAGGAACTGACAGCCGAGCATGCAATTGGAGCTGCACATGGCCACACAACATCAGGCTTCAGATCAGAATCTAAACAGAATGGCATGAGGAGAGACAACTGTAAGAAGGTGCAGAACGTTCTCTCACATAGTACTAGCATCCATTTTCTCCATTAAATATGCACCATTCTGCAGCCTCCTGCCAGAGTGGCTTCACAAAAAACACTGCCAGTCTGTGGAACACAGAGCCCCACAATCCAAATGCCAGCCTAACCCACAAGATATGAGTCAGCTTTCCTCTCAATTCCTCATTTCCCTGAGTCATGAAGGCCTGGCAGAATGACAGCCCCTGGCCACAGAACACTCCCACTCCCCACAGAGTGCTCTGCTCGAGAAAGCAAACCTTTCTTACCTGCTTTCTCATTGAGTGAACGGTTAAGTAAGTAAAAGCAGAAGTTGTGGTTTCCATCCCAATGCACACCGATGCCAACTGGAATATCTGGTACAGAGAAGGGGATGACTAAAAGAGAAGAAGACTGGGGGACAAAGAAAGGAACAATCTGGGACACCAAAACACTGCTAGAAAACTCTAATTAGAGCTTTAATGGTACTCCTGATAGAAATTCTGCTCACACAGAAACTAAACCAGAACAACCTCTCCCTTTGTTTGTTTGGGTTTTTTTAATCTTGACTATATGCCTCCTTTTTCATTTTTTGTGGGGTTGTTTTGATTTGTTGGGGTCTTTTATAGGGGGGAGGTTGTGGAGGTTTTTTTTAAACATGAAGATAAGGGGGTTTTATTCCATGCCAGTAACTGACTTATAAGTCTTAGGACTGACAATTTTACCCAGGTTTATGTCCTTGGAAAAGGAATTTACAGAGTGGACACAAGCCAGACCCACTGAGCTCTCACTGGAGCTCAATGTCATGCAACGACTGTGCTTCACAGATTAACACCTTTTGTCCATTTGGATTACCTGGCTGTACTTCTGTTTCTGATCCCATCAGGATCCGGCTGGGAAGGAGGAAATGAAAGGTAGCATATCTGAAAAAAGAAGAAATACATGTAAAAGACAGGCTTTGATAAGTAGGCAGCACTATGACAAGACCTGGAATGCCTCCAGCCCCCTGCCCTGAAGCCTTGGGATGAAAGAAGCAAAGCTAAAACAGAGGCTTCCATCTACACAGCTCAGTGCCCTGTGTGGATGACTCGTGGACTGAATCCTGGTTGGTGCTCCCAGCTCACCTGGGGATCTCCTCCTCAGTCACACCCTCAGCCTCCAGATACTCCTGGTAAGTGCTACAGAAGATTGCTTCCTGCAACTCCCACTGGGAATCCTTGATTAGGTGGTTGTACCCCAAGCCAAGCATGCTGCCATCATCCACTTCCTTCAAGGCATCCAAAGGGCCTTTAAAAGTAGTGCCTGGATTGGGAACACAAAGGGAAAGGGCACAGCCCTGGAGAAACAGAAACCATGAAGCAAACACCATGGAGGCATTTCGGGGTGGCATGGTCTTGAAGCAGAACACACTTTATCTTGTGTGAGACTTTCCACATCACTAGTCCATCTTCCAGTATTTGAATGCAGGGATTAGGGCAAGACTTCTGAGGATCCCACTCACCTTGCCTTTCTGTGGCATTTTCCCAGCAGAAAGTCTGTCCCCTCCTCATCCTTGGCATTTTTCTATAAATCCAAGGCTGAGAGTGATGAACTATGGGTGCTGCTAGATCTAGGAAACAGCCTCCTCCCTCCCCAATGACACTGAAGCCAAGGGTGTATGACACCCACTCTGAGACACTCTAAAGCATTTTGTGCTGGCAAAGGTGATATGTGAGATGGTCTGGGAGGAAGCAACTCCCACTGCAGGATTACATGTAACTAGAAAGACAGGTCAGGAAAGGACCAGGGATCATGTTAGTGAAACTTTCTGACCTGTTCTGTATTTGTAGGGGCCATGATTCCTTTGCCACCTGAAACAGGCTGCAGGCTGCACACACAGAATCAGTCCTGACCTGTAATGGGTTTGGGTGGCCTCACTGTCAGCAGCAGCACTGGGGCATCCAGCTCTACATCAGCTTGGATTACAGACACAGGAACCTCCTGCAATAGAAAAGTGCCCACCTGAGAACTGTGTTGAGTGCTACACTGACGAGTTTTCACCTGTTCATGGGAATCAAATGCTTCCTATAGAATTTAGGGAAAACTCCTTTCTGTAGGCAAAGGTTGGCTGGCACTATCTGGGAGATACTGAGTTTAGGCTCATTCTTCAGGCCAAAACACAGAAGCTTGAGGGTGTCACTGCTTTCTCAACTACTTTACAAGGATGTCCTGCCCAGAGTCCTGTCTTTGTGCCATCTCTCAATTATTCCTGTTGCAGCACAGGCCTGTGTGAGTCACAGCAATGCCCAGAAAATAAAGGGGGGAAAAAAAGAAAAGGAAAAAAAAAATAAGCAGGATTAAAGGTTGAAGAGTGTGTCTTGAAAGCAAGAACCAGATTTTTCTTCTCAGGAGCCCAGGACTGGAGGGTACATGCTTGGCTGGGAACAGAAAATTGTAACAGGGAGCCAACACCAGTGTGTGCCCACCACCACCACCCCACACATATGGCCAGTGGATTATCAGAAAAGTTCTGGCTTAATAATTAGCCACATCTGGAAAGAAAGGGGCAGGAACTTGGATAGTTTGCATAGAATCAGCAAAACAGAATGCTTGAGTGTTTGTTTTTGGCTTTGCTAAGTTAAGCAGGGTGTTTGCCCTGAGGACGAGGCTGAGAAGCAGTTCCTTCTTAAATGTCCAGGAAGGTATTTGCTGAAGGAAGAGGAAAGAGTTAGGAGACTGCTGTCAGAGGGTTAGTTCAAGGTGCTGGGCAGGAGGTGTCTGTGTGCTGAGAGGTGAAATCCAGCGGGGTGAAAGTGAAAAAGGGAAGGGTAAAGCACTCATTTAGCATTTAAAATTCCCCATGACAGCTCAGGACAGTCACTGAGGCCAGTGACCATCTGCAAAACTGCCTCCGTGCAGGTCCTCAGTTTTCTGCCAAAGACCCAGAGCTGACAGTGGTTAGTGCACACATACAGAGACTCTGCCCTGCTCAGGTGGGTGAGGCTGTGACCCCACCAGGCTCCTCTTGTATGTCATCTAAAACACAAACCCTGCTTCAGGGCCAGACTCCCAACTGGAGGCATCCTGCCTGATTCCCTTCACCTTCCCCCAGTAACATGAGGGAGAAGCCCTGTGGGAATACCCTTACACAGCCCCCCCCTCAGATGGAGCAATACTGCTGAGAAATGAGCTGCCAGTTTCAGGGAGGGGCAGCAGGAACATTAATCCTGGGACCAGCAGAATCTCTTTGGAAAGCCTGTCTTGGGAGAGTAAACATGTCCCAATAGCACAAAGGCTTTATGAAATGTGGGATGGGTGGCTGCAGCAGCTGTAGAGGCATAAACCATCCCCTTGGGCCAACAGGAGTGTTCAGGCTGTGTCGTGCTGTCACTGGCTGCAGCAGCAAGGCTTGGGGTAAGACCTGAGGGCAAAAAGGTGTAAGAAAAAATAGCACAGAGGGAGATGGAACTGTTTTGTACCTTAGATGAGCTGCTTGACCTCCTCTCACTGCAAGCCAGCTCTTCTGCAGCTCCCACATTCTTTTCCATCTCTGTCAGCCAGGAATCCTTAGGCAATTGGTAGATCTCCAGCCAAGCTTTTGTGCTGTCTGAGTTGGGAAACCATGTTAAGCAATTGGAAATGAGGAGGAAAGGTCTGTCAGGCCAGCAGCCTCTTATCTTTTATCCTTATAAAAAGATTTGTGTATTTTTTGAACTATAAAATCTCTGTGAACTCCATGCAGCCCACCTCTCCTCCCACTTAAGGCTTGACATCCTTGATTGAGACTGACATCTCAGCCTCCAGCTCTACTCCTCAAGGTCCCACATCCACCAAAGAAATTCTAAGAGGCTACTCAGTCAAAAACCTGACTTGTAGCCTCTGGGTAGTGGAGTAGAAAGTAGAAAGTGAGACATGGTCTCCCATTAATTCTCTGCCACGTCTCATTCTCAGCATGAGTCCAGGCAGATTACACCAAACATAGGTCCAGGAAACTTGCCTGTCATGGATTCAGCTGCCATGAAACAGAAGAACGTTGTAACAAGGAGTTTCTTGTAGTGTTTTTAAAGGTCCTCCATGCTCTCTGGCTTATATCTCCAGAGAAAACTCTTTGGGTCTACACCTTTCCAGTGTAAAAGTGAGCCATAGCAAACCAGAGGAAGAACTGAGTTTGGTGCTTGTGGAGAGAGGGAAACCTGCTTTCACTGAGCCTCCTGGGAGCTGGGGACTGCACTGACCAGCTCCAGACAGCTCTCTTTTGGATCAGTCCTGATCCACACTAAGTGTTTTGAAAGGGACAGGGAGTGGCAGGGGCCGCTCTTTAAGCCGAGGGAGGAACTGGGAGGATTAAAACAGGATCCCTGGGTATCCAGACCACTTGCAGCATTCTAAAAACATTGCTGCTGCCCCTCTTGTGTTAGAACACAAGAGTCTCCAAACACAGCGTGTTCTTGCACTTGCCTTGCAGCAGGATTCCTACATAATCACCTCCTCGGGACAGCACCACCTCCACACAAGTGCTTCGCTGGCTGATGTCGTCCTGCCAAGGAAATACAGGCTGACATCAAAGCAAGATCACTGATTCAGACAGCTCCATGGGCTTACACAGTTCTCAACAGGCTGAAGGCCAGGCAGATTGTTAGAAGAACAAAAATAAGTATTGGGCAGCAGTCTTGGAGTGCTACTGCCTGTGAATAAATTTCTGAGGGTAACTGGTACTACTCATGATTGATTAGTTCCCAGCCTGTGCCCAGTGTCTATGGAATTAGCTCAGTACTTACCACTTCATTCAGGATTTTAATGAGCAGGAAACTTTTGTTGTGAAAGCAGAAGAGCCAGGCAAGCCCTGAAATAGAAATGCAGAAGTAGCTGAAGGAGGGAGAGAAAAGTGAATTGATGTTAGCCATGCTCTTGCGAGATAGCTGTTACAACGTGTGCAGGAGTGAACAGATTACACTACTTCCTGAGCCCAAGGGACAATATCCCACTGTTTCCAGGACTAAATTTTGCTGGCTTCCTTATGCCAGCACCAGTAAACATTTGATTGTGCACAGAGATGGATAAGACAGTCAAAAAATTATCTCCATCAGAACTGATAACTGTCAGATGAACCAACAAACTATTACAGGTGCAGGAACAGGTCACAAGCAGGAGGTCATACAAAGCAATAGTTCTTTCTACCCAGCCCAAGATGTTCCTAAACTTTACTGTGCTTCACCCTCAGCCTCTGCACCTGCCTCTGCTGTGCCAGGAAGGCCACCAAACCCACACCCTCTGCTAATCACAAGGCCCTAAGGCCACCCTGTCACCCTACAATCTGTTAGCTGTCCAACGCCCTCTCTGCAGGGCTTTCTAGGAAACTTCTCAGACTCCCTAATGTTCCTCCTGAGCTAGCAGTGTTCTGTAGCAGTTCAGCCCCACAGCACAGGAGCAGGAATCCCCAGCTAGGGCCAGGAAATCCACGTCACACTAACCCATTTCATCCACAGCAAGCAGGACGTGGCACTCGTTCCCCAGATCCGAGGCATGGATGGCACAGATCTCTGTCTTGTCTGCATCCCAAGCACAGACATCCTTGAAGTCACACGTGCTGAAGGCAGCCAGACCCACGGAGAGACCAACAAAGATGTATTTTCCAGACACTGCAAGGCAATTGGCTCTTTCAGTTACCTACCAAAAAAGAGAAGAGATGAGTGTACCCAACTGCCTTCTCACAGCAGGGTGCATCAGCCATGCTAATGATATATTCCTGGCCTTTTCACCAGAAAATGCTGACTTCCTCCACAAGGGAAACATTTTGACACATTTTTTCCCCACAACAGCAGGGAAGGGTCTCTCATCTCTGTCACAGAGGTTGGTCTGTGTCAGCAATGAGAAAGTTTTCTCCCACCTTTCCCCTTCTCACAAACAGAAGGGGCTTTAAAGGCCAAGAACTCAGGAGCATTCAGCCCTTCCATTCCAGTGCAGAGCTGTGATGGGATGTGGAACTCCTCCAGGCAATCACAGAACACCACCAGACAGCAGAGTATCCTCCTGGACACCCCCACATAATAATGGGGAAGGCAGCATTGTTATTCTGCTCACAGTGCTCCCATTGGATATTCACCATAACACAGAGCTGAGCTTGCCCACTTGTGATGTACTGACTAATTACCTTCTCCCCAGCAAACAAGGGTGGAGCCAGCCTGGGAAAGAGAAGGTGAATTTAGTGTTTAATACCTAAATGTTTTCAGAGAGGTGTGATAGTTGAGTGGGAAGCAGAACCTGTCAGACAAGCTTGGAAACTGCAGGCTTTAAAACTGAACCAGTGAGATGGTGGTGCATTCTGAGGAAGGTCATGAACAGAAGAATGTCAAACTCTGCTATGATGGTTAATGCTGTCTCTGCTGGGAGAGGCTCTGTACCTGGAATTCAGCTGTAGGAAAGCATTTTTTGGGCTGGACCTTCAGTTTTTGTGCTTCTTGGAGCATCTCCCTTCTTTCAATGATTTCCATAGCACTCTCAAAAACCTGCATCACCAGTTTGTTCATCATCCCAAAGGACTGCGGCTGCACATCACGCTTTCGATCAGGATCCAGCAGGAAGAAATCCTCCTCATCTTCCTTTGGCCAGTCCTTTTCAGATGGTGGGGGAATCCCCAGGGGATACTTCCGACTGTTCAGTGCCATGGTTCTCCCCTTCCAGATGCAAAACGCACCACGGATGCAGGAATCACCCTGGATACAGAAGAATGAAGAGTTCTTCAATACTTTCCTTCATGAGGTAATGGGGGGAAAGATGATTAATGATGTCTAAGGGGGGTTCCTTTCAGTACTGATTGCCAGAGCAACCCTGTTCTGTACAGCTCATTTCTCCTTGTATTGCCTCTGTTTCCTGGGGGTTCTGTCCTGATCTGGGGATCTCAGCCGCATCTGGGGATCTGCAGGCTGCCCACAGGTAAAGAGATCCCAAAAACTTTGTCACGAGCTTGTGTAAGAATTATGACAAAGCATCCAAAAATATTAGCTTATACATTAATGGACTTGTTCGGCCCGAATAAAATCCCAACGATTAACTTTGAGAACAGGTGTTCCCACTGGAAGTTTTATACTTCATTTCCAAGACTCCGGATGGTTTCGAGCTTAACCTCTGCGGCGGGGCCGTGCTCCCGCGGGAGCACCCCGCCGGCGTCACCCCTCACAGCGGCCTGACCTCGGAGCGGGGCCGGGGTCCGAGAGGCCGGACCGGGGTGCTTTCCCGGGAGGATCCGCCGCAGGTCAGCTCCCGGGCGGGGGAAGCCTTTAGGGGTGACACCGCCGCTGCTCCGTTGTTGACGGTTGCCGTGGTAACGCCACCTTGGTGCCGCGGCCCGGCCGGGAACGCGGAGGGCAGCGGAGAGTTCCGCAGTGGGGCGGGGCCCGAGCGCAGCGGGGCGGAGCGGCCGCGGCCTCTGCGCTGCTCCCGCGGTGCCGCCGAGCCATGGAGGGCTTCGTGGACTTCACCAACCGCTGCCAGGGCCGGGACCAGCTCTTCCGGTGAGTGTGGGGGCAGGCGTCCTCCCCGGGAGCCCCCAGCACCGACCCAGGGTCCGTCAGCGGCCCCGCGCCCATCCCGTCCCGCCGGGCCGCGGCCCCGTCCCCGCAGCCAGCGCGGCTCTGCCGCGGGCCAGGGGCGCCTTCCGCTCCAAAGGCGGCTGTCAGAGGATGGTGCCGGACTCTCTTCCGTGGCGCCCAGCGACAGGACGAGGAGCAATGGCCGTAAACTAAAACACAAGAAGTTTCGCCTCAGCATGAGGAAGAACTTCTTAACATTGCGGGTGGCGGAGCGCTGGAACAGCTGCCCAGGGAGGTCCTGGGGTCTCCCTCTCCGGAGGCATTCCAAACCCACCTGGACACGTTCCTGTGTCACCCGCTCCACTTGATCCTGCCTTGACAATGGGGTTGTACTGCATGGTCTCCTTCCAACCCTGACAATTCTGATTCTGTTAAATAAACCTGTCCTGCTGCTGCCATCCTGTGATTGTCTGTGTCTCACCTGTGTCCCCCTCTCCTCGTTTTTTCCCTTCCAGAGCCACTCAGTATACATGCATGTTGCTTAGCTATTTAATAGAGAATAAAGCCGATAAAAAGAAGCTGATAATGAAACTCAAGCAGTTGGAATCTAGCATGAGCTCTGGCCGGAAAAGTAAGTACCCAGTGTCTAGAGGGATAACACCTTTACTTGCTCCTTCCAGTAAAACAACTCCAGGCCTTGTGTTTCCTGTAGTTAACCTACCTTGAGCACAAAACCTCTTTTAGTGTATTTACAAAGCTGTCAATAGACTTTATCCCTGCCATGGCTTGCCAGGCGAGGTAGGGCCAAATAGACTTTTTTTACTTCCTCAGCCTCCTCTCCAGTTAGAAAATCAGAATTACCACTGGAAGGATGAGAGGAATAAGTTAACAGACAGCTGTTCCTGTAGAGGCCAAACTGTCACCTCTGTTCAAGGACAGACCAGGGTACGAGGCACGGCTGGCTCACTGTGTGCTCATTAGTCCTTCCAGATGATGGCTTGAGATAGCCCAATGTTAAAAGATTATCATCCCACAAAATCACCTCCGAAGGATCACCCTTCAATATAGCTTTTATAGCCTAATCAACATGTTAATTTTCTTTAGCATTTATACCCTACTAAACCCCACACTCTTCCATGCTTCTCTCCCAATTCATGGCTTTGCATCACTCCATTCTGTGTCACGGTTGCATCCATGATGGTTACACTATTACTATGTGTGTATCGCTTGTTTCAGCTTGATCTTCCACCCACTTGTCAATTGCTCAATCCTGGAACTACTGCAACATACTAGACAAATACTCTAGTCTATCCTATTGCCATGGATTTGTTTATTATTCCATTAGCTTCAGAGTATGGTAATTTCTAGTGGGGAGGCCAATTGGTTTATCAGCATAGCCATAATTCTCGTGCTTCTGCTAAATAAATCACGAATAGACATCAGGCCTAAATTCAGGGCTCCTGTAGTTCCTCCGGGCTTGGGTGCTGTCAACACCTGTAACTGTGACAAGACATCAGGGTGTAAAAAGTGTTTTGAATAATATTGTATTAACATTCAGGGGCCAAACCCCAAACAGTGCAGGGGGTGAAATCAGATTTGCCATATGTTGTAGCCTGAAATGGAATACACTGTTCCACACCGTTTGCAGGGAGCTGATGTCCCTCAGATTCATGGCTGAGGAGGGACTTTGGTCTCTCTGCTCAGCAGGTGAATCATCAGCTTTCACAGGCACATAGGAAACTTCTATCTCATGGTTGCAATAGGATTAATGCAGTAACACCTTATGTCCACAAAGCGAGGTAAAGTCCAGTGAAATGTACGGCTGAAATTAGAGGCTCTGTTTGTGTTCTTTATTTGCCGGCACTGACTCCTGCAGAGCCGAGGGTGATACTGGTACAGAGGGCCCCCAGATGCAAGAACAGAGTGGCAAGAGAGGCTGCAAGTCCCGGCTATTGACAAAACATAGGTGATGTTTACACAGAACTGAGATGTTTACACCCCTTTCCTCACTAATTTTACGAAGTGCTTAAGCATACCAGTGCCCAAAGCCCTCCAAGTTTTTTAAAACACAGTGGCAGGCCGAGTTCTGCTTGAGGCCAGGCCGTGCTAACCTTTGTGGGGTTTCTTGCAGTGTTCAGACTGGGCAACACGGTGCACGCCTTGGTGGCAGCCAGGAGAACTGCAGGGCTGCCAGAGGTGGTTCCTCGCCTGTGCCTCACGGCCTCCCACCTGAGCCGGGCCCTGTACTTCGTGTGCGACGCCGTGCTCTGGCTGAGGAGCGTCGGGCTCCAGCCCCGCATCGACAAACCCAAGTGGCACAGCTGGGCTACCAAGTGCTACTACTGCTCCCTTCTGATGAATCTGGCCAGGGACTGGTATGAGATCTCCTGGAGGCTGGAACAAGCTGCACAGGAAGAAAAGACAAAGGAGAATTTATTCCGGCAGAAACACGGCGAGGAGCTAAACGGTGTGAAAAATGATGGTTTGCACAGTTTTCTCTGCCAGCTCTTTCAGATACTGAAAAGGAATCCCCCTCTGCTGCTGGACTTGGTGAAGAACCTCTGTGATCTCTCAGGTCCTTTGGATACGCTGGGAATCTACAAGACCAGCCCGGGAGTGATTGGTTTCTGTGGCCTCCTCTCCTCCCTGGTGGGGATCCTCACATTGGCAAGCCCACATCTGAAGCTGAAACAGTGACATAAAAGGAGTTGCATAGTATGAGGCTGCAGCTTTGATCCTCTGATAGATTTTTATCTTCATATGGCACTTTTGAATGAACATGTCTTAAAATTACCTCAAGATTAATTTTGTCCTCTGAATAAGTGTATTCTGCCCTTTTTCCTTCTCTGTGCCTTTGCAGATGAGTTTGGTGCCATGACACGCTCCCTGATGGAGTGGAGAGAGGAAAAGCCTGAGTAATATTTCATAAACAGAAAGGACTTGGAACTTGGCTGCTAGATAAGAAAATATTCCTTTATTTTAATACAGGGTTGTGAAATAGCTGCATAGGCAACTGTAATAGGTATATGACTCATATAGGTATATAGGTATATGACTACACTAATCATGTTTACACTGGAAAGTTTCAGTTCACTAATACAAGATCCCTACAGTCAGATTGTCTAGAGTGGGCTAAGGCAGATTAGGAGCTGCAGTTAGAACCACCTGAAGTCAGGGATGAGTGTTCTGATGGGTTTGGGTTGATGGATCCTGTGTCCTGCAGGCACTGAGTGCACTGTGGTGGTACCTGAAATGATCTCTCTGGTGTGTGCACTGGCGATGCTGGAGCTGCAGTCTCATGAGTGCCAACTCCTGTCCCAAGAAATCTGCACTTTCTTTATTTCCTTTGATACTGTGAGCCAAGGACTGTTGGCCAGTGACTCTGACTGCTCCAGCAGGCCACAGCTGAGGGCTTTGGTGCAGGACAGCACATTAACTCCCAAACCCCTGTAATTGCAAGCACAACTATTTGCCATTAATGATATTGTGATAAGGAGCTTATTTTTCTCTTAATTTTACATGAAAAATTCCAGTATAATAAAGAGTTTGGAACGTGCAGTTAAGCAGAGAAGCCTGGCTCAGAGCTCATTGAGTCAGAAAAACTGCAAGGACGTGTTTCTGGTTGTGTAAGCTCCAGGAGGGAAGAGAATGGAGTTAGTCATGATAACATCAGAATCCATGTGAGAAGAAAGCTTTTTACTGGATTGGGGCATTTGTGGCTTAGACTTTCCTATCTGGTGTTCCCTGTCCTCCCTCCTCATGACCACATGATTGCTTGTGTATTCCCTCGCTGGCTGAATGGGTTCAGCCATTTGAAAATGCCTCATGTTTGCCCTGAAAATGTGTTATTGTTCATCACTGACCTCACTGGCAGTGATGGCTGGCAGTGTAACTGGGTTAAAAGAGAAATGCTGTGTCCAGCTGTCTAGCATGGCAAGCAGTTTTTGCTGCTCCTGACTTTGCAGTTTGACACCGAGACAAAACTGCACATTATAAAGGAGATAAATTTAACTTTTTTCTCTGTCAGAGTTAGGCCTGTGTGTTCTGCTGCTTCCTGGTGTAAGAAGTCCTTGTTTAATCTGTCAAGGAGATGTGAACAGACTACTCTAAGCTGGACCAAGGCTCTCTCATTTCTGATGCTATCTAAAACCAGAAAATTAAAAGGTGTGGGTCTCCTTTATTAAAAGGCAAAGGACGTGGAATTAAGTAGGCAAATGGGGCAGTGCTCCAGTTTATCTGAAGTTGTGGTTGGGCTTGGAATTACTTCCAGTTTGAATATGAAGTGATAACCTGCCAATGAAGTGTTTGACAAGAGGTTGCTGGGCAGGATAATTAAGTGTGTTTGAAGACCAGATGTGGCCTTCAGCAGATCTTCTTTGTAGTTTGGAAATCAGTAGCACTAAAAGTAGAGCATGCTGGCAGTTCAGGCCAAAATGGAGCATTGTGTGTGGGATATATATTATGGGCTATATTCTAGGCTTCCTCTCCTTTATGACAATGGATTTTTTTTGGTTCTTTCTCCATTTGTCTTTCATCTCCTGGCAATGTGGAATCCATCCCTACCTTGGTCAGAGTTGATCATTATCCCAGTATGTAGCAATCTGTGGAAGAAAGGAAGAGGAGTCTTGATCATGTGACAGTGAAGGTTCCACCAGCTTTTGTCTACACAATTCCATCTTATTGCTAAAACTGTGTTTTCAGTCCCACTCAGGGCACCTCTCAGATGCAAAATGCTTCACAAAATACTTCCACTGGTGCACCAACTGCTTTCTCTTTCTCTCTTACACTTTTCAGGGAAAGCCATTGATACAGTGGTGCAGCCCAATCTCCACTTCCCTGTGCCCTGCAGGCAAACACTGTGCAATGCCTGAGCCAGGCTTTGATGTTTCTCCCTAGGGCCTGGTGTGGATCAGCATGTACAGCCCTATTGAGGGAAATGGGGGGTGAGTTTTCAGCCTGTCTCAGCCCTACCAGTCCCATTCTCCATGATGTAGGCTGGAACACACAGGAGTACCTCTGTTTACTGAATGTTAAGCACTAATATTTGCCTTCTGCTCCCCAGCTGGAGGCTGGTGATTTAAGCTACCTTAAACATAATGAAATTATGGAATTGTGATCATATGGAAAAAATCCTTTTAGTGCCTTTTTTTGTATCTTTTTCTAATACAGCAGTTGGGGTAAGAACAAGATGTTTGAACATAAGCAATAAACTGTGATGAGAGTGACACTGTGTATTACTTGGAAGGTGGTGTAAAGAGATGCTGAAGGAGGGAGGATTCCTCCCATCTCTGAATTTTATGAAGGGTGACATTCTTAAATAAGAGACATTGCCTGTGGTTGGGTTGTAGAGCTTTCCTTTTGCAGTAGCCAGTTGGCAGCTAGACTCATCCAGCTAATTTAGAATCAAAATTTCAGCTGCAAAAACATTAAGAAATACATGAGTATCAGGTGAAAATGAATCTTTAGAATGCCCTGAAACAAGGTGGTGTTTTGGGAATTGCCATCAGTTGCCTTTGAGTACCAGCAGTGAGGGCTGGAGCCTTATGGCCAGTGTAGTAGGCACAGCTGGGTGAGAGGGACAAGGGCACCTGCATTTCAGTATCTTATAAACAGCTTTTCATTTGGATGGTCATAGTTTAGTGACAAATGCCAGCTCAGGGAGGGAGCAAAGGGTAACATCTCGGGCAGAGGTGGCAAGGGATGGAGCCAGGATAACCATTAAACTGAGCTCACTGTTAGCTCCTACCCCCTGCAGGGAGAGTCTTGCAAACTTGGGAGCTCCAAAATGTCAGCTCCTGAACAATGTATAAAGCATGGAATTCAGGCATGCTTTAGCAAGAGTTTCCTTCTGGATTAGTGGCCTCATACACATTTTGTAATGGAAACAGTAGGGGAGTGGTCATCTTCTCTTCTGCTTACAGACAAGGCCTTCCTGACATTAACACTGTGCTTGGCATGACATTTCAAGGAATATGTGAGCCATTGGGGATTCCCAGGTGACCGTCAAGAGCAGTCAAAGGTTAGAAACCAACATCACCAGGGAGATACCAAATAAACTGGTTCTGTAGAGGAAGTGTGACTGGGGGAGGGTGAGAGTAGTCTTCCAAGTGTCTAAAAGCTTTGCTGCCAAGAGCAAGGCAATAAATCAGTCTCTAAATACAGGAGATAATACTTTTATATTTCCACAAAGAATTAAATAACAGTTTTTTGAACTGAAAGTAAAATAAAAATCTAAATAGATTGCCCAGGAGGACAGTCCTTAAAAAGGAACTGGGCTGACAGCAGTGGTTATAGGGTTGCTCATCCTGCACAGAAATGAATCAAATATCTCTCCAGCCCCGTCCCAGACCAAAGTGTAAAGGTGCCTTGCAGGGCTTTTGGGATCTGGCTCATCCCCTCACCATGGTTTATTAATGAGTAGGAAGCAGACTGCAGAGACAAGGGTGTGAAACTGCCTCCCTGCACCCTGTGGATGTGTTGAGCTGTAAACATTGCCTGCAGGAGCACAGGAAGTGTTTCTGGTGCCAGCTGGAGTGGTGGGGCAGGGGGGCTGTGGTACCTCTGCCCTGCAGAGCTGGGGCTGGCACAGCCTTTGCCCCAGAGGAAGGGGAAGGGATGAGCACAGGCATTAGTAGGGCAAAGGCTGTGTTGGCTCCTGACTCCAGCCAAGGCAGAGAGGAGGTTGCTGTGCCCTCTGCACTTTTAGCCAAGCCAGAGGGGCTGGAAGAAGTTTCAGTGCCAAGACAGCAAACTTTCAAGCAGGCTGGTGCCCTTTGTCCCTCTGTCTCAAGGGCAGTGACTGACCCCAGCACCAGCTGGAGGCAGCCCAGCACATTCATGTGCCTCTGTACCCAGCCAGCAAGGCAGGCACAGCCCTGGGCTGGGAGCGAACTCTGGGCTCTTTGGGAAGGAAAGGGGGTATTTTCTTTCCATCTGTTGCTCTCCCACATGCCCCAGAGCCTCCCACCCCTTGTACCAGCAGTGCAGCCACAAGCAGGGAGCCGTGTTGGGTGCTCACCTCCATGTCCCAAATGGGAGTGCTGGGCAGCTGTGGGCATTGTGAGCCACATGCCAAGGGGCTCCCTGCCTCACCAACTGATCCAGGACACACAGCAGCCCTGGATCACTCATCTGCACTGATCTCCCTGATTATTGCTTTGTCCTCTGGCATTTGTCCTCTTTCCCCACCACATTGTCCTTGTCTCATCGGTGTGGATCATCTGTAGCCAATAACCAAGACTTGGCATAGCCCCATACAGGCGGTGTGGTCTCCTTTTCAATCAGTACCACAAGAGGATTTGTTAATGATGGTGTGAGTCCTCAATGTGCCTCCTGTGCATGGAAGGGCAGCATTTTAGTGAGAGCATTGCTGGATGGTCAAGGAGGGCAGTTGTTCCTCTACAAAGCATTTGTGAGTCCACTTTTGGGGCACCATGTCTTGTTTTGGTCCCACCATCACAGGAGACATCCTGAAGAGTCTGTCAGAAGATTACTGAGAGGGTGAGGCATTCAGGGCCATGGAACACAGGCTGCACCAGCACCAGCTGGGGCATAAGCTCTGCTCAGAGGTGTACAAAGCAAGGATAGGAGATGTTAGGTACTACAAAGAAAATTCCAGCTGGACATTAGGGAAAAATAGTTTAACCACTAGGTTAACACAGGAACTGGGCCCCAGAGAGAGGGGAGTCTTCTCCCTGGAAGGTTTTTTTTTGGCTTCTCCCTAGAGCAGCCTGATCTGGCTTTGAGGGTAGCCCTGCTTTGAGCAAGAGTTGAAGGAGGTGATCTTCAGAGATCACTTCCAAACAGATATTTTTCTCCATCTACCCCAAATGCCTAAAGCTTTCCTAATGTAGTGTCTGCCCTGACCCGCAGGTAAAGCCTCCTCACCAAAAGCCTCATGAATCATCTTAAAAATTGCAGAGCTAGCCAAACTAGATTGTTTCAAGCAGAGTATGTGCCCCCCACATCTGCCTTCTGTTCCTTGTGCTTAGTAAACTCTCCTGGTGTTCTTGGTCTATGTTAGGTTTCCCAGCAGGATCGTACCCTGGTCCATCATGAGGCATAACAGGGCTTACAGAGCTACAGGAAGGTTTTAATTTCTTAGGAAACCCTGCCTGACTCTTCACCTTCTCCCTGTCTGCTCATGATCTGTGGCTTTCGAGGTGGTTCGGTCCCAGGCCAGCTTCTTCTCATCTTCTGTGGAAGGAGTGGTGCTAAACCCCAGAACATTTCAGCCGTGCTGCAGCTGCTGGACTCCGCAGGGAAGGCAACAAAGGGAATTTTCTGCCGTCATCTGTTCCCAATTACGGTGGTTTCAGGGAGCTCCTTGGCCCATTTCCACCACAATCCGTCAGCTCCGGAGCCCACGCAACTGGGAGGTGGGGCCTGGTGGTGGTGGTAGTGGCCAGAGCACGGTGCATCACCCTCACAGGACCCGGGCGAAGGGACAGTGCAGACACCACTCTCTGCTCCTGCTCTGCTGGGGACAGGCTGGCCCTTGGTGAGTAGCCTGTGCCCACTGGGTGCTCTGGGACAGCTTCAGTGGGACTGGGGACTGAGAGCAGGGAGCACCCCTCTTGTCTAGATTTCCAGAATTTCATCTGCTGCTAAGAAAAGGGGTCTGTGCTGGGGCTGGAGCTGTGTTTTCACAAGGATGAATGTTGGCATTTTGTGCTGCAGATATGTGAGAGGGGGATGCTGACCTCACCTGGACATCTCACCATATCCCTACCCATTGCTCTTCTATCTGCTCCTGTACTACCTTCATACCCCTTCTCAGGCAGAGTCTGTTCTCATGCACATCTGTTAGCATCCTGGTCGCTCTGAGTTTGCTTTGCCAGCATACTTTATCCTGCCCTTACCATAACTTCTCTAAACTAGGCGCCTCTCAACTATTTTTTGTTTGTTTCTTTGGGTGTTAAGGCACACGAGCAGGGCAGGGCTGCATGGAGGCTTTGGTTTTACAGTTTAACTGGTAAAAAGTCAAGAGTTAGGCAATGCCACGTCCACTGCACCCATGGGAGATGTGTGTCAGCCCAGCTGGTGTGCTTGGGGCATGCAGGAACAAGGGGGGAGCCCAAGCCCAGCCCTGCTTTCAGGCAGAGTCTGCGGTTCCCAACTTTGCTTTGCAGGTGGATGCACCATAATGACGGTGAAGAAGACTCAGGCTCTGCAGGATGGAAGTGCCAAGGTGGGTGCAGGGAAAGGGAGAGAGAAAAGGGCAGATGTGCCAAGGGGGGCCAGGTAGTGTGTATTGACTGTGCTGGATGAATATCAGCCACACCTCACACTGTTCCACGTGTTCCCATGTTCTCTTTATATGGACCTTTACCTGCAGTAGTATGGAGCATCATCAAAGGGAAAGCATAAACCTTTTTGCTTGCTTGAAATTAAATAGTTCAGACTCAAAAAGTTTAACCTTGAGCTGATGCAAGCACTAAGTGATGGCTGCCTACTATGTCTGTCCTTCATCTGTGCCCCATTTAGTCCCCAGATCTTCAGCAATCATGGAAGTTTCCACAGGGGGAAAACCAGAGGGAGCACCTAAACAGCTGGGCTTGGGACATTGGAGGAGTGGGGACTGTTCCCATTGGACACTGCCTGCTGTGTCCCTGCTCCCTCAGTGGCAGCAGCCAGCCCGCTTGTCCTTACTCAACATACCTGGGGGACCCTCAGTGAGGCTTGACAAATGGCCTCCTCCTCTTCCTGTGCAAGCCGAGGTCCTCTAGTCCCTGCAACCCACCAAGAGCCACTGGTGTGTGGGCAGTGGGGCATTCCTCAGGGAAGGGCTGCTGCCTCACCCACGTCCATCTGCCACCTGCAGGACAACGTGCTGCAGAGGGTCCTGCAGCTGCCCGTGGTGAGCTCGACCTGCGAGACGCTGCAGCGCAAGTACAGCAGCACCAAGGAGTCGCACCCGCTGATGGCCTCGGTGTGCGAGGTGTACGAGCGCGGCGTGCAGGGCGCCGGCGCCCTGGCCATGCGGGGCATGGAGCCCGTGGTGCGCCGCCTGGAGCCGCAGTGTGAGTCCATGTGCCAGGGGGACGTGGCTGGGGGCCACCAGAGCCTCCCCTGGCGGGACAGCGCTGGCACGAGCATGTGCCTGGCACAGCTCAGGTGCTTTTCTTACCGTGCTTTTGTCCAAGGCAGTCGCTGCGGCCAACAACCTGGCTTGCCGGGGCTTGGATCACCTAGAGGAGAAGATCCCTGCCCTCCAGTACCCTGTCGACAAGGTAAGTCACAGGCAGGACAATCTGGGACCCCCCAACCCCTCTGAAGAGCCCACAGGACATCTCCTCCAGTCTTGTTTCTGGATGGTGAGAGGCTGCTGGGAAAGAAGGCAGCATCTCCAAGTGAGGGCTCCTCCCAAGGGCTTCTGCAGCCTAAATGATAGTTGGGGCTCCCAAATATAAGTCAGCAATGTCCTGTGTCCCATCCCTGGCAGCCACCTCCAGCCCAGGTTGGAGAGAGCTGTTATGCCCCTCTTGGAGCTGTTTACTGGTATGGACATAGCTGGGGTCCCTGTGGTCCCTCTGGCTGTCCCATGCCACCCCAAACACACCAGTGGGGCTGTTATCCATCTCTGCCCACAGCTCGCATCGGAACTGAAGGACACCATCTCCTGCCCCCTCCAAAGTGCCAAAAGCACCATTGGCAGCTCCATGGATAAGATCATAGAGCTGGCAGCGGAGGGCTATGAGGCCACCAAGAGCACAGTGGAAACAACAGCCAAGTACACGAGGAAGAACTCAGTGACCCAGATGGCAGCCGCAGGGGTCGACACAGCCCTGGGAGGGCTGGAGAAGCTGATGGAATACCTGCTGCCAGAGGAGGATGAAGAAGCAGGTAGTCCTGATGCCCAAATCCCCTCTGATGGAGTCTGGCAACAAACTGAGGAGCTGGGTGGCTCCTCAGTTGTGGGGTCTATGCAGGAGGCAGCCCCTGGATTTTGGCATAAGTCTGCCTAGGATGGTTGTCCCAGCAGAATGTAACTTTCCCACCATTCTTCTGCCTGTACTCTTCTACCTTTAGATAAGAAGCCCAAAAAGAAACATCTGTCAACACCAAAGGTCTCCCAGAAGCAGCCTACCACTACCACCACTTCCAGCACTACCACCACTCCCAGTGTTCCCAGGGCTGCAAGTGCTCCCAGTGCTCTGAGGGTTCCCAGCGCTCCCAGGGCACCCAGCACATCCAGCACTCCCAGCACTCCCAGCACTCCCGGTGCTGCCAGTGCTCCCAGCACCCTGGGCCGAATTGGCGCTTTGGTCAGCACCGTGTCCCACCGCGCTTACCAGCAAACCACCCAAAGCCTCCAGCGTGCCAAAAACAAAGGGCAGGAGCTGGTCTCCTGGATCCCCATCCTGGTGAGTGCCAGAACCTGCCTGCTGGGCTCCTGCTCCCCTCTTTTGAGCTGATTTTGCTTTCAGACGAGATATTTCAGGCTCCTTGGAGCAAATCTGAGGAGAGTACATTTCCCCTGCTCAGCAGGACAAGCTGGGGCTGGCGGTTCCTGCATGATGTTCACACATAACCATGTACCACATTAGTGGGACAACTTATTTTTAGCAGGCTCCCAGTGTGTAATTGTTGATTTATGGCCTTGCCATAACATCCTTCCTAAAGCAAAAAGCCCCTGCAGAGACCCAGAGGGGATGGGAAGAAGGAGGTGCTTCTCCTACCCCATGCTGCAGTGGGAACATCTTCCCTGGCCTGTGCCAAAATCCCAGAGCTCTCATCTGCCCTCAGGATTTCTCCCCAGATGCACAAATGAACTCTCTGCTCCCTGGGCACCCCTGTGAAATCCTCAGACTAAACAGGAGGAGTGGATGTGACCAGCCAGCTCCCTCTGAGTGGTGGCTTTTTGCTCCCCTTCCAGGGAAGCCTGGCCAAGCCGAGTGCCCCTGCGGCCCCTCAGACCCGCAGTGACGGGCAGGGCAGTGCGGGTTGGCTCACCCGGCGCCACAGCAAGGCACCAGAGCAGAAGCAGGAGAAGGCAGGGAAGAAAGACACCAACCACACCAAGGTATGGAGAAAAGCAGAGCAGTGAGCTAGGAATGCTCCAGAGCATCCTCCTACCCATGGACCATGGAAGCATGGAAGCTGTTCCCTCATACCTTTGGGGACCAGGCCCCTATCCCTGCTCCACTCCTAACTGCAGCTTGGACGATGCAAGAAGGGATTGGCAGTGGGGCAGCCCCCTTTCAATTCCCCAAAGCTGGGGGCTGTGGGCAGCCTCTGTGCCATGTACAGTCACCCTGGTTTGTATGGTCAAAACTCCTTTGGAGCTGTGGGATGTCAGCACCGAACACCCTACTGAGCTTCTGAACACCCCCAAAAATTCCCTGCTGTAGTCCCAGCAGCGAGGGCTGGTGTAAGCTGGTGGGGCTGGGAACAGTCTCCAGCAGTGGCTCCGCTGAGACCTGGGGACGGGAAGCAGCAGGTTGGGGTCAGTGCCCTTTGCCTCTGCCTGCAGCGGAAGCACAGCCTCGAGCAGAGGGTCCCCCGGGGCCTGGAGTGGGGGGATCTGGCAGGGACAGAGGGAGACCCTGCTGCAAAGAGCTGTGGTGGCCTTTGCAGAGCAGTGAGCTGAAATCTCTCAGGCTTAGAGCTGCAAAGGGGATGGGGAACCAGGGCCACCCCTGTCCTGCCTGGAGGGAGGCCCTGGCCAGGAGCTGAGCTGGTTTCTCTGGGCAGGCGGGACAGGACCCCGGGCTCGTGGGCAGCGTGGCTCACAACCTGCAAACCGCCTGCGCCTCCAGCATCTCCAGCATGAAGAAGGTCCCGGCCGTGGCCTGGGATGCAGCAGAGGGCTTGATCCTCTTCACCCCCCGCAGGCTGTCCAGGGCCATGGAGACAGTGGATGCTCTCGGGGGGACCCTCGTCAGTGCCCCTAAGCATCTGCTGGGCACCCTGTACAGCTATGTGCCGGTGAGTTCACCCCCAGCCGGGCCCTGTCCATCTCCAGCAAACCCCATTTTGCTCAACCTCCTCCCACGAGCACCCCATAGCTGCAGGCAATGTCAGGGGGTACCAGACTGGGGAGATGGGGTGCCATGAAGACACCTCAGTCCCACCCTCCTCTTGAGCACTCCCAAAGCCATGACAGCAAGTCCCCCAATAGAGCAAATGGGTCAGACAGTGGTGACACCTTCACACAGCTCATGCCCAAGCCAAGGTATGACCACATTCCTGGGAAGGTGAAAGTGCAGGCTCAGACCCCGTTCTCTTTCCTTTACCTCAGGCTGTTGTTCCCTTGGGAGCATTTCTCCACCACAGCTGCTCAAGGACTGCAAGCCACCCACTCCCCTCCACTCCGGGGGCAAACCAGCTTCTCCTGAGGTTCTCCCAGTTTAAGGGGGGGCTGTTTAGCACAGGTAGAGCAGGGCTGGTAGGTACAACCTGGCTGGGTGTTCAAAACATCTCTCAGATCCGCAGGCAGTCGGTGAAGGAAGAAGAAGCATCCAAGGGCAGCAAGACCAACACGGAGAAGAAAGACAAGAAGGAGGAGGAGGAGGAGACCAAGCCTGCTGCCCCCTCCACTGAGGAGAAATCCCAGCTGAGGAGTGACTGGCGGCTGTACCGTGGCCATCACCCCCTCTCCTTCCTGGGGCTCGAGGACCCCCTCTTCCTGCGGCACAACTACTACCGCAGCCCTGCCTTCGATCCCGACTACCCATTCCCACGGAAATCCGCCTTCTCCCCCTACAACAGGCGGGTGAGCGAGGGCTCCTACCGCTTCAGCCCCGAGTCCATGTACAGCCGGGCCTACTACGGCAACTTCTACAGCCCTGTCTTCAAGAAGGACTGAGCCAGCAGGCGGGACAAGCACGTCCCAGCCCCTCTCAAATCCCCTCAGCACGCTTTGCCTGGGCCCCTGCCAGCTGCCCACACACACCCCTGTTCCAGGACAGGAGCTTAAAGTGGTACACAGGCCATGGGATAGCTTATTCTGGAGTGCATCAAGGCCAGGGTGGGGGAATAAAGGCAACCAAAAGCCCTGCTGCTGGAAGGAGAAGGTAGGGAAAGGTGGGACTAGGAAGGTGAAGGAGATGTGGAAAGAGCGGTGAGACCAGAAGAAGGGCTGGCACCGGGCTGCCTTGTACCCTGCTCAGCAGACAGAGTGAACTTAGATGGGCTACACATTGAGAACAGCAGTGAGTGAGAGCAGGGAGGATGGCAAAGCTGTCAAACATCACCACAGCAAGCCTGTTTCCCCATCCTTCCTCCCTCCATTCCCCCATCCCCAGGCACAGATTGCTCCTCTATGGAGGGGCTAAAGATCCCCACCAACCAGCAGGGTTAATGAGTGGGAAAGCCCTGGGCACTTCCCTCCAAGCTGATGGTGGGGTCAGGAAAAAGGCTGGTGAGAACAGGTGGAGCTCCTGGAGCCCCTCTCCCACAAGATCACCTGGCTTCCTACAACACCTTGTTGTATCTGCTGCAATAATAAACCTGCAACAATAAACCACCTGCCACTCACCCCATCTGCTCAGCTTCTTTGTGGGAGTGAGACACCAAACCAAGGGAACAGAGTGGGGTGAGACCCCCAACTCAGGGCCAAGGGAGTGGGTGTGGGAAACATCTGTTACATTCCCTGTGGGGAGCTGCCACCGGGATAGTGGGTGCTCATGCCCAGCACAGTACGTGTCTCTTCCCATGCCCCAAGTACAAATTCACAGCTCCAAGGAGCCGGGGCTTCCTGCCAAAGACAATTTATTGCATTTCCAGAAGAACACAGCAGAGAAATCAGTGTCCCTACAGCACGCACAAACCCTCTTCCAATACACTGCTTTCCCAGGGCGCAAAGAGAAGGGTTTGGGAGAGGCAGGGAAAAGCCTCCCAGGAGCAGAAGGGTTCAGCGAGGAGCCCAGCTACCCCTTTCCCCACCTCCTTTCCTCCCCAGGGACAGGCAGCCTTACAGAAGGAGTGGCTTGGGACGGCGAGTGGTGCAATTCCCATCCTGGGAACGAGCCCCGCGCCTGGCTTTTCCCAGGCACAGCCTGTTCAGCGCTCGCCCGCACAAGGGAAACCGCTGCGATCGCTGGAAGGCTGTGGGGGAGAGGGCCGCGAGCAGCGCTGTTCAAAAGCACGGTGCGGGGGATGGGAGGCACCAGCCTTCACCAAAATCCTCGAGGATCGGCGGTGCCCTGGGCTCTGGGACACTCTCACACGGTTATACACACGTGGGAACTACCAGTCGCTCCCCAGTGGAGAAAGCCCCACCTCTCCAACTCATGGGTGCTCCAGGGTTACTGGAGAGGATCCTGATGAGGGTTAAACAGGAATAAGGATCCCAGGGAGTTCTGTGCTGTACAAGAGCAGGATATCCTCTCTAATCGCTGAGAGCCTGGGCAGCTCCTGCTGCAGGAGCTAGGGATGCTACTGCTTGGAGCTTTGGCAAAATCCCCCCGTGGTTTCCAGTGTCGGAGGATAGAAGGAGAAAGCAGGAGGCACCTAAAGAGCTGGTACAGCAAAGAGATGAGACTGTCCCACGGCACAGCCAAGAGTAACACACTACAGTCCTCAGCTGCGCTGGCCGTGCATGGCAGGACACCCAGACCCTGACACTAGGAGGAGGACAGCAAGGAACCCGTCACACTTATGGAAGACACACACCATCTCCGTGGGCACCCAGCAAGGAGGCCTGGCCCAGCTGGGCAGCACAGAGAGCAGCAACATCCGTGCAGCAGCTCACAGGGAGTCTGTTCGCTTACGGGCAAACACAGCCGACATGGTCTTGACGATGCCACGGATCCCTGTACCCTTCTTCAGGGCCAGCTTGGTGTCTGGGATGAGCTTGGCCAGTCCATGGAAGACCATGAGGGCCCCGTGATAAGCCTCAGCTGCAGAGACCTCATAGAAACCGCAGTCTAAAGAGAGGGCCAGCAGCCGCCCCTCCTCGCTGGACACCTCCCGCTGGTGGTGCAGGTCCCGTTTGTTGCCCACAATGACAATGGGCACCTTCTCCTGGCTCTGCCCCTCCTTGGCTGCCTTGATGAACTGGATTTTGAGGGGCAGGATGTTGAAGCTGGCACGGTCACAGATACTGTAGACCAAGACAAAGCTGTCTGCCCACTGGATTCGCTTCTCCTCTGAGGAGCCATCCTCTGCCTGCTCCTGGGGAAAGAGAAAAGGAAGGGTTGTTTTATCAGGCTCCTTCCCTCCATGCCTGCCTGCTAGAAAAGTGCAATCCCGAGCCTGTCAGGACAGGGACAGCTAGAGAACAGCAAAAGGGCAGAGAGAAAGAGGAGTACCGAGGAGGGCAGAGCAGCACCTGGCAGAACTAACCAAGAGGGGATGATTCAGCTTTCAGCATCACATCCTAATCCCAACCCTCACCCAGCTGCCAAGCACTGCAGGCTGTAGGTGATAACGGTGTGGGGACCTCAGAGCAGCACTTCTTTAGCACAGTCCTGTATTAGCATCAGTTCTCAGCAGAGGGCCATGGGCTATGGTAACTATTGCTACCCTGTCAGCAACATTGCTGTCCTGTGCTTGGCAGGTGAGAAGAGTTCAGTCGCTTGTGAACCCTCTGATCTGAGAGCCTTGCTCAACTGGACCTCCCAGCCTGTGGTCCCCCATAGGTAACTTCCAGTAAAAGGTTTTTTTTTCCCTGGGGTAGAAATGGGTGATAGGAGTGGAGCCCTCTCACCTGGGAATTGGGGACGTCCCAGATGTGTAAGAGAATCTCTCGGCCATCCACAGTCAGGTTGTGGCTGTAGATGAATTCTGCCCCCCCCCCAAAAAAGAAAAAAAAAATAGTCATCTTCATGGTATCACCAGCTGCCACCCTGGACCTTCTGCACCCCAGAGAAGCAGTTCTGGAGCAAAGAGATGGGTCACTGAATAAATACAACATCGAGCCCGTGGAAGCAGGCAAAGGCTCTGGAGAAAGGCAGGAGAGGATGGGCTGCAATGAAATCCCACAGGCAGAAGCAGGATTGTCTCTCGACCCCAGTCCCTGTTGGGAACTGGCCTGGCCCTGGCCTGGCACTCACCCATGTCTCCATACTCTCCAATAAAGCGCCGGGTCAGGAAACGCACGGTCAGAGCTGCAGAGGGAAGGATAGGAAACATCAGAATAACCCAAAACCTGCAGGATTCTCCTTTGCAAATCCAGAGCAAGGTCAGGCACCATCCCCTTGTAAACTACAAGCACAAACGACCTCTGAGTTTTCCCAGCCACTAGCAGGTCTGTGAGTGCAGCAGAGGCACAGCACGAACCAAAGCATCTCTGCGATCCCAAGCATCAGCAAACTGCAGCTCAGTGGAAAATACCTTCCCCTGTAACTCCCCGGCTGGCTACAAGGTTGTGCTCAGCTTCCCCTTGAATCACAGCTGCACCCCGGGGCTCAACCCCATCTCACCAATTTTCTCCGTGGACTGCTCCCTGCCACTGGCCCTCCAAACCCTGCCGCAGTTTTCAGCCCGGGAACCCCCTGTTCCAGCTCACGGTCAGTTCTCACCTGATTTCCCTACGTTGTCTGCTCCCATGACAAGGACGTTTGCTTCCATCTTCAGGGCAGCGGGGCTGGGCACCTCCATGAGGGCAGGGTGGTCGGGGGTGAAGCTGGTGCTCCGGCGCAGCGGTAGCCGGAGCCCCATGCCGAGCGTGGCCGAGCCCCTCGGGCAGTCCCAGCCGTGTGTACAACTCCGCCCGGCGCGGCCGACAGCCCAGCGCTTCCCACGGCACCCAGGGGACCCACGAGGCCCATACCCCTCCCCGCAGCCGCAGGGGCGGTGCAGAGGGAACTGCAGGCAGCCGGATGAAAAACTTTGTCATCGCTCAGATTGTCCTGAACATACGTCAGTGGCTGAGCCGGCCCTGCCAGCCCCCAGCACGGCGGGCGGCCGGGAAGCACCAGCTGTCGGCACCAGCTGCTCCGAAAACTGCATCCCGGGAGCTGCCCAGACCGCCACTTTGTGCCTCCAAGGGGCCACGTAGCCCCTTGTTCCTTCCCCATGGTGATCGTGGGAATGTCTGCCACGACTGGAGCAGTGTCACAGGTGCTGGGGCGTCTCGTCAGCGATGAAGCAGCTGATGAGAGATGTGAGTCCCTTGTGACTGACGGAGCATCTCATGGGTGGTGGAACTTCGTTTCACCACAGATGGAACCCCCCACGATTAATGCAGCGCTGCCTCGCACGTGACGAAGCATCTCACGAGGGATGGAGTCCCTTGTGAGGGATGAAGCATCCCAAGAGTGATGGAGCATCTCCCGAGTGACGGAGCTTCTCTGGAGCACCGGGGAGCCGCCGCGCAACTCCCGCAGCCACGGGCGTCCCCCGCTGTCCCCGNCCTACACCATCGGGGAGGCCAGCGTCGGTGAGTCTCTCCGACTCCGTGCCCGCCAGCATCCCTGCTCCGCCAGCATCTCTGCTCGACCAGCATCCTTGCTCCTCCAGCATCCCTGTCCTGCCAGCATCCCTCTCCCACCAGCATCCNTCCCCATGGTGATCGTGGGAATGTCTGCCACGACTGGAGCAGTGTCACAGGTGCTGGGGCGTCTCGTCAGCGATGAAGCAGCTGATGAGAGATGTGAGTCCCTTGTGACTGACGGAGCATCTCATGGGTGGTGGAACTTCGTTTCACCACAGATGGAACCCCCCACGATTAATGCAGCGCTGCCTCGCACGTGACGAAGCATCTCACGAGGGATGGAGTCCCTTGTGAGGGATGAAGCATCCCAAGAGTGATGGAGCATCTCCCGAGTGACGGAGCTTCTCTGGAGCACCGGGGAGCCGCCGCGCAACTCCCGCAGCCACGGCCGCCCCCCGCTGTCCCCGCGGCCGCTCTCCCCGGGGTGCGGCGAGGACCGGCCGCATCCTCCGTCCCTCCCTCCCTCCCGGCCGCATCCTCCCTCTCTCCCGGCCGGGAGGAGCCGCTGACGCCATCGCGGCGCGCCCGGCGCGGCCA
>VYXD01003151.1:0-327192 GCA_013397195.1 Hylia prasina
CAACCACTTGACCCAGTGCCCTAGAGTCCCTTTTAATTGCCCTGACTCTCCTCTTTTCAATCTCATCACTGCCAGCCTGGAGTATCAGCAGTAATCGTAATCAGGGTAATAATCATAAGGCTGAATCAGCCCAGGGGAGTCTCTTGGTAATATCCCATACCTGGACCCCAGGGAGGCAGCAGACTTCCCTGTGGGATGGGTCCAGTTGATATATGGGGCCCTCTGTTCCCCTCAGAAAGGAGTCACCCACCGCAACTACCCTTCTTTTCTTTTTATGTCAGAGATGATGATCCATCTGACAGATGAAGTGTCACTGTAACTGGGAGCTCACTGGGCAGATCATTTTCTTCTGTGTCATCTGGCTGACCCTCTAGATCCAGGGCCTCATACCTATTCTGAAGTGGCACCTGGGCAGGTGATAGGGGTTGGGAGGAATTTTTAGTATTACCTCCCTGAGCAGGGACCCATCTCCACTCCCCTTCATCCACCAGGTATCCTCCTATTGCCTGACAGTGGGAGGCATGGGAGTCCTCTGACTCCTGGTGAGCCTCCCTAAAGGATGAAAGGTTGGAACTCCACCAGTCTATCTCCCTTTCACTTTCCCTAATACTCCTTAGTCTTTCATCTTCCTCCTTAAGCTCGGCCACCAGCGAAAGGAAATCATTCAGCTGTTCACACTGCAGGCAGGCTTCTCCTGCAACACCTCCTGATGCCACTGATAAGCCCAAACACTCCTCACAGGAAGGGATCTGGATAGATGCATACTCACATTGTTTTATGCTCTGGTACAGAGATCCACAGATATATTTAAGACACCTAATGTGTAGCTGGGAGAGATCTGTGTGCTCTTTGGCAGTTTAAAAAGAATAGAGACAGAAGATCCCACTTTCCCCTAGACACTGCTCAAGTTCGTGGAGGGAAGGAGATCAAAAGGACTTTGCAGCTGCTATGTGGAAAGTGCTGCTGCCCTGGGCTGGACTGTGTAACCCTCATGCTTGTGGAACTTGTAGGGAAGGCTCAGCACAGAAAAGTCCTACCAAGTTTTGCTCTCCTCAGATGTTTTACTGAGCGTAGGTTACTGAAGACTTTTGCTTAGTCTGGAATGATACTCACATCAGTACTAGACACTTGTCTGGGTTTGGTTTGATTTTATTAATTTATTTATTTCAGCAGCAAAAATAATGATGGATCTTTCCAATGTAAGTGCCTTTTTTCAGACTTTTGAGCTAGCTCTTACTTCTTATGCATCTTGACTAACAGGGAGTCAGTGTGGGTGGTGCCAAGACTCATATTCACTCGCACCATGGCAAACACATTGTTTAGCAGTGCAGGACTGGGTCTGTGCAGATTCTTGTGATTCATGTCACTGCAATCTCACTTTGTTTTGGTAAATGTTGCCCCTCAGACCTGGGATCTCTTACAAACTGGGATCTGTGCTCACATGCCTATTGCAAAATACAGCCTGCTAAAAACAGCTGTAAGGAGCTCCCTTTGTCTGGTTGGGGTTCTTCACTTAAGTGCTTGTGGTGCCTGATTAAATTAGTAATCAGAGATACAGTCATGCTATTTTGTGACTCTGAGAGCCTTGATTGTGGATTATATTTACATACTGCAATTTCTTTCTAAATGGAGCTCTTTGTATTCAAGGACTTTAAGAGTCTTTCAGCCTGCGATAAAATCCATTTTGCTATAGAGACCAGTTCTTGCTGTGGTGCCAAGCTCTTGGTTGGGCATGCTGTGTGAAACAGTTTTTCATTTGCACAATAAATATGGCTATGTAAGAGTTCATGTGTGGTGCAGTGGTTTTGTTGACCCTTTACACTGAAAAACTACACGATAACAGGCTGGCAGATGCATTGAATGCCTTCATATTGTGTTGCCTCAGAAAAGCAGAGTTTCCTTTTCTGTCAAATCAGGCATTGGCTTGAAGCAAAGCCACATAAATGGTACCACAAACTTTGTGGAATTTAAAATCTCTGCATGCATCCAAACTCTTTGGCCTATCATTGGCAAAAACAATAGGGCTGGAAAGTCAGGCAGCCCTTACAGAATATTTTGTTTTGTTTAAAATCCACAACGTTTGCTAAGACAGTGGCTCTGTTACATGCATGTATGTAGCAGAGGTAGGCAGGAGCAGATCCGACTACTCTTCTGATTTGGAGGCTCCAGAGCCATTCAGGTGAATCCTGTGGTTGGAAGTCCCTGTTTAAAGTTTCTTCTAGTCCTGTTCTGAACAGGGAGAGCAAATCTGATCTTCTGCATCAGCCCAGCTGTATTCACTTGCAAAAGAGTGCAGGGAAAGTGAGGAGGATTCAGCCTGCCATGACAGGGTGCGCCAGTATGAAGGAAACCTTGGGCCAGGTTGTGGTTTGAATCATGTTAGAGTGGGCTTTAGTCACTTAGGGCTTTCTCTATGTATGGCCAGAAATTTCACCCAGGGTTTGAGGAAACTTTTGCAGGATGGGTTTTCTTGCTTGCTTGCTTGCTTGCTTTTTTTTTTTTTTTTTTTTTTTTTTTTTTTTTTTTTTTTTTTTTTTTTTTTTTTTTTTTTTTTTTTTTTTTTTTTTTTAATTTTTTTATTTTTTTTTTTTTTCCCCCCCCCCGCTTCTGGGAACTAATGGGTTTTCATGAAAAAAAATCATACTTCGTTCTCTGATGACATTTGGTTCAAGCTCTGAAAAATTCCTGATCATCTTTAGTGAGCACTGTTTTTCAAATTAAAAAGGTGACTTTTTCTAGCAGTACAATTTATTTGAATACCTTACATTAATACTAACATGAAGGTCCTGTTTATAAATGTGCCAGTGGGGTTATAAAAGGTAATTATATTTCTTGCCTTACTACCCTGCTGAAATAGTACTTCAAATCTCTGTGTCTTAATTTCCCTTCTCCCATTATTTGCCTTCTCCATAAAAATTTTTTGGAACTAGATTTTTTTATCATTTGTGCTAGGAAATGGAACTCTGATCTCACTTGGATCTTTGTATTGCTACAAAGTAAATAATATTCTATTTAATGGAGTACCTTTAATAATTATTTTGAGGTAGCTTAACAGCTACAGTAGCCATTGAGACTATTAGAATGGTGAAACCTTTGGATGAATTAACAGACCAGATGCACAGATAAACTTACACACTTATAATGAAATTCACTCTTTCCAGAAAATTAGAGTACCATCTTGCAGATTGTTGGAATGATGCTGCCTAATGCCATATTCCTTCTGCCACAAAATAGTTGCAAATCACTCCCTAGTGAACTGAAGAGTCCTACAAGATAGCAAATGGATCAGGAATGCCCCTGGGGTGAACTCTCTTTGAGTACAGAGGGTTTCTGTTAAAACAGCTGGAGCTGCACTTGTCTCTTGTGCTTCCTCTTTCGGCATAGATGTGCCTACAGGCTTGTTGAAACAATCTGCTAGGCCAAAAACCAAGTCACCCTTGCACGGTGGCAGCTGTACTCACTGTAACTTTGTGCCTCTAAGAAGGCTCCTATCCCTGTTCCTGGCCAACAGCAGGTGTTTGGTGAAGAGTGTGAGAAGGGTGACATGAACATGGTGACACACCCGAACACCCTCTGGTTGCTCCATGGCTCTTGACCACGGCCGGTCACGGCTCAAGCTGGCCAAGGGACCTGCCAGTGCGAGGGCAGACACTGGCAGGATGTGTAAATCCAGAGCCAAGCCTGAGGGGAGGGGAGGGCAAGGAGGCACACACAAACATGAAGAAGAAAGGGTGTCCCCCAGGCAGGCTGCAGCTTGCCTGAGATGTTCTTTAACAAGTGGCTCCATCTACCTGGAATGTGCTGTCTCCAGTACAGTCCTGCCTGGTCACACCCAAAGCTGCCTTTGTCCTTCAACAGCCACTCAAATGCACTGGCTGTCGTGTCTGGTTTTGCTCCTGCTAAGTCACATTTAGCGATCTCATCCTTCATGGGAGGAATGTGACTGTTAGGATTTGTTCTCTGTTAGGTGTTTGATTTGGGGTTTCCCTGATCGTGGATCAATTTCCCGAATTGCAGAGGTTACAGGCTGCCCTCTAGCATAATGTAGGAACAGAAAACTATGGCACACAGGTGCAATTGCACCCAGCCCTTTTATTGGTATGTATAGCCTAGCTGTGATCTTGAAGGAGCCTGTTCCCGGGGGGTCCATGTGTTGTTTAGTGTTAATGGCAAGCCATAAAATCCTAACCCAGGCTTCCTCCTGAGCCTGAGTGCCTCTGCTGGTAGCCTGCTGCTCTTGATCCAGGCTGCACGGCTTCACGCAGTCAAATGCTTTTATTTTATGTTGTTGGATGTAATGGGACTCACCTGTTTCAGATGCCAAGCTAAGTCAGCAAAATAACCTTGAATCTCTGTGAAGATTTCTCCTAGTCTCATGCAATCACTGGATTACTGCTCCCCTCCCCTAAATGTTAAACTCCCCTTCCCTGCCACCAGAGAAAGTCCAAAGCCCTCCAAACCATCAGAGCAAGAATTAAAGCTGTCACAGTCATACAGTTTCTGTAGGTATCACCTTTCATGTTGGTTACTGAACTTTTTGAGGGCCCTTACTATGGCAGTGGAATTGCTTGGTGGCTTGGAACAAATAAAATGGGACTAAAATTGTGGCTACAAAAGTTTAGAAGAATACAGTTACTGTGTGTTAATTCTATCTTTGCAGGAGGATAGCAGCTGCTTTTCTTTTCTTTTTTAACAGATGGAGTGATTTCTCATGTAGTGTTACAGTAATGACCAATGTGACACAGAAGGAAAATTCTGTGACAATATGGTGAGCAAGATCTTATTGACAGCTCCACTTGGTTGTAATTTGTAAGCTCTATATTGTTGCTCTATTCTTTTTTTTCTCCCCCCCACTTCCCAAATGCTGCCTGTCTTTTCTGCCATATAGAATTAGATTTCAAACTGAATCAAACAGTTTAATTTGAAGCCTTAAAAAGCTTCTTAGCTAAAAGCTGTTCAAAATGTCCACAAGAGTTTACACCCCATCATAAGTTTAAAAAAAATTAAAAAAATAAAAGCATTGCATTATGAAATGATGGTACAAAAATTATCCTGTATTTAATGTCTCTATTGAGACAGCTGCCTTGATTCCTTCTGTAGCAGCTGATGCCTTCTCAAGGAAGGGAATTTCCCCCTTTGCAAAAGAAAGCTTAGCCCTAGCATGAAGGAGAGCACAGCCCAAATGTGGACCATGAATGACCAGAGAGTACTGCTTGTAGCCTGCACTATGGCTAAACAGTGTGCAGGGGCTGGAAACAGGCATGGGGACATGATTGCCAACCAAAATCTGTGACTTCTGGCATGCACAGAGGTGCCCAGAGAAAATGTCACTGTCCGTTTGTAGAGCTGAAAATCTACCTGGAGACCTCCACCCACAGACCCTCTTTTGCAAGATAGCATTAACTTTGTCTCTACCTGCATTGCTTTGTTAGGCAAAGGGCTCTGAAAGTCCCCACAAGCTCTCAGCTACCTTTATGGGGAACAAGCCACAAGGTGATCTATTTGTGGGGTAGGTAGGATGTTGTTCTACTCTTTTTTTGACTCTATTAAATTTGAAACTTGAAAAAATAAAAGAAGAATGTTTGTTAGCTTTATATTAGCAAAGTAAAAAGTACAGTGGAAATGGTTTTTTTTAAGGGAACGTTGCAAAATAACAGAGATACTATTTTTCTGTGGATGATAAATAAGGATGATAGAACCATCCAGTAGATTCAGCAACAGTGTAAAGCAGAACTACAGAGACTATCAGGGCAGCATGAGGACAGGTGGAGCCTGCATGTGCTGCAGTCCTGACCTTCTCTGCTCCTGAAAGTTTTATAATCATCCTTGTTCCTGAGCACTGTGGACTAGCAAATTCTGCTCTTGGAGAGAGTTCCCAAAAAAAAGTCCCAAGAGGTGGTTTTCATGTTTGCTACCAAATGCCAGTGGCTCTAACAATCCTAATGCACAATGTGTACAGTGCTAACACAGCCATTTCTTTATAACAGGGAGAAGTGCCCCTGAGAGACATTTTCCTTTACAGTTCATAAATGGGACTTAACTTTTTGTGTTTTCTACACACACAAAATGAGGCTTTTTTGATCTCTATAGCAGATTTGTCTTTAATTTCTGGAATTAGTGGAAACTTGTGATAGTATTTTTCAGAAGGTTAGTTTGAATAGGGGGAGATTAGAATGATTCTTTATTTCACATTAACTGCCTTTAAGATTTCTCCAAGTGAAGGGCTATCAGCCTGCTGCTCAGTGACTAATAAATTTGATTCATCCTCACTCCCCACAGGGTTATCCTCCTTCTTACTAATGTTTGACATTTTACATTTTAATTAAAATCACCCTCCAAGCAGCAAACCACTAAGAGTGACAGATATTCCTACTGCAACAAGATATAAGAAAAAAGGGCAATTTGCTAACTGTATCTTCAATAGTGCCTCTCACTTATTTGCTACGTGAGCACCTAATGTGTGTGTGTGTGTTAGACAAAGCAATGCCTATCTTAATATTCAGGGTGTTTCCAGTGCCTGAAGACACTATCTTTTAATGTCTGCATTCCAGTAGGAGCACGTGGGACTTGGGAGTAGCAGTGCTTGCTTGATGCTATATGAGCATGCATGTCCTTCCCTCCTCTTAGACTGCAAGTTTGTGTAGCCTAAGAGAAGGGAGAAAGGACAAAGCAGAGCAAAGTAATTCTAAGCTTTGAAAGCAGCTGTGGTAAAAATGCTGCAGATTGCCTTATCTGGCTGATGGCTGCTCCAGCCATTGCTGAGGGGCTGGTTTTGTGGAACTTCCCTGCAGAGAGGAGCAGAATGAAGATGACTGGTGGATAAACCTGGTGGACAGGTGTAGAGAGGGTGTTTGTGTGGAGACCTGTATTAGTCAGCACGTTAAGACATCACAAGAAGCTGAAGAGCAGGCAGCAAAGCTGGTGCCAGTGGCAGCATGGAGGAGATATTTGGTGGGAAGTGAAGGTAGAGGGTGGAGTGCATATGAAAGGTGTGAGGTGCACAAAGCTGGAGATCAACATCACAACGTGCTTAGAAGGAAGAGGAGGTGATGGCTCTGCAAAGGATTGATATGCCCTGCAGAGGTGAGTCTGTAGGCCTCAAGAGGGGAAGTAACGAATGCTTTGATTATTTGAACAGAAAAAAGAAAGACCTGAAAATAGAGCAATGGGGTTTTTTTTAACTTCTCTGTACATAAGTCAGAGAAAGCGTAATCCATGGCGGTTCCCCTCTAGTGTACAGAGCTTGATGACAACATGATGGTAGAGCCAAAGAGACAAGGATGGATGCAGGCAGAGGGACAGAGCAGTGCTGTAAATACACTGAGGAATTGCTGCCTGACTCTACATGGAGAGACAGAGGAGGGAAAGACATTGGTTCTTAGAAATAAGCATGAAACCCAGAACAAACCCATCTGCTTAGGAATCTTATCTACCTTTGACAGAGACCTCTGGTGAGACATGTTCAAGTGTTCATGACAAACCAATTTTTTTTTTAGATAGCAGTGGTTGGACACGTACAATGTAAAAATTCCATCTTTCCTCATGCAGTCTAAGTCGATAAGTTGTGAGAGGGCAGTGACACAGCCTACACTTGTTTCTAACCCAGTTCAGCATCTTCCTGATTCTCACTGTTGTCTCTTCCTCCATCTCAAACACAACAACAAAAAATATTTTTCTCATATGCACCAAGGCTGCTGGTATTTGGAATTTGATTTCAAATGTCTTTAGAAAAGACAGCATGCAAGAAGATCTTGCAAAATCCTGCAGGTTACAGGCTTCTCTGGGTCTTTCTGAATTATGATATGAAATCCAAAGGAATAGTGGAGAAATGACAACTCACTTTCATGTGATATTCTGGCTGCCCTTAGGAGATGAACAGTGGAATATGAGACTTCTGAAGAGAAATATACTGAATGAAGAAGAAGGTAGCTTAGATATATTGGTACAAATATATGGGGAAAGAGAGAAAGCTGTAAGGCAGACAGCAAGGTTTTGCATTCACAGCTCATTGTTCCTCCCCTTTGGAACAGAAAAGTCAGAGGAACATGGTAGTTCCTCTTGAACAGCTTAAATGATCTGCATTTAAGCATTGCCAAAAACAATCAAGTGGGATGAACTGGTCTTCTGTAACTCCAGGGGGACATTTGTTTTTGGTTTGCTTGAATAGCTGCTATATAAAAAACCTCTGGGTCATGTCCTTTTGGAAATAACAGCCTGGTCAATAGAAGTTGCTCTAAGAAATAGTGTTTGTGTCTCCTCATGACTTGGTCCCTAGGAGGCAGTTAACAAAAAATGGTAGAGGTACCCCCTTGCATTCTGATGTCTCAATTTTGCATGGAGGAGCATCAGCCCTGGTAGGAGCACCTTGACTTCCAGACTGCCTTTGCTGAGTGTCTCTGTGTGGTTATGATGGAGAGGGTCCTGGCTGTTTTCAGAAGCAAGTTTCTTTGAAAACTGCAAGGGCGTGCAGGTGCTTTGTCAGACTTTTTGAGTGGAAACATGTATGTGAAAATAGGAAGCAGATGCCATGTCTCAGGAAAATGGCTACAATGCTGTACAAATTCTTACCCTCCATCAGCCATTCCTCAGATATGTTGAGTCATAGGTTAGTCTACAGAGGCATGTGGAAGAAAAGAAACCCAAGCTAAATGATCTGAGTTTAAAGTGAACTGATTAAATTCCATTAAATCCCTGTGTAGGTGTCCTTGTTCAGAATTAAGGTAAAGTAAGATAAGTCTCATAAAGGCCAAGTTAATTCTGAAGGAGAATACGTAAGCAGAGATTTAATGCATTTTTAAATAATCCATTTTGGCAGTTAATTCAGATTAACTGTACTCAGTTTTCCTCTCTGGCAAAGCCCTTCAAGGGAACAAGATATGGGAAAACACCAATCTGAGCAGTGCAATGTTTTTAAACATCCTAGGCTGTTGACTACAGATAATTAGTGCCGCAGCACTCCTGTATTGAATGGCTGCATGCAGACCTACCTGTGTTGGTGCTCTCTGGGGGGACAGTGGTCTTGGGAAGGACTTGATAGGACCATCCTTGCTTCCAGGAAAGTGCTATGAGAAATGCTGAAGCACACTGGCAAGGCCTTGGGTAACCTGCTGCTACAAGGAATTTTGATCATAAATGGGATGTCTGTGCTAGCAAAGTGAATACTCCTCACAATGAGTGTGGAGTCAGCTGATACCTGTGTGCCCATAGTTTGTGTGCCAGAGATGCAGGATGCAGTGTGAATCTTAATGATTTTCCTCTTACCTGGAGTGATGTATTCTTGGGCCAAATCCTGTCTTCACTCTTTTCTGTAAACAAAGCATTGCTTAGCCCCTTGCAGTCTCTAGTTTAAAAAGTCAAAACCAGGAGTTTAAGCTTTACTATTGATTTAAAAAAAATATATTGCAAACAATAGCTTAAAAGGAAATGGGAGATTATGAATAAATAATAAGGTGCATAGGTGTACAGGGAAAATTCAGCAGTCCATAAATATTGTTAAGAATTCAGTTTTACAGTAAAAAGAAAGGGCATAAAAATGTAGATGACTAAGGCAATATGTGTGCAGAGGAATAATAATATACCATGAATTAAAATACGCAAGTATTGGGGACTAAATTGCTTTTACTACTCTATACATTTTTTTAAAGTACCTAGAGGCTTCAGGTATGAGTGCTAAAATAAAAATATTATTATTATGGATTTTGGGGGGCAGATGAGTTGGGACTCAAGGATGTCTCCTGTGCCTTAGCTCTATTGCACGTGGTTAAACACACTGGGCCAAATTTATCCCTGGCCTGCTATAAATACTGTTGAAAGCACTTTGGAAAAGCACATATTAAAGCTATATGTAAAAAAGCACTGAATTTTGAGCAGACATTTAAGGCCAGGCAAAATCAAAGACATTCTCTCAGGTCAGTTTAGTTTTGGGTGTGGGGAGCAGTTGCTCAGTCACATTGGTCCAGTGAATCTGAAACAACAGCCCGTGAAAAGATACGGTGGCAAAATAATGGCTCCATGTGGGATACATGCTAATACTAATCATTGGCTGGGCTATTTCTCGGTTTTTACTCATGGATTTTATCCTAATTTTTTCACTGATTATTATTCTGCCTCGGTGAACACCAAGGTAAGTTTTCGCCCTGTTTCACAGGGAAATTTGAGGCCAACTTTTTCTGCTGCACTGTGGAGTTTATAAAGGGAAATTTTTCATAGAATTGCTTAGGTTGAAAAAGACTTCTAAGACCATCAAGTCCAACCATTAACCCAACACTGCCAAGTCCCTCACTAAACCCTGTCCCTCAAGGCCACAAATACATGGCTTTTAAAGACCTCAAGGGATGGTGACTCCATTATTTATCTGGGTAGCATGTCCCAGCGCTTGACACCTCTTTCTGAGAACTTTTTGCCCCTAAGATTTAATCTAAACCTCTCTTGGAACAACTTGAAGCTATTTCCTCTTGTTTTATTGCTGGCACTTGGGAGATGAGGTCACCCTCTACCTGCCTACAACCCACAGAAAGAAGCTGGCATGTTGGGGCTCAGCTTGGCCTTTGCTCTGCACCTGTGTAAGCAGCTTGTGCAAGCATGTAAAGCTACTGCAGTGTAAACCTTCACACCTGAGTGGAAGAGGATGTGGCACAGGGGTGAGCCATGGCACCCAAATCAGCACTGCTGAGTACTCTGGAGAGAGAAATGGTCAGGGATAGAGCTGGAAAGCAGGAGTGGTCATTATGGTCACCAGGCTGATGAAGCTATCACATAAAAACTCTGGCAAGAGGCTGAGCTTGTCCAGGGCAGGCAGCAGAGTTGGAAGAGGTCATGCTCCCAGCCTTTTCACTCCCTGAGGGAGCAGGGAATGCCACATGGCCACTTTGAGGCTTTGTCCTATTTTTGTCCCCTTCATTTCTATACTGTGCTCCTCAGAGAAGGAGAAGGGAGGGTTCAGTCTTGTCTGCCCCTGGTTTGCATCTGTGCTACATCAAGATTTGTCTGTGTAGTGACTTAATGGGGTGCATAAATGAAGAGGTATCTGTTTTTCTAGATGCTCTCAGATGCGTTGACATGTAATACTTGCCTTTTGCCTTTTATTTCTATTTCTGGTAGTTGAAAATATCCCACTAGTTGTCATGCAAGCAGCTTGTACCTCATATGGCTTTGTTTTGTTATCCTGCACTTTCCTGTGGGGAGAGGCTCTTGACCTCATTGCAGAGGCTGTGTTTTTATCGGCAAAATGGCTTCAATGAGCAAACGGGGTGAGGGAAAGCTCAATTTTCTGTTTCCTTTAAAGTATAGGGATCACCCAGGCTAAAAGGATCGAGGTGTTTCCAGAGGCACACTGACAGTTCTGTGGTGGCTGCTGTGCCTTCTGGGAGGTTTGAGTCCAGTGGATGATGCCCTGCTGCACTGCTTCAGCACAAGACACCTGGCAGATGTCAGTCCACTCCTAGCAAGATCAAAGAAGAGCTGCCACTGATTTTTAAGGCTGCATAGCTACAGACTAGAGCAGTGTGCAAATCATTCCTGGGGATCATGCTTTATTTTGGTTACAAGAGTAAAAATAGGGTTATCCTCTCAGAAAGACAATTAAGCCCCTCTCATTCTTCAAGCTGACCAAAGCCTTTTCTTATCATATCCTTTTCTTGATCGCTGTTTCCTGAACAAAGGCAGGTAAGTATGGGGGAGCAGGGCTGTCTGTATTTTGACAATGTACTAATGCAATGTTGTTAAAACTGAGGATCAGGCAATTGGATCAATAGAAATAAAAAAATTAGCCAAAATTTCCACGCAAAAATCAGTGACACAAAAACAGCAACTTTCCATCAGCTAGGGACCTTTGCATGCCCTCTCTCCACTGATGCAAACAATATCATTACTTCCTCCCAGATGAAGGTGTTCCTAAAAGAGAGGAACAGCAGACAGAGAAAACTGTCCTGGTGGCCCTGTTTGAATCCTGGCCTCATCTGCACAGTGGTGCCACACTGGTGTTATGAAAAAGCAGTTTCAAATGCAACACTGCTGCCCATGCCGAGGGGTCTCAGATGCCTCTGCTCTGCTGCTCCCATGATGGAGGAGCCAGGACTGGCAGCCTTCAGCAGGGTAGCTGACAAGGGCAGCTCAGGCCCTCTGTACTGTACCCTGCTTTTGGGGAAACAGCTGCCTTTACAGAGGGACTCCCAGCTTGTACAAGGTCTTCCCCGCCATCCATCCTGGTGGTCATCCTCCAATGGCACAGACGTAATGAGCTCACATCCCAGTTTGATAGTTCTAACCCTCTGGTTGTTCCTGGCACTGGTCTGTCTTTCTGTTCCCATTTCTGTTCCGCAAAAAGGCAAGTGATGTTTTGCCCATTCCATGGGTGGATTGTGAAGATGTAAAATGCTTTGGGGGAGATAAGTCCTGCATGCAGCCTATTTTATGGAGCCTTTTCCCTCACCCTGATATCACTGCGATCTGCCAGCCACTTTTGCAAGTCAGGAGCCCAAAGCATCTGCGTGGAGTGAGACTGACACACTTTGGGCACGATGTGGGGAGATAAATGTGACAAAGGGAGAAGAAAAAGTAATACCACCTCACTTTTTCCCATCTCTTTTTTTCCAGATGGTAGGTTTTTCTCCTTTCCCTGTTGCAGAGGTAATGGAGGGCAACAGTGGCATGGCCAGGCTGCCTCTGGGGTCATGGCAGCTGCTGTGACAAAGGGGAGCATGGTGGGCTGGCTGGATCAGGGAGTGTGCTTGCAGGAGGCAGCAAAAGTTTACATTTGTGAGAGCAAAGTGAAGAAGCGTGGGATTGGAGAACACTGGGTGCTGCCATACAAGCACCATAGCCCCAAGTCTAATGGGTAATAGAGTCATTAATTCTGCTGATTAACTTGGCCTTGGGGTTCATGGAAATGACATCCACCTCCTTTCTTTTTTTTTCTTCTTTTTCTTTTTTTTTTAAGCTCAAACTGTGGAACGAGGGAGCATAAAAAAACAAGCTAATTAGAGAGAAATCACGAGAAAAGAAGCAGGGAGAAAAGAAAAGACAGTCTGAGCATTAATGAGACTGATTTGGGAAGAGGATGTGACAAGCTCTTCAAAAGCATTATTGTCAAATGTGTCACTGTTTCATAGACGGCTACTGCTACCTTTGAGCTTCATGCTGATAGTTAATGATTTGAAACTATAAAAAGATTGAAAAGGTAAAAGAGAAAATGGTAGACTCGACTGGATTTTAATGAGAGTCCCCCCCCTTCCCAGTTTTCTCTTTTTCCATATGAAGCAGCCTTGGAAAGTAGAAAAAAAAGTTGTTTCCCCCTGCCTGCTTGCTCTCTCACTGCAAAAAATGTTTACAAAGGAGAAGGGAGAGTGCAGAGGTCCATCTGTCTCGCTCTGACCACCATCCATCTTCCCTTCCTCAAACCCTCAGCTCTCCCATTCACTGTCAAGCAGTGGTGGGGCTGTGGTTGTGCAGGCAGAGGACTGACAAAATAAGCTGAGATTGATGGAAGAGACAGCTATAGCTCTTGTTTGTTTTTTTGTGACGTGCTGAGCAGAAGCAGTCTTCACACTGTGAAATGTAACAAAGAAATCTAAAGTGATTACATAGGTTCATTTGTCAGTATCACTGCTCCAGCTATTGCTGTGTGCAACAATGAGATGACAAGGCATTTATTGCTGATGGTTGGTTATTAGCCGCATTATAGGAAACATTAGCACAGTCTAGGATACATAGACCAGGGAGACAATAGCTTTCTGGGCTCCAAACTCAGCAGGGTAGCCTTGTCATTAAATTTGGTGGCACCAATTTAATTTTTTTTACAATAAATTGGAAGGAAACTTTGAAAACTAAGTCTGTAACCCTGCATTTACCTTAAGACCGATCAGGACGCTTTCTTTGGATGCTACGTTTTGTATCAGAAAAGCTGTGCAGCCCAGCAGGCCAGCAAATCTAAAACATGCAGTGGAAAAGTCTTTCGATATGTGGCCTTTTGGCTGATCCCCTCACTACCTTCCAGCCCTGACCTCCAAAATGCCCCTCTGCCACTGGGGTGGACTGGGTTCTTCCTCAACCAAGTTGCAAGCAAACATACAAGGAGAAAAGGCTTCTGTAAACTTTTGTTATGACCTTTGTCTTGCTTGTATCTTTCCCAGACCTGTTCATTTTTTCCATGTCTTGCCTGGGTCCTTTAGGGTCAGGTCTTGGTATCTCTCCCACCTTCGCAAATGGTCCTGTAGAAGTCACCGTAGGTCATAGAATTGTGGAATGTCCTGGGTTGGAAAAGACCTTCAAGATCATCCAGTTCCAATGGCCCCTCCAGGGGCAGGGACAGCTTCCACTAGACCAGATTGCTCAGAGCCCCATCCTGGCTTTAAACAGCTGTCTTTAAATATTTTCAGGGATGGGGCATCCACATCCTTCTCTGGACAACCTTTTCCAGTGCCTCACAACCCTAATGGTAAATAATTTTTTCCTAACAGCTCATCTAGAGCTACTCTCAGTTGGAATCCATTCTTCCTTGTCCTGTCACTACTTGCTCTTGTAAAAAGTCCCTCTCCATCTTTCATGTAGGCTCCCTAGGTACTGGAAAGCCACAATTAGTTCATCCTGAAGCTATCTCTTCTCTAGGCTGAAAAATCTGAATTCTCTCAGGCTTTTCTCATAGGAGAGGTGCTTCATCCCTCTGATCACTTTGGTGTAAGTCACCTGGACCCTCTCCAACAGGTCCATGCCCTCCCTGTGCTGGGGACCCCAGAGCTGGATGCAGCACTGCAGGTGGGGTCTCACCAGAGAAAAAAGTCTTTGACGGTGAGGGCTGAGTATGGAAAGTAAAGGTTTGGCATGCATGGGATGTGACTGGATGACTGCCATGTTTATTAAGCCATAAAAGAACATGCCTGTTCTGTGGCAAAAGCTGTGTTTGCACAGTGGTGTGAAGCCAGCCCTTGGTTATGGGGTGAAGTGCCTACTTTTTGTAGCCTTTCAGTACTGAGTTTTGCAGTAAAACTAAAAAAATCTGGTGGTGGCTTGTTCTTTTCAAAGAAGATTTTTTATTATATAATTCATTTTCTTATTAACTCAGTCAGTGAGTAATATATTCCCTGTTCCATTTTTTTCTGACACTCAGCTTCAGTTTATTTTATGCTACCATCAGATTTCCAGAATGCCCCAGATTTTGGCACTGACAGCACTTAAATAAACTGAAACAGTTGTCCTGGGAAAGTTGGAGGTTTTGACAGCTGCATGAGGGATCATGGGACTTCAGCCCATAAAACATCAGTGTAAGGGGAATTACAATGTTTTAAAAACCACTATCACTTGATAACATTGTAAATAGCAACAGAAGCTGTATTTGAACAGATTCAGGCCAAACCCAAGTACCTTTGAATGTAAAAATGAAATTTTGCTGGAATTTCTTCATCACCAGATTTATGTGAATAAGGGGTGGTTTGTTTTTTTCGTTATAAAATTTATCATAATCTGTGTCCTATATGCTGTCTGCCTAGCAGTGAATTTAATCTAAACTGTTTGTTCTGGATTCATTGATCAGAGAAGTAACCTGAAAAGATTCTGCCAGACTCAGACCCTTAAGATTCGTAAGTCACGTTGTAAATTTTATAGCAGTTTTGAGCTTAAAAAGGTGGCAATTTTTTTCTAACTGCATTCACCAAATATGTGTGAGAAAATTAATACTGTCAAGTCTCTTACATTTATTGAGCAAGGTGATTTTGCTCCCCACTAGACACACTTGGGGCCACATCATCTGTCTCTGCCCAGCAATTAATTTTGCCTTGAACTACCCAAACAATACTGTTTCCTGCAATTTTGGCATCACTGTGCCATTCTCTTGTTATTTCTGCACTTGTGTTAATTTTGTCTTTGCTTCCAACTTCCTGCTGAAATCCTGTGATTTCAGTGAAATCTGAAAATATGAGGAACCGATGGCACTGTAAATTGGTTTCAATTAAAGAATGTGTGCCTGCTGAGCTGGGGTCCCTTGAAACAAATATCCTTCATAAGATGGATAGATAGCAACACCTGTTAGCCAGCTTTCAAATGAGGAAATTTTGTAAAAAACCCAGAGCAAATAATTTAATTCAACAATAAAATTATTAAACATCAATAATAATGATAGTAATAATAATAATAGTAAAATAATATTGTGTCACTCCAGACATGAGAGGGTTTGAAAGGGTAGCCATTAGGTCTAAATCTATGGCAGCAATTCAGATTCAAATAAGAATAAAATATCTTTTGAGGCCATAAAGCTTGAAACTTGTCACAGAAGAGGCATCTAAACTCTCAGAAAAGAAAGCAATCTCTATTTGAGAGCACACAGGCATTTCTAACGAGTAGGGTCTGATGAGTCAGCATTTCAGCTACTGAGTTAATGCAGCATTTGGCAGCCAAGCTAGAAAAAAAGAGTATAAAAAAGCCCTTTGGCATGAACTTTGCTTCTGAGATATATGCAGTGAGTGTATCTCTGAGGAGTGGGAAGGTTTTTGAAGTTATAACAGAGGCTGTTTTAATTTGGGGCAGGCTCATTAAGGAACATGGTTTAAAAACATAGATTTTGTTCCCTCTGGCTGTACACTGTGCTTCACACTAAACTTGGCAAAGACAAAATACGATCCAAGAGAAGGTATCTGTATTGTAAGATAAAATGCTTCAAAGACTGCCTGCTTTGTGGCTGGCTCAGATCAGATAAGGGCTGCATCTATCATACCCTCCTCGTGGTGCAAACCAGAGCTAGAGGTATTAAGGGGTATGCTAAGATGATGTGTCAAAATTTAATTTAAATCCTACTGCAGTCAAAAAGGCCAGATCTTTCAAAACATTAGATGTTTAGCAGCAGTTGGTGCCAATGGAGTTTTGTTGCCTGAAAGGGAAATGGTGGAAAATGACATAAGGAAGCAGTTAGCAGCCCTGCATGTTGGTCCCACCTATTGTCACAGCTTCACTCAGGCAGAGGCACACCTTGGTCTTTGTAAAGGCTGAGCTGTGTTTCTGCTCGCTCTTTTCACAGTTTCCACATGGAATGTTAAGGTTGGCTTTCAATATGCAACTTATGGAGGAAGGGCAGTGTCTGCTGTTCAACTGAGACTGAAATGTTAGACTAAAACTTGGACTTCAGATCCACAAGAATTAGTACACAAGAGAGCAGCAAGTAACTGATGACACACTTATAGGAAATGGATTTAAAAAAAAGTAAATAGTTCTTTCCCTTGGAGGATGCTAAACTTTCAGAGTAAAGTATTGACCAGCTATCCATTACAAATGATACACAGGTATTTCAGACAAAGGATTTTATTGTTACAATTAATCATTATTTGTGTCATGACTGACCCTCTGAAGACCTAGTGAAACCAGATCACTGATGAACCAGGCCCAACAAATACTAAGAATTCATAGCTTAAATGCACAAGAGAGCCATGAGAAAGAGCTGTCTTTTAAAAGCAGCACAGTGAGCTGCTGCGGAGAGAACACCCACTCTGAAAACTGCAGCTGAGTCCTTGTGGCAACCCCTGCCTGAGCAGTGTGATTGCTGCCCTGAGCTAAGCCTTGATAAGGCTGCAGGACCCAGGTTAAGTTCTCTGCCCAGCACTGGGCTGGAAAAACTGAGTGGCTTGGAGGTGGCACAGCAGCCTTTAGCCTGGTGCTGTGTGTGTTTGTGCACCCACAGCACATCCCCACCTGCAGCCAGCCAGCATGCAGGGCATCCCTCCTTTCCCTGGGCTGTGTTTGCCTTCCTGTGTGCATGTGCAAAAAACACCAGTGGAGGAAAATCAAAGTAATGAACAATCAGAGCTGACCCTGAATGCTTGTGGTTGGTAGATTAAAACAAAGCTCATTGCAGCAGCGTTACTCAGGATGACCCTTGGAATTTCACTTTTAAAGGTCAGATGGTGAAAACCACTGCTTTGCTGCTTGTAGGAAGGAGAGTTTAGCTGTAAGGTCACTTTGTTTTCACACTCTCAGAAATGTTACCTCCACCCTTCACAGGGAATGTAAATCAAGTAAAAAACCACCCAGCAGGGTTATCAGGGTAACACTAAATCAACACCAGCTGCAGCTGCTAGAGGTGAATGTAAAATTTACAGTGAGGCATATGTCTATTGTTACTGAGTGATTAGCAGTATTTGCAATTAAAACATGCAAAGACCAAGACCATTTTTATTTTAGTGGTCTAAATAAAAGCAAACTTAGAGGCCAAACTAATCCAGGTTTTTAATTCAGTGTTCATGGTGTCTCTAAATCAGGACCATATTGCAAGCTGGAAGAGAATAGGGAGGAGGGCAAACTTTCTTTTCAGCAATTTTAAAAAACTGCTGACTAAAATCTGCATCTATCATCTTGTTATTGAAAAGTATAAGTAAAAGGTGAGAGAAAATTGTGTCTGATATGGGATGTTTAGTTGACAGACAGCTCATTGTAACAGATGTGGCTCCTTTTAAATAGCACCGTAAATGAGATCCCAGAAAGACAAGGACAAAGGCTAGGAGAGAGCACTTAGTCTAATTAGACAGAGAAATCCATTTCCGTTTTAACTGAATGCTTCTCTGAATGTGCAGAGATTTCCAAGTTATGAAGCACAAGCAAAGGATGGAGGCTACAGCTATCAGTTCATAATCTGCAAGGCATGGAATAATAATGGTCCTCATTTTTCAAGCACTGATCTTCAGTAGTTTGTTAAACCTGCACATCAACTCCTCACTAAAGCACCTGCAGATTAATGGCATGCTAGAAAGCTTTTCATCTGGTGTGTATGCGGGGAGAAATTGTAAAGAAAGCAAAGAATGGCCTTAAAATTTGTTCTGCTTAAAAAAAAAAAACAAAACAAAACAAAAAACCCACACCACAATGGAAAGGACTGGTAGTCCAGATTTTTACTTATGCCAAACTTACAGGAGAAATAAAAATTAAGACACAGAAAAAAAGACACAGACATGGTACTATGGTTTCTATAGCAATCAGCACTCCAGACTTGCCATGCCTTTCTGTGTGTGCTTTATGCTTGCCACAAGATATTTAAGGCAGGACCCCTCTCACCTGACTTCAGCTCTTTCACTGCGAGTCATTCATATGTTGCTGCCCTAATAAATGTACGTGAACCAAAGTTTTCCAGGATCCTCCTACAGTTAACTTTGGGAGAGAGAGGCATCTCCAAAGTTGTTTTATCTTTTCCAGGGCATGTATCTGGGTCTGGCACCTCTAGAGGGTTAATCTGTCAACCTATTGCCCTGTACTGACTGTTGAGGACAAATGTTTCAGGTTAACAGACAGAGAGTTAGGCTGTGATTTTATGAGAAGTGATTTTGCACTTGTCGCCAGAAAACACTGAAAAATTTTCAGCAGAGGTCTGGGCTTATGTTTGATCTTTCTCTGTTCTACCCAAAAAGGAAGGGGAGGAATCCAGAAATGGAAGCTCAAGGAAATGGAGAGCATGACTAATTTTGGTTGACTGCTTTTGAGCTGAGCAGGCAGCCAAAATGTAGTGCCTTGGAGATTATGTGGAATAACCAGGTATCCAGTCGAGTCGTTTTGATGCAACATTTGTGTTTTTCTAAATAAGTAATTCGGCTTTCTTGGAACCTCAGGAATCAAATTAATAGAAATTGTTTCTTAGCCCTCACCTCTATACCTCTTCTACCAGCATTTCCTTGACCTCCTTGAGAGCCTTTATTTGCAGTCCTGTTACAGTGCTTATGCAAATCTTGTTTTTGCTGGTGGTTTTAGATATGTTTTTCTGCACCCCACCAATAAATGGCATGTGCTAACAGGGCAGTAGCAGTGAAGACAGAGCAATGTGGTTTTCAGAGAGCCATGGGGACTCAAAGTCTGTGGGTCATCTTTAGTCTGGCTGCTGTCATGTATTGAAACCTGAGCTGCAGTGCATTTTCACTGCTCTTGCCCATGCCAGCTGCATTGACCAGGAGAGATATGCTAACATTAGTGAAAGACTAACTAAAAAATCTGGCAAGAGAGTAAAGTGAGGAGAAATAGAAAGTAATTGTTTCCTCCAAGGAAAAAAGCCTGAACCTCCTTTTCCAGACCCAGCACCTCTTTAAAAGTGTAGGAGTGGGAGCACGGAATGATGACCCCTGCTCCTTCCTACGTCTCCAAATATAGGAAGAATGTCTAGGATAGAAACATAATTTTAGGAAGGATTTGGTACTTCTGAACTGTGGTCCTTGCATTTAAAGGAATGTTTCATTTATTTAAAGGGAAAAGCAAAACCTCTTGCCAATATGACAACAGCAGCTTTCTAGATGGTCTGAGGAGCAGTGCAGTGTCTTAGTAACATATGAGCCAAACAAATACTGGGGGTTTTTTGAGTGTGAGATCTGCCAGACTCTTGCCAGTGGTGTTTAACAGGCACATTGCTTAACAATTACAGGATGGGTTCTGCAACTGGGATCTGTGCAGGTGCAGGCTCCTGGTTATAGGCCACGCAGATTTTGCAATGCCACTGTCTAAAATTATTTTAGAAGGAAAACATGATGAAACTGTGCTTGCTTCCATGTGTGTGTGTACCCATAGGTTTACATACACACACCTTTACATGTGTGTGGGAATGTGTGAACACAGAAACATGTGTGTTTGAACTCTAGATTGGCAGTATTTTGAGCAGCATAAAAATCTTGCCAGCATTGCTGGTGATGAATTAACCCCAGTGGACTGAGTTTAGTTTGATGACTCTGAAATGAAACGAAGTCATCCTCAGCCCTGAAGATTAGCAGCACATAAAATGATGAAATAATGGATGTCAGAAACGTAACAACATTTTTTTGTGTTTTCAAACAGCATGGGGTAATGTGGGCACAAAAGCATATTGCAAGCACAAGCTGGGCATGGGTCAAGATACCAATCTCAGCTAGATTTCTCCATGAATATGAGCAGGTAGTTGAGCACACAGGGCAGTATTTTCCAGACTTAGGAGCTTATGGACTTCATTTATCTGTGGCTTACAAAGCCACAGAATAGGAAATGTACTGAGTTATTTATCTATGATTTTGATCAGAGACAGCCTTAAGTAAGATACTAAGAGAATTAGCTGTGGAATAGATTTTGGTGACAGATGTCCTGTGCTCTGCTGTTATGTAAAAAGCTACCTTACCTTCTCTGTCAGCTGCGATATCTGGCTATAATTAGAAGAAGTAATATCTGTCAAATAATTGGTTATGCACATTTTGATTAATTTCCTGAGACAACTCCACTCCTGTGCCACTTCTCAATCTCCCTGTGATTTTTAATTTTCTCATTCGGGGAGAATTTTCAGTTAATTAGACTCCAAAATCTTGCAAACAGCTCTGTAAACATATGTGGTAAGATTTATTTCTTTATATTGGTGAGATCTTGGTATATGTGTTGTGTGAGTATATATAATATTAATATACATAATATAAAAGGAATGCATGATAATCTTAAAAAGTGTCCTCTAAGTTATATAGCACATTGCTACTGAAAATGGAAAAGAAAAACTATGGTAGAGAATTTTTCGTGAAAGTTTAGTTATGGTGTGAAAAAGGACTATAGCAGTCTGGGAGTGCTGTAAGCCTGCTTTGCTGGTTGGTCATGCTTAAACCAGTTAATATTGTGAAAGATGTTTCTGATGAGATGAAATGTTTTGAAATGTGAGGCTTGTTCATCCCTTTGTGGATTTGTAATATACATTTAATTTTCTTAGGAAAGGAGTTAACCTGAAGACTTCCTAGAATCTTGAATTCGGTATATCTGTCAGACAGCAATGATTAGCCTCTTCAAAATGTAAAATCATAACAAGCAAGAGGAGAACACATACTTTAAGCAAAGGTGTTGTCCCAGGCACGGGACCAGCTGAAAGACAGGGAAAAGGTGTGGAGAAACCCAAGGAAATCAGTTCCCAGTCTTCCGTAGGGCCGCTGCTTCGATAGCATCTGCGTGTGCAGAGCTGGCAGGCGAGCTGCCCGAGGGGCTGCAGTCATCTCCAGCGGATCCGCAGGTGTCGGAGCGGGCGGCTCGCTGCGGATCCTGCCAGGCTCTCCGTGCCGTGCCGTGCCGTGCCGTGCCGTGCCGTGCCCGGCCGCGCTGCCCCAGGCTCCGCCGCGCAGGGGAGCGGGCGGCAGCAGCTGCGGCACCAGCCCGGCCCTGCCGCCAGCCACGGGCACCGGCACGCCGCGACGGCGCTGGCCTAAGGAGCCTCCAGGCTCAGGGCAGGGCTTAGGATGGAGAAGTGATTTTCTGTGGCTTTGTACAGATAAGAAGCCATTAAAGATCCAGTACTTCTCTGGAGTAAGGGCAACTGGAGAAAAGAGTGAGGTTTTTTATCTTTTTCTTTCAGCACTTGCTTTTGGGCACACAGTAGTAACTGCAACCTACCCAAATGTGCTGTTATATTCAAGCAATAGTGCAATATCTTTATGGAGCATAGACTGCTAAATATTTCTCCTTACAAAAATTTTGAATGAGATCCACCTGTGTTTTGGCAAAGATGCAGGTCAAACATCTCAAGCATTGTATCAAGGCTCACAATATATTCTTGGGCCTTTTAAAACTCTGGAGACTTTTACTGATTTGAAAGGTGCCAAGATTTTTCCATAATATGGTGTATTGACCTTGATATCACCATTTGATATTAAGCCTCTTCTCAATCCAATCTGTGCTTATTTTTTATGTGAGTTTATCCTTATATATGGAGAAGGCAGAGTTTTTACTCCAGAGCTGCCCTGGGGATGGAGTCACTGTGACCAAATCTTGCTGAGTATAGGGATTTCCCTGCTGACCTGCAAGTTGTTCAGGAGATGGAGCCTGCAGAGGAACTCTGGGATTGACTCAGAACGCAAGGCAGATGTGGCTAAGCCTCTTTTGTTCTTCCCGGGGTGATGAGCAGGGTGCAAACCTGTGCACAGGAGGGAACGGCACCAGGATGCTCCCTCCCAGCTGGAAGATGTGGCAGGCATTGCACTCAGCGCCGCTCTTCCTGGCTCCATCTTCCTTTGGGGAGTGTAGGTCTGTGGTGTTGCATTTTTTAGGCACTTTTCAGTACTGGAGGCAGAGCATCAGGGGTGAAATCCATCCCACCTTGCTCCTCTGGACCATTTGGCAAGGCCAGTCCATGTGAGTGTGAAGAATGTGGGCTGGACAGTGCCTCCTGCTGTGCTGTGATAGATAGTGCCATGGAGAGGATGTGATGTGGTTGTTGGGCTGTGATTCAGCTCATACTGAGCAGTATTGATTGGTGGTGGTTCAGCACTTGCTACGTATTTTATCAATTGACCTTTGTGACTGTATTCCTGCTTGGCTTCTTTTACTTCTAATTCTCTTTGCCTCCAGTTTTTGTAACTCCTAATCTTCCTGTGTTTGATTTCTAACAGCATTTCTTTAGTCTTCTGTTACAGGAAAGCTTTTTTAGTGAAGCTATACTTTCCTTCCTTTGCTTTCTTTCCCTTTGTTTGCTTTTTAAATTTTTTTTTCCCAAGAAATCCACCTGCTCTTCTTGATACATCAATTCCATTAAGAGATTCAGCTTCTAAAATATTTTGCCCCCAGCAGAAGAAAGAAGTATAAATGCAGGTGTTTTGCAATAAAGCTCAGGGGTGCAGAAACTGGTTTTATAGCAGATCTTGTCAAATAGGATTTACAGAACCCGATAACATAATACAGTTCGATAACATAATGCCTTTGTGAACAGTTCTCCTGGCCATCTGTGGAGCTGCACGCTTACACCAGCTGAAGATCTGGTAGCCTGTTTCCAAGATGTTGTTTGTAAATATGCACTGAAAACCTGAAAGAATAATTGTAGCTAAGTGCATTTAGCTGGGTGCAATTCACTGTGGGTATTAATTTTGGACTTTCACTGAAAGCAAGGAAGACAGTGTTGTCTGCTGGGTTGTTTTAGCACTGGCTGGTACTAAAACAAGGTAGGGAGCTAAAATATCTTCCTAGATGTATGCAGCTGCCTATATAGCAAAACCAGGGTTGAAACTAAAGAGTTCCTGACTCACAGCAGTGCTCAAAATAAGGAATGTGCTACCTGTGTGTCACAGACCTTTAACACACAGATCTGCCGCATCAAATAGACTCAGGCTGTAAGAAATGCAGCACAGGAAAAAAAAAAGTAAGTTTGTGCCAGTCAAAAAAGTAAAAGATAAATAATACACTGCTAACCCACAATGTGTGCAAAATTTATCTTCAGGGAGGGGATGCTGAGCATCAGAAAAAAGGCCAAAGGATTTTCAAACCTTTTTTCAGTTGTGAGAGATATAAAATGTCCAGTAGTAAGTGTGAATCCCCACAGATATCAATTAGGATAATTTAAAGATCTTAGATTTATATTCCTGGCTGAACTTCAGAGTTATCAATTAGAAACTGCTTTCTAGGATCTTATTACAGCCTTTGTGTAGGAGGAAATTTGAAACTCACAGCCCAGAAGAGTGGTGGTTGATAGCAAAAGGGGGAAAGAGATGTCAAAATATGTATTATGGAACTGTGATAAAGTGCCATCTTTTTAGAAATTTCGCCTTGTGAATGGTGCACAAGTGCCTGTTCTCCATCCACTTTCGTCCAATGCTCTCTTTAATGACCTAGATCACAGGAGGCTTAGCAAGCCTGAAGCTAAAACAAATCTGAGAAAGACTGCAAGCAAACAGGGAAAGAGTTAGAATTAAAAGCAATTCTGAAAAACTGAAGATTTTTCCTTAATGTAAGATGAAATTCCATAGTGCCTGAGGGGCAACAAAATATCATTAATTAAATAAGGGGTGAGAAACTATTGGTTTCTTCCAGGGAAGATCTCAGAGTGATGTTGGATCACAAACCAAGCAGATGTGAACAATGTCAGCCTGCTGTGAAGAGGAGAAAGTCCACCTTGTGATGTGTAAACAACAAATACACGAAAAGGTGCTTCCACTGCTAAAGCTATTTCTTGTCCAGTGTCTGGCACTGTGCTTCACAAAAGCCATTGATCACTTGGCGAGGATGAAGATTAAGTTATCCAAAAAACATGATCTAAACACATAACCGAAGAAGAAAAAAAAGGCAAAGATTTAGGTTACTTACTCTAAGGGAGAGCAGATTGATGGAGGAGATGGGACAGGATAACAGTTTTCAAGTGGAAAGAGAGGGGAATGATCTGTTCTCTACATATGTAGCAGGCAAAGCAAGAAGCATTGGTCATAAGATGAAGAGAGAAAGACCTGGGAGAGAAAACAAGAGAAAATATGAACATAGTGAGGAACTGGACAAGAACATCTGTGGAGATGGGGAGCTGTCCTCCTTGATGAGGTGTTTTTCAGAGCAGAGGAGACAAGAAACCACTAGGAATGACACTGAGATACAGCTTGTCCTACCCTGGGACATCTCAAGCTGTTTTCCAGCTCTGACTCCTGTGATTCCACAATGTCTGTATTGGTGAAAGGGTGAAAGCTGCAGGAATGATGCCACATTTGCAGAAAGCATGGGAGTCAGAGGATAAACTTGTTATGCACCACCATGTCTGTGTTGATGCTCACGAGAGTTTTTCCACTGACAACCAGCAAATACATCACCCCAACACTTGCCTTAGAACTGTAGAACTGCACTTTAGTGTTGTGCTTTGTGATGATTGAAAAAAAAAAATTATGCCATCACAAGGATGCCCTTGAGCATGCTGTTGACTCCCACAGCTTTCTTGCACACACAGTAGTCTTGCATTCTTCTGAGGAGCCTTTGTTGTAGTGCTGCTTTTTCCCTCAGTGTCTCTGAGTAGGTAAGAATATCTGTTCTGCACATCATCCAGGTTACCTGTCACTGGTCTTTTGGTAGATGTTGTGGTACCAGTAGAAAGAAGTGCTTTAGATAATGGGGTATGTACTGGGAAACAAGCATTGCTAATGACAGAGGCAGGTTGGATGCATTTTGAAAAACTAGGGGAATTCAATTTCATGGACACAGGTTGTTCTCTGCCAGTTGATCTTACTCCCCCAGGATGGTCCTGGTCATTCTTCTTTCACTAGTATGGATGGAACCTCTCTTGTCAGCAAATTCCCCTAAAGCAGTAGCTGCTGTTGAAATTTGCCAGAAGAGCAGTGATTCTCCAAGCTCAATCCAACAATCAACATGACTTCACTTAAAGAAGGGTAGGCCTGAAGAGATTCTTTCTAGTACAATGCATGATGATACTAATGCATTATCCAAGCTACACCATCTTCAACAAATTGACAGCAACTTTCCAGCTTGTATGGCTGTTCCCAGACTATCTGACCCAGATGAACCCAAAAACTAACAGACAAAATAAGATGAAGCCCTGATGGTCTAAGCTCTGAAAGCAGTGTGACTGGTCTTCATCTCAACATGGCACAGGGGAGATTCAAAGTGCCTTTTCCAGCCTGTCTCTCCATCTTGTACTAATACTAGAAGGAAAAAACACATTCATTTTAGAAATTGCCTCTCACTCAATCTGGCAGTATTTGAGTGTGCTTGTGAAACCACTTCAGAATTAAACAAAAGGATAAAAAAATTTCTCCTTCAGTAGTGCCTGAACAGATTGGCCTGTCTGATATTGTTACAGTGTGAGGCCATGAGAAAAGTATTTTCAAAAAAAATTCATTACCAGGAAAGATGATCCATTTTCTTAAAATGATCATCACTCATAAATTTTATATATATTCTTTTTGTTATTTTCCAATGCATTAGAAACAAGTTAGCCATTGCCATTAGCATCTTTGAGATTTTAAAGTAAATTGTAATGGTCACTCCAAGGGTTTCTACTAACTTAAAAAAAAAAAAGTTTTAATACACTTCATTTATTGAAAAAAATTTCACACTTGTGTTATCTTGTTGTGTCACGTGACTACAAATGTGACCAGTTTTGGAGTCCAACCCAAATGTTTTCTCAGTTTAGATCTTTGTGTGTCTCAATGACATAAAAATTAAAGTTGGAAATATGGTGAAGACTTAGGGTGACTTCTAGCAAAACTGATGTTATTGAATATGAAGAATGATATGAAGAATTATGTTAATGCATGCACCTTGGTGTTTCTTTGGGATCCTCTGCCTCCCAAATTTTGCAGCTCAGCTTTTTTACTACCCCAGAAGCTGCAGGGTTTCCCTGAGGGAGCCAGAAAGGTGCAATTGGTTTCAATACATCCTGTAAGAGTCACAAAGTCCAGAGAGTCTCTGGAGGTGCAAGATAGCTGAAGAAGGTCTGGCCAGGGAGACTGATCTCTAAGTGAGTATCTTTTAAGAGAGTTGAGAGGCAGACAGAGAAAATCTGTAAGATGATATTGAGAAGGAAATTTGTATGCACCAGGGAGATAAAACAGCTCCTAAGAGGGAAGAAAGAATGAAAGATGCAGGAAAAGTCTTTTCCAGAGCAAGGGGAAAAAGAGGATGTTGGGGTAAGATAAGAGAAAAATAACCTCAGTGGTTTTATTTTTGGGGCAGTAATCTTGGAGCTCGAGACTCATGATATTTTAAGTAAGTTGTTTTGAAATTGTTTATTATTGCAACATTGCTTCTATTCAGCTTGAAAATCAGGGATGGTGGATAGCCAGAGACCATATCTATCATGTTGGACCACTGGCCACCCAGGTAGTGAAAAGCAAATGATAAAAATTCTACACTTTTTTTTTTGTTGTTGTTGTTGTTTTTTTTTTTTTGTTGTTGTTTTTTTTTGTTCCCAAGAGCCACAAATGGCAGAAAAGCATATGCCTTCATCTTAAAAACCGAGGGAAAGCTCCCAAGGGCAAGCCATGGAATGACTCCAGGAATGACCACACTGCTGGATGAGGAGACAAAGCAGCCTGTAATGGTACAGCCTAGCAGAGCTGTTCTCCATTCTTTGAGACCACCACAGCACCTCCCCACACCAGCAGCTGACAACCTCGGGTGCTCACGCAGGAAGGATTGGGTTTTTCCCATTTTTTTCATTCATTTTCATTTTCTTTTAAATGAACATTTTGAGCATTGATAAATTTTATTCAGTCTTCTACAACGTGAGCAGAGTGTGAAATTCTACATTGCTGCACAGTGGAAAGGGAATAGCACTGTCTTGTAATGTACTTATTTGTCTCCATGAGGGATTGCTGCCAAGCTTCTGTGAATACACTTTTTTTGGTTTCCCTTAAATGAGCAAGAATGCTGAAAATTTATTCCCACAACACCCAAAACTATTTTCTGGTATTTTCTGACATTAAAACACACACATAAAAACATGTATACACATGTGCAAGACTTTACTGTAATTAAAACCACTTTTTTTTTGATCACAGCATCTTCTTTCCTAAAGCCTCAGAAAATGCATGGAGATAGCTAAATTATAAGTTTACTCAAATGTTTGGGATTTTTTGTATCTCTGTAATGCTCAAATGGTTGCCATTCTGACAGAAAAAAAATCAAACATGAGAAATATGACACATATCCTCTGCAGCTTTATTAAGACTATTTCTGAGATGGAGGAAAAAAGGGAGAATGGTTAAGTCCGACATTTAAGAAGTAGGCAAAAGTTCACATTCCATAGCTGCAGTAGTTTTTTATTAGAAGAAAAGCAAATAAAAATGACTGATTAAATGTTCCTTGCATCTTTATAAATCTGCTGCTCTCCAAAGAAGGCCAGGCACTTGCTTGGAGTGTGTACACATGAGTAAGTGAGTGTGTGCGTGTTATATCTATTTCTATGAGCAGGACATATTTCCAGCCGTGGCAGGTAGTAGAAATGATGAGTACAAGATGGGAAAAGGCTTTGGTGATGAATGATCAAATTTTCAGAAACATCTCACCTCATTTGATTTGTTCATAAAATCCATTACAAGAATAAATAGTATTTTCCTACCTCAGGCATTCTGTGGTTTTTGGTCACAGGATGATGGTTTTCTGCTGTATTTGAAGTTGGGGACTTGATGATTTTTTGTTAAATAGTATGTCATCAGAAAAAAATACCTGCATTTTTTTTGAAAAAACATTGTGGCATTGGGAAGGCGACAGCATCATCAAACAGTCAGCAGTAGTGTATAGGTAAGGAATTTGTATGAAGAACTTTCTAGCTAGAGTGATCTCTTTAATAGCCAGGACTGGGAGAATGAGGGTGAAAGAGCCAAAGGAATGATTGTGCTGATATAAACATTTCTCCTGTAATTTTTCTTCCTCTGAAAACGAGAGCTTCTTGAATAGCCAGCACTGTCCATTTCCATCAGCTTTGATGGGGTGGAGGTGGAAGCTTGGACTCACAACCAGGAAAAATCTCTGAGGCTTGCAGAGTCAGAATCAATGTGCAGTTTCCTGCAAATATTTCTTTAAGTTTAATCCAGAAAGTATTATCTGCTGCTACTACTGTTATTGGCTACTCCTTTTTTAATAGCATTCATCCCTTGTGAAGCAATAAAGAAAACATGTTTTTATTCTCTTTGCTGGCCTCCAATGGAAGGTGCTTTTGAGAGTCCACCTTTCTCTGTGGGCATGTGGGGCATTTGGTGAGGTTTTCTGTCCTTACATATGGCATATCATCAAATGTAGCAGCACTTCTGGGTTCCTGAACCTGAGGATAGGTTTTCTTGGGATGAAACTAGTGCACATTTGTCTCTGCAAGGAAAACCCAGGCCCAGTCAGAGCAGAGTACACCACAATCCCTTGGGAACCCCAGACTTTGTGGCAGATAGCTAAGCAGGTTATGTAGGTGCAACCATAGCGAATGACATTTGCATTAATTGCAAATGTTAATGATTAGGCTAAAGAGACTCACAAATAATTAGGCTTATTAATGTATTTAAGGCTTTACAAAGCTGGGAGCCTTTATCAGAGGCTAAAATACAGTTTTTATGATATTGCAGTAGGGAAGTTTTTGTGGCTCTTGCATCACTCAGGTGCTATGGCTATTCCTTCTCAGTCTTAGCAAAATTAGCAATTAGCAACCTTTCCAGACCTCTGACATGGGAATTTTCGTGCAGCACAACTGGTGCATAGGTTCCTGTAAAATCTTCAGAAAGTCATGCTTGTGTGCACAAGGAAAAGGGGAATTCTCAGCCGTGCACCATCCATGGATACTCAGAGAGACTCTCTGCCTTCCTGTGGTTCAGAGGGTGTCCCTGCAGATGGTGCAGTGTCCTGTCTGACAGTGTGCCACTCGAAGTCATGTTGGAGTTCAGATTAGTCTCTCCCACGTGAGATTGCACCAGGGCCAATAGGCAGGAGCCAGACTCTGCCTCCCTCCCACAAGGATTCTGAGTGAACGTGGCCTCTGCAAAGACACCATGTCCCGTGACCTCTGCCTGCTGCTAGACACCATGCTGTGGATGCAAACTTCTCTCCCCATCTGGCTACTTATGGTGTTGTGTCCTTGAAATGGTGAGAACTGCCTAGCATGCTGCACCTCCTCTCTCAGCTCTGAACTCTGTGTTTCTGCTCCTCATTAGGTGCATTGAACCTTTTTCAGTGCTTACTCTGCTGGAGGATTGTGCATGCTGGTCCAGAATGGGCAACTTTCTTTGCCCGATAAACCCTTGTTCAGGCAAGCAAGAGTTTGTTCCCTCAGCAGGCTCTGACTGGATGTTTTCCTGCTGGTACTGATCACCCTCTGCTCCCTTGGCAAGCATAGGTTAGCCCTCTCAATATCTTCAGATCAACTCCTCTGCCTTACATTAAAAATTCTTCTACAATTTCACAGTGTCTTCATATTCTCGTCTGCTTCAAAACAAAATTATCTTCTGATTGTTTTCCAATTTGCAATGAAGCATTGTTCTAAACCTTTTCCACTTACAGGTTTCCAGAGAGTTTAATCTCTATTGCGGGTTTTACTGCTTCATTGTCTTCGTAGATACTTGTTTAATTCTTCTGACGACTAGAACCATATGCTATGTGGTTGTCACTGAGACGGGGAGTCTGAGAGAGGTTAAAAGTGCACTTTAAAAATACAATTTTTCAGAGGTTGCATTGGGAAAAACACTATTGATCTTCTGTCGGCCATTTGGGCTTTTTATGTGTAGTTCTGTTTAAAGTGCCTTCAAGGAAGTCCTTTGAGAATGAAATTTTAGGTCATGAAAAATGGAAAGGCTGAGAACTCAAAAAATTAAAATCCTTTGTTTCTTAAGAGTGAAGCAGGTCTCTTGCACCAGGCTGGTAGCAATGTAGATTTCCTTCTGCCCTCTCATCAAGGTACTGAACTGGAAGGAACTGTGCACTGCTCTGGGGACATCACACCATAAGTGGGTCAAGCCTTGTCCTCTGTGATGAGCCTACAAGAAGGAGCACGAGGACTGGTCAGCCAGGACTGGGCTGCAGGATCAAGTTGTTCGGTAGCCTGAACCACCCAGTTTATTTGGAGGAGACAGCAGCAAACTCCTCAAACAAGTCCTGGCTCTGCAGGTTCTCAGACTTGGCCCAGGGTAGGTCTTCTGGCCGTTCCCACATATCCCTTATGGGTGACAGGCAAAAAGTGCACTCCAGGAACGCTGAACTCTGCTTCTGCCACTTGGGCGTCGTTGTATTGTCTAGATTAAAAATAATCAGCGGCAGTCTCAGCTGTCTGAGTTAAATACTTTAAATTTTATTGCAAGTGGGTTGACTTGAAGTATTTGGACACCATGCTCTCCATGTTGAAGGAGCTGAACTTCCCTCTTCTCCTTTCTTAACTTACTTTTTTGGCAGTAGATTGCAGAAAACACATCTGCTACCCTTGGCAAGTAAAGACACCTTCGTTTTCAGATAGATTCTGTGTAAATACCAAACAAAACATATATTAAAGATGCTTGGCTTAGATCTAGAAGAAAATTTGCTTTCTAAGCTGCTTTCTTCTTCTCTGGTTTGTGCAGGCGTAAGGGCATTTCTGCAGTTATGTATGACTTTCCATTGACATAGTATTTTCCTATCTAATTGAGGTCTAGTGGCCACCATCCAGCTGACCCTCCTTCTGAGGGCACATAGCCTGTAAAAATACAGTCTGAGGGAGCATTGCTGCTGTTCTTTGCCACAGAAATAAAAGGGAATAAACCCCATTCCACCTCAACCTCTGTGGAGCTGTGTCAGGCCTTGCATGTACTTCCTCATTTCACCAAATGTGATAGGCTCACTGAGCAAATAATTGCCATGAATTGATTGCTTCATAAATTTTGTCCTCCCTCCCCTTCGGGTTTTGGTCTGCTTGTAAGTAATCTGGGATTTTATCAGCTGTCCCCAGTATCCCTCTGAAGGATTCTTTGTCTGCAGAGCTGCTGGGCGCCTGTCAGGCTGGTGGAGACAGAGGTTATGTGGTATGTTTCTGTCCTGTGAGTGGACTTCTAGAATCCTTCTTCTGGGATAAATATTTGGGTTTGCAGTTTTGAAAATGGTTTACCACAAATATTTGCCTAAAATTTGCCAGTGCAGAGAATGTTTCTTCAGCAAACGCATTTACCAGCATGCTTTCAGTCAGTAAACACCACCGAGGCGTGAACACAGTCAAAGGGAATTAATTTTTAATGCAAATCATTATTAATCTGAAATAATTTGGAGAAGGCTGGAATCAGCTTTTTTCCTTCTCTTTTGGGGAACACTCATCAGTCCAAATGCAGACACACTCCATGCAAGCCTGTACCTTTTGGAGGTGGGGTTGAAAAGAAGAGTGTGTTTATGGGGCTCAAGATGCAGTGACACGTGCCCCCCATTTGGAGACCTGAATGGGGTGCCTGTGTGTGCTATGAACCAGCCCATTGAACTTGTCCAGGTATGAATGATGAATCATGGCAATGAGAAGGTCCTTGCAGCTGTCCTGGTGACCAGCCTTTTTTGTGGGGGGAAGGGAAGGCGGGAAATGGATGCTCTTGCTGCACTGAGCTTCAGTAGAGGTGGTGCTTGTAGAAGAGAATACAGGTGGCCTCACCCCTGATAAGTAGCAGCTGTGCTAATTAACCAACACAGCCTTGCCGCTGATGAGCATCAGCTACATCCAGCAAGCATGAGTGAGATAAAAGAGGGGGTTAGATGGTAAGGGGAGGATCATCATGGAGGAGGAACTTTGAGGAGCATGAAGGAGAGAATCATGAAGCAGGATCCTGGGGAGAGAGAAAGACTGCTGCAAGGTCTGCGGCGGTCTGGTCTGGTGGTGAAGGCGCCGCGACCTTCCCTGTCAGAAGCGCCTTTAAAAAGACACCCAGATTGATGGAGGCACAGACACTCTCAGGTGCAAAGTGATTCACTCTTTTGTAAAGCTGCCTGAGCAGCAAAGCTGTGTTTGCCACCTTGGGCAACGCAGGAGTAAAAGCAGCAAGATGGTATCTTTCCAATCTCCAGGACAGCTTCTTTATTCCACTAAGTTCAAAGGGGAAAGAGCCAGACAACCCAAAGAGAGAGGAACTATATAGGGTAGCCAGGGGAGGGGTTTCATAACTTGGTCAATGGGGAAAAGAATTAGGAAAGGGACAAATCAGGGAAAGGATCCAGAGGAACCAGTCAGGAGGGGTAAAAACCAGGAACAAGGGGAATAACCAATAGGGTACAACACATTAACATAGAACTGCAAGGGCTCATGGGTTGAAGCACCTTTGCTCACCCAGAGGTACAAGGAAGCCTCTCAAGGGGACTTTCCAAAGGGGAGTCCCTGCTAACTGGGGCAGCCTAGGGGCTGCACACTTGCCAAGGGAGTGAATTGTCCTCTGAGGATGGTCCAGGAACCACCACAAAGGTAAGTTTGGGTTTACAGTTAGAGCCTCTTTTTAGAACCTGCAGCCATAGTCTAGCTAGATAAAAGCCTGCATTCAGAGTCTGGAAACTAAGGTATGCAGTCATAATTTAGCAGGAAATAACCTGCAGTCAGAGGCTGCAAGGGAAACCTACAGGAGGAGCTTGCTGCAGCCAGAGTCAGTGAGTAGTCGGAGTTAAGATGACTAAACCACAAAGAGGAATAAACCAGGGCCCTTTTAATGCTGTGTTTAACAGGAGTGTCTGTGCCTTGACTCATTTATACTCTCTAATAAGAGGGTTGCTGCGACAGGCGCTCAGTGGAGCTGGGAACCAAAGAGTTGGTGGGACTCAGCCTGACCCTGTGGTGATGTAGCCCAGGAAAAACAGGTAAGCTGAAGAAAGAGAGGCTTGGTCTTCTTTCTGCTGAGGTGGCAGCTCCTGTCTGTGCTAGTAACTGCAACCACTTGTGTTTTGAGCTGCCTTTTTGGTGTACTTCCCTCCCTGTTGACGTTCTCTCCAATTTGGTGGTAGGGCATCTTATCCGGTGATCAGTTTTCCGTTGTAGGTTCTCCTTGGTGCAGAACAGCTGCCCTGGAGTTGGTTCTCTGAGATGTGGCAACTTTGGAAGGAGAAAACAGGCTGTGGTGACATCTGGTTTCTGCCTCTGTCCCCCTAGCTGGGCTCTGCCTGTGGTGGAACACACTGACTTGCTGTGCCCTCACTGTGCCCAGGATTGATGAAAGGAGACTTTGCCTGAAGGACTGGTGTTGGCAGTCTGTAGCAAGTCTGTGGCTTGATAATTATGGATTCCCACTCCAGTATTAGAGCTAATTTGCAAGCTGTAGAGAAGTGATGGCTTGGCAGAGGGGAGATGTCATTATTCTTATTAGCACTGGTAGTATTACACCAAACCCTCCGTCCTCACTCTCTATGACAGTCTTCAGATTTTCAATCAAGAAATGTGTGACCCAAGTTTGGGAAAACATTTATTATTAGACTGAGTAAGATTTTTTCATGGCCAGAAACACAAGCAAGAAATCTTATTTTCATTCTAGGGCTCTCAGAAGGTTGTCAGGGCTTCTGAATATAATCAAACTCCTGTCTTATTAAAAGTTCTTTTCTTCATCAGTACACTGTCCACTAGCAAGCAAGGTGGGAGGCTCAGTCACTGATGCCAGAGCAGACTGAGGGATTCTTGCAGAGAAGCTAATTATATTTTGCTTTTTTTTTTTTTTCTTCTTTCATTACAAAAAGACAGAATAGTTGTGAATAAATTGGGAAATGGGAGGGGTGAGGAGAACTCGGATTTCATTAATATTCATACTTAGCCACAAGTACACAGGAAAGGTGACAAGGAGCTAGCTGCCCAGAAACCTATGCACCTTGGTGCTAGATAGAAAATTGAATTTAATTATAGTTACCTTTTGCTTAGCACCTAATGAGCATGTTTGAAATAATCGAGGGTTGCTGTATAATAGAAGATCTTGGACTCAAACAGAAAATGCAAACCTTCCTTCCTTCTTCCCTGCTCTGCTGAATTTAAAATAATTCTGCCAAGGCCCAAGAGACAAAGTAGATTTCCATTCTTGTTTTTTTCAGTGATTATCACAGAAAATCATCCAGGAAAAAAAAAATCAAATAATATGGTCAGTAGGGGGGAGCAAGCACATTTTAATGGGGAGTAAAAGAATGGAGACATATTCCATTCTCACTTTGCCTCGTGAGCACTGCTAGGGTCTTGAGGTCTTTGTTTTTTCTTTTTTTCCCTCTCATATCATGCTGTTTTATCCATTCTCTGATAGCTCTTAGGGTTTTTTTTTTATCCTTTATCTTATTTTCAGGGAGACTACTATCCATGGAGTTTACTACCTTGTTGCTAGGGGAGAAAGAAGCCAAGGAGATTTCTTTCACACACATTTCCTAGAGTTGCTTCAGAGTATTGGTTCTCACAAGTGACTTTAAAACCACAGACTCAAATCCTTCTCTGTAGCACACAGACACAGGTGGGGATAGAAGCTAGCGGAGATGCTCCACATAAATTTATGTGAGTTTAGGGGAAAGCAGAATGTGGTCTGTACTTGACTGTTTGTCTAATACTTTTGCCTCACTGAAATGAGAGTTGAACAAAAGCATTTGTAGCTGCTTTTAGCCTTACGGCAAGGATCTGATGTTTGTAGCAGAAGCCCGGCTGAAATTACTTCCATTTTGGTGGCCAAGTTAGGGAAGTGGGTGTCACAAATTATCCCTTATATTTTTAACCCATGCTGAAATTCAGCTTTTCACAGTCCAGTCATGAGCTGTAGTTAATGACCTAGGAAAAGATATCATTTATCTTTAAGGTAAAGCTTTTTCCAATGTGACCAAACCTTAAAAGGTTCACCTGGAGGTGAAACCATGCCAGCTGGGAGGATGGAGGGCAGCTGGCATGGGTACCAAGCTATGAAATGATGGTCACAACTTGGCCCTGAATCTCTCAAGTTTAGCCCAGGTCTCAGCTTCTATTTTTTCATTGAGAAAGGGCCATGTTTGTTTCTTTCCCAGCTCTGTTCCAAGACAAATTTGGTAAATCTTGGGAGAAACAGAAAATCACACAATTTTTCATTTGGTCTCTCTCCTCTTTGGCTCTTCGTTCAGAGAGACGTGCTAATGGTTGCTTAAATATCCCTACACTCCTAGCAGATAGATAACACTGGTGCTTGAGAGATTCTTGAGATAAATCTCTTATGGACACATGGTATTTTCTACACCACATGTTTTCTCCTTCCTGCTTCTTTAGCATGCTTTTGGTGATTTGTTTGTTTGCATGAATTACTCTCAGCTTCAGAACACATCCATATCTTTTATTTCTTATTTCCTTAATTGGGGATTTTTTTTTCTGCTCCTGCTCTTTTTGGATTCATATTGCTTTATTAGCAACATTACAGTCTATTTTGGGTGATTTAGAACAGAGTAGATAGAAATGCATAGATATTATTCTCTGGCAAATAAGCAAGCCTAGATATGCCTCAAACATTTTGAAACATTTTAAACCCTTATTCAAAGCACTTTGAGTAGCTGACTACTGGGCAAACATAAATCCCTAAATCCTTCTTTTCCTTTATTTTGATCAGCATTGCTTTGTCTTTCCTCTGCTTTTCTTGTCAGCTTATTTCTAAGGGGCGGTAGGTGCCTCCATGCTTTAAAAAATCCCGTTATTTTGCTTGTTTAGACATCTGCATACCACAGCAAATTTTTGCCTCAGTTGCCACTTATTTTTTGTCTGAAAACAGTCTTTAATTATGATCAAGACAGAAACCTTCTATGTGTGTCTGTCTTTCAAGGTACTATAGATGCCTTGGCTGGATGCTGCTGCCACTGTGCTATCTTCTGTTTATTAGAGTCCAGCCCCTCACTAAGCTGTCAGCTGAGCAGAGGAGATGCAGAGTGACAGGCATTTCTGAGTACACTTCATGGATGTGCCAGAGCCCCAAAGTCAGTCATGAGGTGTGACGGGCATCCACAATTTTTCACCTATATGTGGAGCTTGAAAAGCTGCAAGACAGTTTTCTTTGGGCAAAACAGCCACTATCCTCAGAGCTGTGGTCCAGGTGCTGTGGGTCCTGTCTTGTCGATGCTGCAGGGAAGAAGAAGCTGTTGTGCAGGCTGGAAATGGCACAGCCCAGTTAGGAGAGAGCTATGGGAAAATTTCCTTTGGCTTCCTGGTCTCTCATGTAACTGTCATGGCCACTGTGATACCTTGCGATGTATAGTGGGCATTGCTGCATTTTGCTTGGGGAATGAGGAGGGATGTCCTTCGCCTGCTGTCTGGATTGGCAGTAAATGTGGTCTGAGGAAGTGTGGAGAAAGGGAAAAATACAGAGTCTGTGCAAATGTGAGTGGATTTTTTTTTTTTCTGTACTCTCTTTGCATAAACTCCCTTGGGGAAAAGGGAGTCAATGAACTAGCACGTCTCCTGAGGGACTGCAGCCATATTTCCAGTCAAAAAATTTTAGTTTTCAATGAAATGCATGTCAGAAATATTTTGCTTTCAGTAAAATGTGTGGCAAAAATATTTTTTTTAATTTTTATTTTTTTCCCAGGGAAAATACGGCAATTTTGTGGGGGAATAAGTAGGCTTAGCTCTATTAGTAATACTATTTTCTGTCAAGGAGCTAATTCATCTTAATGGAAAAATTATAATCAAGCGTGGGAAAAGAAGCACTTTTCTAGGCAGCGATCCTGTCACCTGTAGAGAAGAGATTTGGGATCTGGAGTGGTTTGCTTCTATTTTGAGCTTTAATGCTAATATTTTCAGGCTCCTCAAGTCAGCCTCATGCTGTGCGGGCATGCACAGCTGGAGCATTATGAAAAATAAATAAAATGATATTTCTAATAGAATAGCCAGAGTTGGTAGAAGTGGCTTCACCTGCTCTGCTGAGAGGGTTGTGAAGAGAGGCTCCCCTGTGGCAACAGACAGGCACTCGTCCTTGCCATCATCTGTATGACTTCATGCATTTCCTTTGAAATACGATTCCTTTATGTCAGCTCTATCTTTATCAATCAGGGTGGCACGATAAAGTGCGAGCATTTTGAGATGATAAAGAGAATTTAGATTGCGGCTACCACTGATACCCGCTGGCTGATCCTGAACTGCTGTGTAGGAGCCTGTGGGAGGATGCAGGGAGGTGTCCCTGCAACAGCAGAGATGGAGTATCAGATTGCACCAAGCATGAGAATAACTGTATGTACAGAATGTATCCAACCCTCAGGCACGTATCCATATGTTTGGATGCTGGTGGGTGTTTTTTAAAGTTACTGTTTTAAAGATATCCACACAGGTGGCTAGCAAGCATTTGTTAGATGGCACAGCATGAATGTTGAAGCAATCTGACTGCTTGTGGGTGAGGAATAAAAGGAGAAGCAGTGCTGGGTGTCCAGGATTTTCTGGATAATGGTTATTTGCCTTAAGAAAAAAAGGACTATTTTTTCCCAGTTAGTTTTGGGAGAATGCAGAGGGCTGTGCGGAGGCTGACAGCAGCCTCATTTCAGAGAAAACAAAAACTCATCAGGTAGAGGCACTTTAGAAAAACATACCCTGTTTTAGTGATGTGATTTTTTTTTTTAATGTTGTCTCATGCCTGTGTGCAAAGTAGGTTTCATTTTAGTCCTTCAAGGGAAATAATAATAAAAAAGGTCTCCAGGTGCGTGAGTGGAAAGGCAGTGTTTCAGCTTTGAGGTGGGTTAGTTTTATTTTTTTTTGATGATGGAAGGATATGCTGAGGCCAGAATGTGCCATTGTAGAACAACTCTGTGATGAGCCACAGGTTCACCAGAGGCAGAGTCCTGCACCTGACAGGATGATGAGATATTTCCCTCGTGTCCAGCCAGCTTCTCTCAGTTTGCTTTCTTCCCTTCATATCACACTCATGGGAGCATCCTCTCCAGGAGGACTGGCTGGTTGTATGGGCAGTCACTTAGAGGACAGCAGCTGTTGCTGGGCATGTTCAAAAGCACCTGAAAGGATATTGCAGCCACTTTCAATCCACAGCTGTCTCTAGGCCTAAGTTTGCTCAATGCAGAGACAACAATAAACCCCAAGTGAAGCTGGGTTACTAACTGTAAAGGAGGTTTCCCAGGGACATACTGTTTTGAGGAACCTTTTCTTCTAAAGCAATAAAAGCAGCTACTGAACTGAAGAAAACACATCCTTAATTTCTGAACAGTAGCTGAGAATAAAAGGGCTGTCAGAAAAAAACCCAGCCTAATTAATTTTCCACCTCTTATACAGAAGCTTCTGAAGCCATGTAGAAAACAGAATTTCTTCAGACCATCCCACGACTTCTCCAACATGTCTCCAATAAGAACGGTCTCATCACAACTTTTTGTGGCATCTACAAGATTTGTGCCAGCGCTCACTGAGGAAAACAATCCCAAAGTAGATTTGCTGGCTCATTAGCTGCGAGTCTGTAAGGACATGAGTGACGTATGAGAGAAGTTAATTAAAAGAGCTATTGTTGTGAAGAGGGAATGAATGCTGGTGGTCGTACAAGGTGGGAGTAGGACTCAGGTAATATTCATATTGAGCTATAACAGGGATACTGTCTGGGCCAAGTAGCAGCAGAACCACCCATATGCTGATGAAGCTGGGAAAACAGAACAGGATCAAGGCTCAAAATGCTGACATGGATCCCTCACCAAGCTGACCTGCACCAAGCACAGCTGTGTATGGTGAAAGGAGAGCTGTAGAGACCCTAATATTTTAACCTGAAGCTCTTTGTAAATTGGTCGGGCCAGCACTTGTCTGTAAAGACAGCAATCGTCTATCACAATTTGCTTCAAATATAATTGAAACTCAAGGAAAATTAGAACAGTCACACTGATATAATCTGACTGCAAAACTGACTAACTTACTGCAAAAAAGGTCAAAAATACAGCAAAAAACCCTGTCACAAACACCTGGCTTTCTGTTGAAAAGCTGTGTCTCTCCATGGGAAATTTCGGAAATGACTGAGTGATGCTCCATGTCCTTTGTCTGTCAACTCTTCACGGCTGCTGTCCCCATCCCATGTGGGCTGTGTGAGCCAAAGATGGTGGCTCGTGGGGCAACTCTTTATTTCCAAACTTACAACCACAGGCCATTAAACTGTAGTGTATGTGGGTGGTCTTTAAAAATCCCTACTGAAACCACACCTTATGCAAGCACACACACACACATTCACCTGCCTGCATCATGGACCGTGCACCGTTTTTCCATCTTACATTTTTGGTTGTTTTGGGAATACCTTCCCTTGTGGGCTCTGGCTCATTCTATTCTTTGGCCATCTCTGAGCGGTGCTTACACTGCATTATGCTGAGAAGCCCCTTAAATCTTCACATGCCCCCTCATGTGCGCACGCAGGCAGTCCGGCATTATCCAGCTCCGTGGTGAGGATGTTCACATCTCTTCTCATTAGCAATGTGCAATGTAAAAGGCTTGCCTTGAGTTTCTTGAAGACGGCAGTAACGAAGCTCTGAAGAAATAGTCAGGGGAACGGAGCTAATTAAAATGCAGCAGGGTGTAGAAGTAAAGGTAGCAGCAGCTCGCTATGCCATGTCTCTGGCAATCAGCAGTCCCTAGTTTACCCACACTAATTGACAGGAGATGCAGTGCTACTGAGTGTGCACACAGCCAGCGTTAATGGAGTCAGCACACGCTGCTCTTCCTGCCTGACTTGTCTCATTATCGACCTTGAACTGGCAAAGGTCACTTGATGGTGCTGCTTTCATCGAGATGACAGGTGTCTGAAGATCTTCTCTTTGTAGTATAATAATTTGGCAGTTGTCTTATCCTGTACGTGAATTAGTGATCTGATCCCGAAGAGATGACGGATAAAAAAGACCAGCTTACCCTGGTGAGGAGCTGGGCTGTTGTGTGTCTAAAAAAAATAACAGGTACCAAAAGTCCTAAAGGAAGGAAACAGAAGTACATTGCATAATTCCCCCTGGAGAAGATAGTGCCTGAAGAAGCAAACAGGCAAATTTTCACAAGTGGAAATGCAGTCAGTCCACTGTTAAAAATCAGCAGCTTATTTGAGCTGATGATGAGCACCAGGTGCACCGCTGGCACTTGGCAAATATCTAATAATAATAATAACAATAGCTGGGGCACCTGACACCTGCAGAAAGCTGTGAGTGACAGTGTTCTTGGGGATATGTCTCATCTGAAGGCAACGTTGTCTCCTGGAGATGAGTCATTATAACATGCTGCACCCGGGCTCCATCTCATGTGCCCTCCTTTTTTTATTCTATTACAGATGGTCTCAGCAGAGACACTGAAGACTAACAGAAATGCTTTTGCCATCTTCCCCTTCAAATCTACAAAACCAGTATTTTTGAGCATTTTTAATTAAAACCAATGCTTTGGTTTTCTGAGAGATGATCTGCAGTCTCCTGTGTTCTGTAGCTTCTCTGGTTAGTAGGCTGCTGAAGCCTGAGTTTGCATCTCCTTTCTTTTCCCACTGCCACTTGTGCAAGGTGTGTGTAAAATGCTGTGTGCTGCCACAGCTTTTGGCCACTTGCTTATGGGTATAAATGGGATAAATAGGGGCCTAGACCTGGGAGGAGTCTATACTCCCCAGCAGAACAGACAGAAAAGTGCTCCTTGCTGAAGAGCTTAGGGGAAATCTTTGTGGCAACTGACTTGGCAGCACCGGACTGCATTTTTCTTGGCTGAGATAGAGAGGATGAAAGTCAGTGTGAGCCCAGATATGCAGCATCTGCAAAGGGATTCCTTCAAAGAGATTCCTGCTCCCTCATCTCAGTGTTGGGGCTTTGGCCCCACTTGCTGACTCATGGGCAAGTTTCTTGTCCTGCTCTGGTCCCACTAAGGGCAGGGGGAGGTGCTGGTCCCCAACCTGCTGTGCATTTCTTGAGGAAGATCACAGAATCATAGAAAGGCCAGGGGCAGGTCCACCTTTCATTAGACCAAAGATCCATTCAGCCTGTCCTTGAATGTGGATGGGGCATCTGCAGCTTTTCTGGGCCTCCTGTGCCAGTGCCTCATCATCCTTGCAGTAAAAAATTTCTTCCTAATATCTAATCTCAACCTACTCTCGGTTTGAAGCCATTCCCCCTTTTCCTATCACTACATACCCTTGTAAATGGATTTGTCTTCTTTCATGCAGGCTCCCTCCAGGTACTGGAAGATCACCCTGAAGCCTTCTCTTTTCCAGGCTGAATAAACTCAAATCTCTCAAATCCTAGGAAAGCTCTTGCATCCCTGTGATCATCTTGGTGGCCTCCTCTGGACTTGCTCCAACAGGTCCATGTCCTTCCTGTGCTGGGGGCCCCAGAGCTGGATGCAGCACTGCATGTGCTGCAGGAGTAGAGGAGCAGAATCCCATCCCTTGCCCTGATGGCCATCCTGCTTTGAATGTGGCCCAGGCTGTGAATAGCTTGTGGGGTTATTGCAACCCTCACCAGAACTGGGGAGGGGAGAGCAAACCAAGCAGAGCATTTTTTTTTCTTTACCTGCAGTTTCCCAGAATATTTTTAAAATATCCTTCTCTGAAAGCAAATGCTCTTTGCTAGTATAATTACCAGAATACTTCTTCATTTTTCTGTGATTATAGGAAACTGAAGTATTGTCTGGGGAACAAAATACTCTGTAACTTGAAAACAATTTATAGCAGGTTTCTTTTTAAAGATGTGTGAAAATAAAATGTTGGGCAATATGATGTTTGTATGGCTGCAGTTCAGCTGAAAAGGTAGAAGACCAGGAGATTTTTACCAGGGCAAGCCTGAGGGCACCAACGAGACCATTCTTTAAATAGAAGAATATTTTTGCTATTAAGCCTTCCCAGCCTGACAGATATTTTCAGCTGCCTCTGTGCTGACTGTCAAGGGATGCTGCTGGTCTCTGTCTTCCCAGTCCCTGGTGCTGCAACAGCCTTCAATCCCATTCCCCCTCACACACACACACACTGTCCTCTGGCATTCAGGGGGGCTGTTTGCACTGCCCTCAGCACTGCATCCACTCTACCATGTCAGATTGCACTTTCCTTTGGGGACAAGAGAGCAAATCTCCACCTTTGTGCCAGGTTGTGAAAGCAATTGTAAAATAAATGTTAAATGAAAAAAAAAAAAGTGTTGCCTAAGTGCATACTGAGATCAATAAAATATGCAAGAATGGACTCCTGCTGTTCAGGGCTGCAGCAGTCTCTAACCTAGAGCAGGGAGTCCTGGAGGAGCACGTCGGGGCTGCTCTAAGTGACAGCTGATAGGAATTCTACATTAATGCAACAGGTAGGGCTCATATGTTTGCACCCAGAGGTCTCATGTTCAGGTGCGAGCTATGAGGGTACGCTCAGGAGGCCTCTCTCTGAAAAGGCAGTGATTAGGAAAAGAAACAGTGATAAAATTTTAGCAATTACGGTTTTATGTCTGGGTTAAGTCCTTTCAGCAATGGGTCATTTCTTGTTTTGCAGAAGAGGCTCTATCCCCTGTCTTCCCCAGCAAAGAGATAATCAATTATAGATGTGGTGAAAAATAAAGGTAGTGACCATTTTTCTTCTGCTGGGGAAAGCAAGATGCTCCCATCTAAACCAAAGACAAATGAAATGGATTCATGAATCATTTCTTCTTGTGAGGAAGAAATGCTTATGCTGTTGAAACCAGTTACAACATGGTGGGACAAGTGTTTCTCTCTTCTACCAATAGAAAGGGAGCACTGATATGCATATGGGAAATATAACATGAAAACGATGACAAATACATTGCGTTTGCCTGTTAGATCAACCTTGGTTCCTGCTATCTTCCAGGTTCTCTCTTTCATTGCAGAGAATATAAAAGAAAAATTAATATTAAAAAAAAAAAGTACAGGAAAAAGCATCATCACACAACTATTATAGCTGCTTCCTTGTCATCTTTGTTGGGAAGGATCTCCTAGGTCCCAAACCTTGATACTCTGTGAATGGCAGTTTGCATGTTCCAGAATTAAGGCACCACTAGAAATTTCTAAGGATGAAAATATTTGATTTAAAGCAAAGGAATCTAGGAATATTTGTGGCTCACAGGAATCTTTGTGTTGAGAATATTTGTGTCAGTAATTTGAAATCTGAAGTGTTTTGTCCTTGTCCTTCCTCTGTGTGTTTGTGTGCTGGAAGGGAAGTCAGGACTGAAAAGCAAAGTGGCCTTTGATATGACAGCTTTCCTAAAGGGTGTCAGGAGAGGTGTTCTGAGAGATCTGGTGCCAGTTTGTCTTGTTTGGGGAGGGAGGAACAGGACCCATGAACACTAAAGCAATTTGTGCAAAAGGAACCAGAGATTCTGGGAGACAAAAATGCAGCAGCTCTCCCACTGAGGTCGGGTATTTTGAGGATGCAGTTTGGATGGTGCTCCCATTTTCACCAGCAGTTAAGGCTTTTTGATTTACAGCCATCTTTTAGCACCAGCTTGCACAATATCAATGAAGTGTTTTACTCTGAAAGCCTGTCTCACTTCTATCTCACTGTCGTGTGGTCAGGTGTGCTCTGCCACTACCATGCTATTAATGGCATTATTAACAGGTAACATCCAGGAAATTATGTTTGTCCCGTGGCACTGTCTTGGGAAGTGAATCAATCTCTATCTTTAGACCCCTTCAGAAAGCCAGTTATCCCTGCTCCAGAAGTATGATTCTTTTTACAGCTCTTTCTGATACTCTTCCCAACAAGATCTGGAGTGCCTACTTTATTTTGCACTCATTTGGAGCAGCATGGAAGCCTGTCTGAATTTTCACACTGTCCTTCAAAGGAAGCGGCTGTGTCTTCACACTCTCCTGTTAGGAAAAAAAATTTCTCTTGCCTTTAAGTCACAGCTTGAAAATTCCTGTATCTTCAGATATATCATCAATATTTCTCAATAATTTGATTCATATAATTTTTGATTCCAGAAATGGAAATCCTGAGTTAAGTCCTGAGAAACAATTCCTTTTCTAATCTGGAAAGATCTTAGAAGAAAATATGCTGAGGAAGGACAAATGAGTACCATTCTTTTATCTGTTTGTTTCATGTCAAGTCTTCTATTAATCATCATCAATACGGCATAGCAGAAATGTTTACTACACCAGAAGACTATGAATTTAGTGGAAAATGTCTTTCTAAAATTTTATGCCTCACTTTACTCTGCGATTTTTGTCTGAAATGCACATTCTCTATCACATTGCTACATCATATGGAGGCCAAGGAATGTGTAAAGAAAGTAAAGAAATAAAAAGAGACAGCTGAAGCAACCTGCAGCGCTCTTCAGTGGTGTTTGTGCTGTTTGGATCTGTGCATAGCTGCAGGAGTGTCATTGCTGGTGGCCTGGTGAGCGAGTGCTCAGCAATTACAGGGGAAATCTACAGCAGAGCCATGATGAAGACCAGGCTGCAGCAGGGGACTTGGTGAAGAAACATCACTGGTGTTTTTCCTAAGTGGGTTGTTTTTTGGTAATTCCTCACACTTCATGAGAGAGAGAGGAAATGTTGATGTTAGAAGAGAATGGATTTGCCTGACTCAGTGCAAACCTGAATTCACAAGATGCCAACACAACTTTGCGAATACTTCAGGCATTCTTATCTTCAGATAAGAGTTAGAAGGAGTCTTTCTTTTTTTCCATTTGTCCACTGCTGCCTAAAAGCCAATACCAAGAAAATAATTTTAGCAATTGATTTTTTTTTTATAATTCCTGCACAAATGCTTTTTTGTGGTCTGGATTTTCTTCTCCATTTCCCAGGTTCATGGGTTTTGGACTCTGATGTAATGGCAAAATCAAGCTAAGGAAAAAGGCAATGTTTCCTTTCTATGTGATGCATTTGAATAAAAGTAAGGTCATAGCAGAAAAGCAGATGAGACCTAGGGAACACATACATCATCTGAAAATCTTCAGAGAAGTCAGTACTGTAAATATTTGCAGCATGAAAAGTCATAGAATATTTTTATATGGGTGGCTTATTTGTCTTCCAGATTCCAGATTTCTGGTTCTTGTGTCTAGCCTTTTTGCTTATATCAAAATCTTTGCTTTGAATATGTATAGTGATCTATTTGGTTGAACCAAAGCAAATGAAGTCAACAGGACTATGTATTTCCATTAATTTTAATCTGTAAAAGGCTATATTTATATCATATTCAGCAGTTTGGAATCTGATAATCTGTATTAGCAATGCAAAAAAAGTGCTTCTGTGCCTATATCCCACTTATTCTTCAAGAAATTATTTTAATTGTATTAGTATTTAGGGGGAAAAAAAAGGCGCTATCTGCCCTTTGGTTTAAGATACCTTTTATGAGAAGATCACTACTACACCTGGATGTCAAGAAAACTGCAGGAATATTTTCTGTTATAGGAGCTTAAAGAAATAGAAGTAAGCATTAAAAGTGAACTGACTGGATTAGTTAATTACGAGGAATGCCAATAATTTTCTCCGACATACAGTTTGACCTAATCTTTCAGATCCAAAGAGGATCACTGAGTTTCAGACTAAGACAGTTCTTGGGTTTGCCCCATTCTTCCCATGCTTGCTGCTGGAACTAAATGCAGGATAGAAAGAGTGTGAGGGGAAAAGTTACCTCTGGGAAGCACTTTTTGGCAAAGTATGAAGTGCCAGGAAAATGTACTTGTAAGATTAAATCCTAAAGGATTTGCACCCCTAATCTATCTAAATTACAGAGGAATGCTCAGACTGTAAGGGAGCTCATTGTGTCCCAGCCTATGAATTTCTCATGTTCCCACTGCTACCAGTAATCACATGTGCAGACAGTAGTTTTATTATGACTAGAGTCTGATTCTCAGTTCAAATCTGGGCTTTGTCATTCATTTGCAAAATAGCAGCCTGAGGCATCCTCCATGCTTTACTGTAAGATGCTTGAAATGAGTACCCTTTTTTCCATTCAAGAAGGACAACAGGCAGAGGAGGAGAAGAAACGGAATAGGATGTTCAGTTTCTCTGCATTACTTGGTGGGAAACATTTGTAGTTAGAAGTTTGGCTCTCCTCCTATTTATTAGAAGGAGAGCTACCAGAAAGGGAAAGAAGAGATACTTTCTCAGTCTGGTCTATGTCCTATGAAAATGTGTGACTGGTTTAACTCTTCCCGATTATAGTCAATGCAGAAATACAGCTGCTTTCCTTTCTAACCAGTGAGACTGGCCACAGTTCCTACAGAAATACATCTTCTGCCTTGTCATAATTATGGGAAATTAGTCACAAAACACTTTAAAAATATTACAGCTTTAAAAGCCCTTATTTAAAAGGCTGCCTATTCCAAAATGGCAATTTCTTTGTCGTTGTGACAGGCACCATGTGGCTGCTTCCTCTAACAAAACCAACACCATGGCTTGACCTTTTGGACCATGCTGGCCTTGCAAAACTAGGTATCCCCTTGCTAGCTATGGTATGACCTTACCTCTGTGGGTTTTAGCATATGTCTGCTTAGACTTTCATTTCTTTGTGTCCATTAGGGGTTCTCTTACAGCAACCCAGTGGAAACAAGTTGTGTCACAAGAGTTTATTTCCTGAAAGTCTTCATGAAATCAGTGAGAACTGAATGTAGATTTGTGCCTCCAATATCCAGTCATAAAGAAGCTGCTATTTAGCACCCAGTTCTGCCATCCTGATCCCTATGTTGTCTTCCTTTGCTAAGCCTTCTCATTAATTCCTGAGAGCCTAGTCTAATATGCACTCAGTGCAAGTGATGATGGCAGAGCTAACTTTAGACAGAAGAGGATTGCAAATGAAGGAGTAAGAGAGACTGGGATAGAAAAATAGAAAAGAAAATCAGTTTTGCTGTGGGCACTGGTGCAGTCTCTCTGCTGCAGCAAAGAAAACCCCAGAGTCTAACCGCTGTGTTTAGGCAAGACCCCAGAGATAAACAGTAACTCTTTAGTGGGGGTGGCTGTGAGCCGAACAACCATTCCCATTTAATCTTTGTTGTCTGTATGGGATGTTTCAGGCAGAGAAGCCAAAGAGAACAGGTTTTGCTGATGTTGCTTCAGTGCCCGGGTGAAGGGTAACCCAGATATTCCAGCCAGATTGGATGTGTGAGAGGCTGAACTTCAAGCTCTTTGTCTCCTGCTTCACGACCTCCCTGCGCTGCTGAAGCCTTATTGTCTCTGATCTGTCAGGATCCTTGCTGAAAGCTGTTTCTCCTTCTGCTGCTGAAGCACCACCACACAGAGGGATCATCAAGACATGTCCTGAGGCGAATAAGATATTGCTAGGGAAGGCCTTGGATTTCAACCTCATTCCTGTGTTATGAATGCAACTTATTTTCTACAGAAGATTTTGGAAAGTAGATCAGGCTATTCTTTAAAAAGAGCTATTACAAGGCTAAAATGATTCCAGCAAAGAAGATTGTAACATCACTCAGTGAAAAGGGATCCTTACCAGACTCTCAATTACAACCTGCAGCTTCACTAAAAGCAATGGAGCAGTGTAGGCATAAGAAATGAACAGTGCTGTCCATTTAACTTCTTAGGCTGGCAGGAGCTGAGGCAAAGATTTACAGTTGTTGATATAAAGTGTCAAAGATTTGGATTAGACTCTTTTTTTTTTTTTNGGGAAGCTGGTCATGACTTTCCTATGCTTAGTGATACTTTACCCAAAAAAGACCAAAGATCCAGCCAATGTCAGAGCAGCTGTGAGCTGCATGGAGCCAGGCAGAAATTCTGCCCCTTTATCTTAACCTTTATCCATTTGGGGACTTTCCTCTTTGAAGAGGAATATCTTGCTATTCCACTTGCTATATGCTGATAAAGCTATGAATTGACTCGTTTGCTCTGAATTTTCAACAGTTCTGTTCTTTTAAAGATCATCTTTCTTCTTTCCCTTCTGCTCCTGCTTCCCCCAAAGTCCCCTAGCCATGATGAAATAGCACTGGGCATGACCCAGGGAGAAAGGAGCAGTGTTGAAGTGTGTGTGCTTTGTGGTTTTCCTGTTCTTTCATTTGGCATTGAACTATCCATGCAAGAAGGGAATTAAAATTATGTGAACTTTTTTTTTTTTTCCTCCTCAAAGTTTCCCTTCCTGAACTCCACATAACAAGTTTAGGTTTTTGCCCGAATTATCTCCCTCAGGACAAAGCCTATGGGCCGTGTAAGACCGAGCATTGCAGAACTGCAGCATGCGTTGAAAATCATCCTAGCACACACTTGGGGGCAGTTGTGTTTTTCTGTGATTCAGTCAAGCAGCTCTCTAAATTACAAATCCTTATCTTTGATTCTAATAGCTAGCAGGATGGCTAACGTGACAATTGAGGTGATAGTTACCTATTTTGTTGCCCTGTGGAAGCTGGATAGTTACCATCCCTGTGTATCTGCAAGAGCAATTGCCTATGCATTTTTCCCTGCAATGTTCATGAACTGCTGTCAGATACAGGGAAAGAAGTTCATTGTAAAAGCAAAATGTGCAAACAGTTTGAGTGTGGCAAAAGTTATGGTTTTGTACAAGCTGAAAACAAAACAATATCATTAACTGTGATTTAGAACAAATTCTAATACAAAGCATGTATATTTGCTAATAGCATAAACTGAAAGCCATCAAAGAAAAAAAAATAAACAAAGGACAAAAAGAAACTCAGGAAAATAGAGCAAAATTTGGCTCATGGTACTCCACAAGCCCCGCTCATGCTGCTGATAACCTTGCTGCCTTTGCAATATGATGCTGGGAGCTGCTGTCTGATGGGGTACCCCTGGCTGCCCCCTCTTCCTGGGCATGGCGGGAACCTGCTGGGTGCTGTGTTCTGCCCTCCTCAGTGGTGGCAATGGAAAGAAACTTTACAGAGAGAGGCTGGCTTTAGGCAAGAGCTGATCCAGACTGCCTGCTTGCCTGCCACCACATCAGCTGGTGCTTTGTGTGGAGAAGAGCTACCCCGGGTGTGGTAGGAAATATCCTGCAGGCTGTTTCTATGTTAAATCACACCTCCTCCTACTTTTTTGAATTCAGCAGAGGGGCAGGGGTTATAAACTAGCAAAAAGCATTGGCCCCTTGTGTCTGTGCCTAGTCTGCTCAAGTTAATTCGTTTTTTGGCTCATTACATTTTCTGCCCCATTGCTAATTGCCTCTTGGGCTCTACTCATTGCCAGGGTTTTCTGACCATCAAAACATTACTAAACAAATGAACTAAATAAAATAAGCCTTCTTTAAGAGCCTTCCACCAGCCCTCCCCTTGTGTTAATATTCCAACGGCGCCCAACAGGTAGGCGTCTGCACTCATGTTATCTGTATTAATTAGACTGTAATACCCTTGGCACAAGACAAGGACAGGGAGGCAAGAGAGTCTCTCCTGCAGCTCTCTGATAATTTATACCAACCGAAAGCCTGCTGCAATGTCTTTCTCTAGTAACATGTACCAATAGTGATGCATAAATAAGATTAATTTCTATTAGATGTTTTCCCTTCCTTCCAACTAATTAGCCCCTTCTCTGTAATATCTGAGCCCTTCACAATATTTAATGAGCATTTTGCAGCAAATTCCTGAGGCAGAAGTACTTTTATCCCCAGACAGATCGTCTGGGTCACCCATGGCTGTAGAAGTTTCTGATAGAGTGAAACATGAACTTCAACTTTCTCAAGGTCTAGATTAGTACTCAAGCCAGTGAACTCTCCTGCCTAGCAACTACATCTAGAAGTTGTTTACTGCTAAGTGACTTTTCAGCTGTCAGGTTTTATACCTGAAGGATTTGGGCATGTTCAGCATAAGATACAAGTATGCAATCTGTCCTTTGTATTGGGTTTCCCATCTTTGCCTCATCAGCATTTCTTGAAATCAGAGGGAACAGGAGGGTAAACACGGCTGACTCGAGGGATAAGCTTGCCATGTTTTTCATTATAGCTGATTATTAATATAATCAGTTTAGTAGCAAAAGTACTACAGCGAATGACTTAACCTTGGGCCTTGCTTGACCAGGCTCTGAAGGAACTTCATCCCGTGTTCATGTTGGTGTAACAGGGGCAGGTTTCATTATGCAGCCAGTAATACTATGGTAACAAAAGAAGTACCAAAAGTGAGTTTGCTCATTACTGCCTGAATCCATGTCTTCTCCGAGGGCTGCATCCTACACCGATAAGCATCTTCTCTTAGCCAGATAGCTTAGCAACAGGGGTTGTCCCTGCTGCTCACCTCACTCCCCTCCTCACAGTCACCCTGGTGGCCTGTCTCCTGCATCCCCTGTAGAGCTACATCCCTCTTCCTCAGCAGCAGGAGCAGCTGGTAGCTTCAGGCACGCCTTTGGCAACACCCATCTTATGCCTCTTGAGGTACAAGGGAGAAGGTGGCACCTACAGCCTGCATCACGCTTTTTGAAGCACCTGCTGTGCATCCAGAGTGGGAGTGAGGAATGGTGCTGGGGCCCTATCCCAAGAGCTGGGGATGGGTGGGCAGTGTTCAGTGGGAGGGTGGCTCACCAAAGCTGAGGTGCACTGGAGCCCTGAGGCTCTGCACAGGAGGCCCAAGGTTCAGCCTTCAGTGTGGGTTTCTTCAGAGCAGGGTTTTGTGTCCCCGCTGCACTGTTAACATTGTGTTTTGAGCCACTTTGGGAACTTGCACAGTTGCCAAGGTCTTTGCTTTACCACATTCTTTTGGTTAATAGAAATATTTAGCTGAAGCATGAAGGCATTGTGTTTCCAAAAGGAAAACACACAGAAAAAGGTCCGATCTTTTTTTTTTTTTTCTTTGGGCCTGATTGTCTCTGCTTGTTTATGGCTGCCACTAATTTGCTCGTTTGCTTGCTGGAAAATAGCTAATTAAAACCCACTTCAGCTAACAAGCTGACTGGGACCATGCAAATGTCACTCTCTGCTGTCTGCTATTTTCGTTTATACTTTACATTATTAGTGTTGTTTTTCCTCCCTCCATAGTAATAAACGTGAGGATAGATTTAGTACCCTCTTCACAGGTGTGTGCTTGTACATCAGCACATCATCCCGAGAAAAGTGCTGCTGTTTTACTGCACTTCAGTACTTTGAGTGTTATTACCCCTGACAGTTAATGGTTTCAGACTACACTGCTTGTTAGCACTAGATTCTGAACAGCTTCATCTATCTTTTTGTTTTTACACTGACTGGTCACATTAAGTATATGTGTCTGAGCTATTAGTCCCGTCTGTTCATTGCATGCATTTCATTTGCTGCGTTTTTTCGCTAAAATTAGTATGTATTGTCATCCATATACTTCAACACATCGACTTTTGTTATAATTATGCTGTCATCATTTTGCTTCCACACACTTGCTAATTTATTGTAGCTAAATTAGACCTAATATTAGCAATTTTGCAGCTGTTCCCATAGACCACGCTCAGCCATATATTTGTACATTGTTTGGTAATTGGATTTGAGGGCTCAGGAACGGACGATGGCACTCTTTAGAAACAAGGGGAAGATTTGAGGAAATGGGAGAAAAATAAAAACCGCAAGCCCCAGAAGAGGCTTCAGGGGTAAATTTCCAGAGCCTATCTTAAAAGGCTTTCACAAGGCCAAACAAATCAGAGAGTTAGTGTACCAGATCACAAAGTGTCCAAATGGCATGTCGCATTCAAGCAGGGGATTAGTTATTCCCCCGAAACATGCTTTCTATTTTAACAAAGACTGGACCAAGAAAAATCCCTGAGGACGTATGCAGGGTCTTGGGACAAAATGGTTTTTACTGTAGTATATTAGAAATCTCCAGGAGAGGTTCTCTACATCAGGGTATGCTGCTCTCAGATGATTTATTTTAATTCAACCATGGACAAAATAGGAGAAAGAAAAATAGTTTTGTTTCAGAATGTGAGCTCTCTATCCCTGAGTTTTGACGCCCACCTCTTGCTGGTTATCCAGACCCATTTCAGATATCAATACAAGCAGAGAATAAAGGGGAAAATTGAAAAAAACCACCACCCAAAGAAAAAGAGTGCAAACGAGGAAAGCAGAAGAGAGCTGTACAGCTCTTACTTATCCTTTCTGGGCATGAGTTATTTTATTGCCAAGGGGGATACAACTGTGGCAAAAGAAGTTATGAGTGCCCAGCATTGCATATTACATGGTCTTTTTGTAAATAAGTTTCTGACATGACAGAAAACAAAACTGTGAGGGAGACTGTTCAGACTGACGCTGTGAATCAGTTGAATTCCCAATCTGGCAGAAGATGTAGATGAAACTTAATCACTGAAGAGCATACCCTTAACCAAAATGTAACTAAGTCCTGCCTGCTCATGATTCATCCACCTGCTTAATAAGAATATTAAAACAAGATGCAGTGCTGCTGGCAGATGCACATGCAAGTTTAAAAATAAGACAGTGAAATTAACAACAAAAAAGAGAAGGGTATTTGATCAGCTCTCATCTATAACACAGAGTTCTTTCCAACTCACTACAAGCTGTTGTAGCAGGCTGCATTCTGCTCTGCTTCTCCCTTGGCCAGAGCTTAATTTCTGTTTGGAGAAGAATAGAGCAAAGTGACCTGCCAAAAAGTAAGACAGAATAGGCCAAGTCATGTAAGAACCCAGGCCCTACAAATGTCTTGTGCAGGAAAGGAAATTGAAGGCAAAAAGCCAGGCCATTTAACACATTTTTAAATGATTTAAACTCATACAAAATATTTTAAAAACCCAACCCAATTTAAAACAACTCACTCCCCCCTAAAGCCCAATCATTAATAACCAAATGATTGCCAGATTATGTTCTCTTGTACTGACAAAGCCTTCATTATGCTTTCTTTCTTCCCAAATGCCAGGAAAATATATAGATAAGTCTTGCAGAAGCCTGCACAGTTACTGAATGCAGCGATGAAGAAGTTGCTCTCTCATCAGTTGTTTCCAGTAGATGCTGTGACCATGATCAGCATATCCTGTCTGGGGATACAGGGAAGAATCTGCTTTGCTCATTTGCTCTGCTTTGGGTTTTCTTAGGGTTCTTTTTTTTTTTTTTTTTTTCCATTTCATTGCAAATTTTCCTCTAGCCAGTTGCCTCTTAGACGACTTGACATAGACACCCTACTAGGTCAACCTGTTGTTTGTGTTTGTTGTCAGCACATGTTGCAGGTCTCTGGTTTTGGTGTTGTTTCTCACTGTCTTTTATTTTCACTCTGTGTGAGATTGTCTCTCAAGTGGAGGTAGGAAGTTGCAGTGATTCTCAGTTATGATGAATATTGCTGAGCAGAGTAGAAATATGCATGCAAAGAGCACTTGCAGCAGCAAATGGATATAATATATTGTATCATATCATACATTTCAAAGTGAGCATAAAAAGAGGGGACTTGCACATACTCTTTTTGTTTTTACTACTTTACTGTACCATGTATTCTATCAAGCTGCTAAAGACCTACTAAAAGGGTACAAAATGAAGCCATTAGCAGAAACTTGTTTAAGATCTCCACACACATATGTGCTCTTCAGGTAGCTGGCTGGGCAATGCTGTGAGGCTCTTACTTGGACATTGGAGCAATAAATGTCATGTCAGGGGCCAACTGTCTGTAATCACAGTTAGCAGGTTGAACAGACTTGTGAAAATATTTTCTTTATGTGAAGGGAGACGCTGCACACTTTGCCACAGCAGAAGTTGCTAAACCTAATGCAATATGACAAGTCCTTTGGCAGCAAAAGCCACATTTAATAGACATGCTGCCTGTGAAATTGAAAAGAAACAAAAGCAGTTTTTCTGCAGAAATGTCACCTCATCTATTTTGCAGCATCTCTCACCTTGTCCTGCCACCACACTCTTTTTTTTTTCCCTGGGTGATATTAGCCATGCATCATGGTCTCCTTCCACATCACCCCAGCCATCTTCTCCTTCAGGTGCCCCAGGACCTGGCCTTCCCCATCCACAGCCCAGCTAGCAATGCTCACCTTGCATTTAGAAATCCAGCTCATGAGGGGTATCTTGCTCTGCTGGGAGGAACCCTGGGCATGCAGGGGGATCTGGCACACCCCAGAAGCTCCTCAGGGCTGCAGCAGAAAGGAACCCCTGTCATCCCACAAAGCACCACAGGCAGGGTACATGACCCACATGCCACTGTCGGTGAGAGACTCATGTTGCATCTGCAGCACCTTGTGCAGCTGGTGATAAGATTTGAGGAGCTTTAGGGCACTGCTGTGAGGCAGTCAGGAGTCTGTCTGTCCTCTTGCTTGGCCAGTGGCATCAAGCTAAAGGTGAACCAGCGCTGCTTGTCTTGTGCAAACAAGAGTGATGTGCATATGCACCCTCTGATGCTTTCCAGACTCACCCTCCATTGCCCTGCCTGCTAGAATGCTGCTGGAGTTGGACCTCTTCCTATGCAGATGTGTGAGTGTTTTGCACTTACTTTGCACTGATGTAAATGTTTACATGAGGTGTGAGGCAGTGGAGAATCAGGCTCCCAAGGGCTTCTTACAAGATGGCAAATAATTAACAATAGTGTGCAATACAAATGCAATAACAGGAACAGTGAAATCAAGGTTTTTGCTTGCCAGGAATTTGTCTGTCACTTGAGTAATAAACTGTCAGCATAAAAAGGATATTCCCATGCAAAAGCTTCCAGCATCACTCAGGGTAATTTTGCACTGGCCTTCCACAGGCATTGGCCTTTTCAGCCACCACATCTTCAGTACTGAGACATATTCAAGGAAAGGATGAAAGGAGCCAATCAAGAAATGAGGTTCTGAGATTTCCCCTTCCTAAGAATTATTGGCAAGCTTCAGGACAACTGACAGCAATACTTGAGGGCCTACAGGGAAGTACAGTGATTGTCCACTTGCCATCCATTTTGTTTTTTCCCTCTGCAGGACTTGTCTTCCCCTGACTAAGATGCTTTTCCAGCTCAAAGCGGACAGATACAGGGGCTCTCAGTAATTTTCTGGTCTTTTTCCATTGAATGACCAAGGTTGAGATCTTAAAGAAAAACAATAAAAAAAGACATTAATAAGTGAAACATTTTAAAGTTACTGCTCCCTTTCGCAGTTCTTTTCAGCACTTTGGCTTCTTACTAAGATGATGCCATTAGGTGAATAGGAACAAAGCACGCATGAGGGCCTATAAAGGGAGGGAAGTCAAGAAATACCCTCCAGCAGGATGCCAGGCCCACATTTCTTATTCTTTCTTGACTCATTCCCCAGCACATCCACACAAAAGGATGTAGTGGTAGTGACTGGAAAAGCAAATCTAGCATCCCTTGAGCTGTAGATTGTTTCCAAGTTGCCCTGAATGTAACATACAGACAAGCTGATTTAGTGGTGAGGGTGTATATATATACTGTGTTTCTTTAAAGCTGCAGCAGGGAAAAGCAAGGAACCAGTTAGAAGAGACTCCAGGCATAAGCATTATAGATGAGAAAATGAACAGATTTGTACTTGAGATAATAGTGTTTTACTTTAGAGAGTGACTTAAGCATACTAAGGAATAAAATTGCAAGAGACATACATGTTCCCTCAAGTTTTACCAGAGGTCAGCCTTTGCTGTCTCTTTTAAAATCAGTCTACTTTTCTGGCTTCTGCTTTTGTCTCCAAGCGTTCATCAGACTTTCAGGTTCATTTGATGTAGGATCACAGCATACTGGTCCCCCACTGCCCTGCACCTATGCCAACATCTATGGAGTTCATTTGAAGGCTAATGGTCTATGGAGCCTAAGACTGGCACAGGGCAAGGTGGGTGTCAAGGTCTTCCCAGCGCAAGCTGAAGCCAGGAAATGCTGGAAGAAATAAGTGAATTTGAGATGATTCATATTTAAATCACACGACCTTGCTTCATAGCATTATTTTCACCACTGTGGCCTCCTACAGCAGCATTCAAACCTGTCCTCTTAGCCACAGCTGCATGTTGGAAATGCCATTTTCCAAGTCACTTTGCATGTATATATAGGTTTACAGCCTGTGCTGCAGAGGAAGTATTGTTTTGCTGACCCTGCTTTGCTTCTTAAACCTCAAGTGGACCCTGAAAGTATTTCATGTGCTGCACTGGCTAAACCAGTAGCATTGATGTTGCCATCCTATATTTTAGAGAGCTGCAACCATACTGTTTTACCATAGGAGTGATATTTGTTTTTTGAATAACTTCAGTACATAAATGTATAACAAATTGTTTAGTGATATTAGGGCAGTAACTTTTTTTTCTGAACAAACTACCCAAATGACTGAACCAGTGTAGTTAATTAGAATCGATCTCACTTTTTAGCACCAGGAAGTGCATAATGGAAGATAAGATTGATTGTAACATTGGATCACTTCATTTAAAGACTGCTAATAGGCTAAAACGACAGAACCAATCTAAAATTATAATTTCAGAATCAATATAATTTTTATAACGTTGTCAAATCTAAAAAATTAATCTAAATTTATGCTGTGAAAGTAGCAAATCCTTCCTAGCTATTATAATGAAATGAACCAACATTTTATTATATTACTTCTTTAAATAGAAAAGGGCTTCTTTATTGGCATAGCATTGCAGCAAGCTAGATAACCAGGCTTTCACTTTGGGAGGTATCTGCTCATTTCCTGCTTAGGGCAAGAGTAGAAATGGATTTTAACCTTACCTCTTTCCATCGTGGACCCATTTTCCCACATTATTAAACCACCACAAAAACGTGAAAGCAGGCTTCTTTTCAGATTAAGAGATCAGGATGGGGAGGGGAGTAGCACTTCATGAGGGAATTCAAGTTTTCTGACAAAGCTGTGATGGAAGCATGTGCCTATCAGTTCACTGCTGCTCTCCCTACACTCTCAGAAGAAATGTAGTCTTGAATTCTCCAGAAGAAAGAAAGGAACTGTGGTGGTGGCTTGAAGGAAAATATTTTCCTTTCCACACAAATTTATTCTGTGTGATGGAAAATACAATGCCAATTTTGGTGATACCAAGGATTTTGGTGTGTTCTGCCTCTGCAGAAGCCAAAAAATTCTGGCTTCAGAGCATACTGATGCTTCTTTGGATGTCAAGTGTTCAGGCTGATATATTTTTCTTTTTTTTCTCCCAGTAATAGGTTTTCTGCAGAACTTGCAATGACTCATTTAGTGTAGGTTCATAACTGCTCTTGTGTTCTGAGCCATAATGACGTTGAGTGGGCAGAAGTGGTCCCCAGGTGCTTCCAGGTGCAGAGCTCACCCACGGCTGTGCATCATTCCTTTCACTTGACTTCCTCTGAAGCAGCAGATGTCTCAGAAGCTTTAGCAGTCACACAATAAAGCAGCTCTGGCCACCACAGATGAGGGCTATTTGTGCCTTTGAACCCCTCCTGGAGCTCCTTCTATGGGGAGCAGGAAGTGCTACTTGGGAATACAAGAGCTACTGCTCTCCAATAACCTGTGACAAATGAATCTAATCACACTCAGGGTAGTGCCTCACTGTGTTTTATTTCTGTTTGCTTTTTGACTGATGTTGATGTGGTTGACAATAGGCTTATATACAACTCTTTGCACTGTGCTGTCTTAGGATGAGGCTGCTCCTCACAGTAGTGATATCGCTATAGAACCTTCTTCCTGCTCAGAGTAAAGCCAAGCTAAGGACAGTGTTTCCTTCTGAAAGCACAAATGCTGTTGGACTTCTCCCAGCACTGGCTGTCATCACTCGGATCCACAGGTGTGAGGGCCATGGTCTCACTGAAATCAGGGAAGCCTTGTCATAGATGCCAGTCAGGCCAGGACTGTGATTTGACAGCTCTGCCTTTAGCAGAGGGAATGAAAATGTTCCAGAGAAGTCGGTTGGAGTACCACCAACCCTATTTCTCCAAAGAAGCTGAAGAAACCCCTTTGTGCAAAAAGGGACTGAGCGTGGAAAAGTAGGGCAGGGCATCCTTGCAGACAAGGCATTTCCCTTGCTTCTGTGCACAAAAGCAGAGGCGACGTGCAGGCAAACCCTATCCTGAATTCATTTTGCAGTGACAGGAGGTGAGGCTGTGTGTTGGAGTGGGACCTGCACACAGGAGCTGACCCTGGGATGGCAGCAATTATTGCAGGAAAGAGCAAGACAACACATGTATGGAGACCCCAAAGAGCACTTTGGAGAGCTTTGTGTTTCTTGGAGGTTTAATGTATTATAATTTGATTCGGCACAAGCCAGTCTGGGAATAAAAGAGAAATGCAGAAAGACTAATGATTTGAGGTGCAGGGGGAAGTGGAAAGAAAACAGCACTTTTAAGTGCATTTTTTCCCTTTTATGTAAGATCTGACTGGGGCCAGGCAGAGAGAGCAAAAAGCTTCTGTGAGTTAACACAAAAGTGGAACAGTACTTGAAAGAGACTTTATTTGCTCCTTAGAGTCTTCTTTTGATTTTTAATATCTCTGAGACTTGTCAGGGAGAAAACAGAAAAAGACATTAGATTCTGGGTCTTGAGCAAAGCTCAGGGACTTGAGACTTCCACAAAATAAAAGAAATTACATCCTGGAAAAGTTAATGACCTTACCCTACATGCTGTGCTCTGTCAAACAGAAGCAAGCTGGTCCATCCGCTGTGGAATTCTCTTGCACGGGCTGGAGAAGTGCTTTAGGCTGATCTCATCATACCCCCAAATTTCCAGATGAACAGTTTTGGCTGGATTGAGAAGGATAGGGAGTTGGGGAGAAGCCTGGCACCATACCAGAGCTGCTGCCTCCATTAACTCCAGCAGGCAGGAGCTGCCCCAGTGGTGAGAACACACAGATTACACTGGCTTTCCCAAACCCGCTTTCATACTGCCTGCTTGGGGCCACACTGCATTCACCAGTCTTTGTGTCCAAACTCTGTTAGGGGAAGTCCTGAAGCTGCTTAAGCTTGTGAGCCAAGAAACCATGCTTGGTTTTCACTCAAGGTCAACTTAATTCTGTTATTTGAGCCGGTCTAAGCTATACAAAAGAAATAATTTCAGTTTCATTGAGTGTCTGTTTGCTTTCTGAGAGTTTCATACATTTGTGTCACTTGCCTGCCTGCCTTTAATTTCAACCAGAAGAAAATAATGCTAACAGTAAAGATGCCATAAAAAATAGAGCCTGAGGTAAATTTTGCCAAAAGCCAATTAGAGATTTGAAAAACAGTTGCATTTTCCAGGCCAACTGAAAGCTGATAAAATCGAGCTTCTGGTGGTTCCAAAAGAGTGTAGAGATGGAAGTGACTATGAAACATCCAGCAGATGCAGCCAGAGAGATGGAAATTAGCTGGGATTGTCTCCTGGGAGAGCATCAAGGTCTGCAGGAAGCCCAGAGAGCTCAATGGCTGCTAGGGACATAAGGAATATGTCTGTCTCTTTGTGAAGTGGGTCCCTGACATGGAGGGATCTGTCAGTCTTGGTCAGCACCACACATTTGTTTGAAAGCAGCCAGTGACCACTGCAGAGTATTTAGAGGATTTCTATTTTCTGAACCAAGTGGAGTTTTCCAGTGATGGCTTCATGAAGAATAAGTTGCACTGCTCCAGCCTAGGGACTGCAAAAATGTTGGCCTAGGCCTTGATTTGACTCAAGCATGGGAAAACTTGGGTTTTCATAATCATGTGTGGAATTCACTTGTGATAAAACATAAAAGCAACTTGCATTTCTAGCTTAAAAGTCACTAGAGCAAGTTGTGAATTTGCCCATATTTATTGCCCGATTTAGGATAAGGAAGTGACTGCCATGAAAGGAATGCACAGGGAATAACTTGGGAGGGTTAGATATTTTTAAGCCGATGGTTTCTGCTGAGTGTAAGGCCTATGGCCATTACTTAATCCACAGGACTGCCACCATTTGTCCCAGCAAGGACTCCCACACATATCCTGTTTTCCACATTTCTGCAAGAACATCTGTTTGCGGTTCCTCCAACAAATTTTGAAAATACTTTTAGAAGTCACTCATGGTGGGACTTTCCATCATGATCTAAAACCTGGGATTGTCCATTCCAGGAGAACACTGGGTGGCTTTGACCATTTGGAGAACTTTGATGTATCTGCTTAAACTTGCATTTCTGAAGGTGGAAATTGACGTAAAGACGAGGGAGAAATGGCCCTTTGATAACAGTAAAAAAGTAAGGACTTTTGAGATATTGGGAAAAATAGAACATCTTCTACAGCAGATCCACCAGAGGGAGAAAACGTGAAAGACGATGGTCTTCTCCAGTCCACCCAAACTGCTGCTGGTGGGATTTGGATTTCTCATCCCCTGCTGCTCACTCACAGATGTGTATTTTATGAATACCAAGAAATTAAGTCAAAGTTTAAACCACTCGTTGTTATTATTTTTTTTTTTTTCTGAACAAATGCCCATGTTTTCCTTTAAAATGTGAGTATATATGCACTGGAAGAAGAAAGCAGGTTTGTCAGCTGTTGTCAGAAGACAGCAGCAGTCTTCCTCCTTCTTTGTACCAATGCATCAACTCTAGCTAGGAATGATCCAGGGTTAAAAAACATCATAATCCCAAAATTGTTATAGTGTACAGATGATGTAACCAGCACTTCCCTGTTGCATCTGTGGAAGAAAAGGGTTTCATTTCTAGACCACTCACTTCAGAGAAAAAGTCCCACACACTTTAAGCTCCTGCATTCAGCAAGGAGTCCTCAAGCACTGCTCCCTCCAGTCTGACTGAACATGGCTGAACAATAGTGGCAAGGTAAGAGCTGGCACCCAGCCCATGCCTCTGAATCAGAGGTTCTTAACATCTGCCTTACAGCTCTCCTCTGATGCCAGAGAAATGGTTTCAGGATGTTATGAAGCACCTAAACAAGCAAGCATGCTTGTGGCCAGAAGTCTGCTCTTACATTGTGTTTAATTTGTGGGGAAAAATATTTTTAAAAACTCAAACCTCCTGCATGTGTGTATGTTTTATTTTCAATTTCTTATCCAAACTGGAAAAAGAGCTTCTTTCACCCTGAATAACAGCTTGGGGTTATTCAGGTAAGTATTCACAGGTTGGAAATGTGTGTCTGAAGCACCAAGTGTCTGGTTATTCTCAAGCAGATATTACCCCTCCTTTTCTGTGTATCCTAGATAACAGTTCTCCAGTTCTGAATATTTTGAAATTGTAGGAGAGTCTCTAGTTGTCACACGTGAAAGCTTTTACAAGGTGTAGGTTCTGCTGCAGAAGAACCCCATCTTTTTTTCTGTATCTTTTTTTTAAAAATCTCAATGTGTTTTTTTGGGGATGGCTAAGCTGTTCTCCCACAGCTCTTGTTTTGATAGTCTGAAATCTATTTGTAATCTTCAAAGAGATAACTTGTTTCCCGAGAGCCTTCATTAACCATAAGAACACAAAAAGTGGCTGGGCATGAAGGTCAAGTGTATTCCCTCTGGAAGACAGACATGTATTTAATAGTACCAGTGACTAGTAGAGACCTTCAGTAGTACAGATGACTTTCCTAAATCTTGAAATTGTCACAACCTAAGTACCTAGCAGGAAGATATACTGTAATCAATCTGATGTGACCATAGTAATGCAAAAACTCTCTCTTCTGTAACACCCAGGAGATGTGATCAGAGATCTTTGCACCTCCCAACCTTGCCCCTGGGGAGGTGAGATCTGTCTGCATGGCAGGAAAAGGCAGGGGTGCTCTGCTGATGCCCTGCACTGATGATCCATGGACATGGGGGGTACCTGAGGCTGTGGGGCCACGTCTGCACAGCCTCCTGGCATCAGCTGGGCTCTGTGCTGGTGTGCACGCTGAGGAGCAGCACAGCGCCTGTGCTTTACAGCACTAGGGGATCAAATACACACCTTAAAATCTACACAACAATGGAAATACATGGTGTGTGCCACACAGGTGGAGCTTGAACTATTATTTTTCCTCTCTGTACTTTCTCCTCTGAATGCTACCCCAAAGAGCTTTTTCATCTGAATCACAAGGAAATGAAAGTGGAAGATAAAACCAGAAGGATATCCTGGGCTGGTAAGGTGATAGCTTTTTCCTCTCATCGCATTCATAAATGTGTCCAAGAAAGAGTTAAGCTATCCTGAAAATACTGCCGGGGAGATGGACTTGTGGAATCTAAATGCTGTTTAAGAAGGCAGGGGGTAATTAGGGCAGTTGGTTTTTAATTATCACCAAAGTCAGTCCTTGCAAGGCCCTCCAGCCATAGCCAGGTTAATGGTCAGCACTGTATGCTGAGTCAGCAAAATGCTTGTGGTGGCTTTCACCAGGGGCTCCTGTCGGCTGAGGGCAGCTCTTTTTGCTGGATGTGCCCAGCTTCACTCTGAAGCCAGGATGATTAAAAGAGAAAAGCAATCTGCAGCTTTAATCAAGCTTGTAGGAATACACCTTCCGGATTTTGTGAGACAAGGTATTTGTTACCTCCTGTCCTCTGGCATGGTAGCAGTTTAATGAAAGGCTGCATATTTTTCTGTTAGCAGCTCAACCACTTAATTCTTAAGTTCCTTCAGAGCTCTCAGATGTATGCCATCTGGTCATGGTGACTTGTTGCTCTTTAATTTGTGAATTTGTTCCAGCACTTCCAGTTTTGACACCTCAATCTCTGACAGAGTCTCATCTTCATTACTTGAAAAGAATAGCTCAGAGGGCTGTCTCTCTCTCTCTCTCTCTCATGCATCGTCGTGTAGCTTCAATTTCATTAATACAATTTCAACTTACAGCAGAATTTATAGCTTTCCCAAACAGGCCATCTCTCCACCTCCTACCCATACTGCAGTATTTTACTGTGCTATATTTTATTAAACAAAAGCACCTCTGAAAACTACATGGAACCCATGCACTCGGGTAGCCAGTACCTTTGCTATCTTTTAAAAAGGCCTGAAAGTGGGATCAAAGAAATATCTATCACATCCACCAAAGAAATGTTATCAGTTCTCAGAAAGAGAATCAAACAGCCTTTTAAAACACATGCAGGATGCATCTTCATGGCCCAATGCTATTTATTTATGTATCATAAATAATATCTATTATTTACGGTCTATTTGCATTTCAGGTTTTCAGGGAAGTTGAGTCCCCATTGTAACAGGCACTCAACAAGCACATGGTTAGAGGCAGTTCCTCTTCTGAGGAATTTACAAATAGGGAAGACAAATGGCTAAGAACAGGCAGCATGCAAAGAAGCTGTCAAAGATGGATGTCTTTGTATTTACATATTTAATGAATTTTCATTTCATACATGGTGTCCTTCACCTTCCCTCCCCAGGGTTTCTCCAGGCACATATCTCCACCTAGCATCACCAGGATTTCCTAATATGTTTGTTTCCATCCTTTCCCTACTGCAGGAGGATATGACAGTAAAAACCTTGTTAATGTAGTAAGCCAGCCCATGCCAGCCATTTTTTTCCTCTTCCTGGGAGACTGAAGCAGTTTTCCAGGGGTGTCTGTGCTTGTGGGGTTGGGGCAGGAGGATCACCTGGCTTGCCACCTCCATTTTCACCCACAAAGCACAGGTGTCATAGCACCTGCATTGCCCAGCAGCAGAGGCCACTCCTGCAGAAACTCGTTTGCCTTCAAACTACGGAGTAGCCCTGGCTTCTCCACCGCACCCCCTCCATGCTTCCAAAATGCAGGAAACTTTTCAGCAGTGCCATCTGCAATCTTTGGAAATGAGCTGTCTGGAAGAAGGGATTATGGATGGGCACAGAAAGGGCAGAAACTCAAAACTTCTCTTCACCACTTTATTAAGCCCAGGAGATGATAGAAAGCATGCTCCCCTTCTGACAAAGTCAGAGGGTCTCTAGTGACATTTATGTCACTGGAAGGGCATATAATACGTACACAGTGGTTTAATTTTATCTTAATGAAACAATATACGTATAAAACTATCCATTAAATATAAAACAGTGAAGTAATTTGCAAATTTTCCTACAGCATAATAAATTAAGCATGGAGAGCACTAAGGAATGCAATTTGCAGTCATTTATAATGCAGTGTTTTATGTTAATAATTCAAAATCACATGCTATTTGGAGACACTTCTAATTAATGTATTTATGAAATTGTGAACTGTGACTGTTTTGGTTCCATTTAGCTAAACATTTCAACAGAATGCGCTTGCTGTTGTTTTGTGTTTGCTTAATGGCACCAGCAAGCATCAAATGTACAACTGGGGAAAGTTGGGGGTGGTATCTGATGAGGCTTTTTTAATGGGTATGTGTGTTTTGTCTGTGCACTGTATACATGCATGTGATTACACTCCTGATCTCACTGAGGAGAAGAAAGTTCTGCAGTAATTTGAGGAGGAAATGAGGAAAGTTTTACGGATGAATAATTAATTGCAAGGAAAGTTCAGTACCGTCCTAAAGAATTGCTAAAATATTCAATACTTTTCACATAGCAGATCTTTATACACTGCTATTTCTCCTGACTGGTTAATTATGACTAATACAGCTTGTAAATCTGTATTCATATTTTTATTTTGATGTCCTTCAGCGTTGTTTTTTTTTTTTTTCATCATACTAGGCATTTGTCAGGCTGCTTCTTTATTGGAACACTATGAGAAATGATTCTCCAGAAGGTTAGTCTCCTGAGAGGAGACTTGCAGGGAGTTGGGACTATTTTGAAATTTCAAGTAGATTGGAAGAAAAAAATTCCATCCATATCAGATTTTTTAGGGAATTATCACATGTCAAGGCCCTGATTCTGAAAGTGGCTTGAAATGAATGTGCTTCTAGGCATATGCAGAAACAGATGCTAATAGCACTATGTTGTAGCTTTGCACAGGAAAGTGGAGGGAAAGCTCTTGAAATAATTTTATATGAACAGTCTGTTTCTCACAAGAAAAAGAGGAGAAAAAGAAAGAAAGAAAGAAACCTGAAACTCCTCAAACCCATTGTAAGGACGTCCAAGGTACTATATGTGGTCCCTTTCACCTTCCAAAATGATCATGAAAATTCAGTGGAATGCTGAATCAAAATCTTTGTGTCGCCTGGTAATTTCAAAGCTCACTTGCAGAGCAGTAACTCCTTGTTGAATGTTTTATTTCATAGTTGTGCTTTCTGTATGGTTTCTGCTCTTTTTCTTTCTGGGTTGCTGGCCTTTTTTTTTTTTTTTNTGGTTTGTTGGTTTTTTTTTTTTTTTTTTTTTTTTTTTTACTTCTCGGAACAATATGTATATGGCTGGGAAAATATTTAAAAAGTTCTCATGGCCTTTAGCTGTGGTCTTGGAAATCGACCAATGTAATCATTAGACTGAGAATTAAAGCTGTATTGGACCACTTTGTATGATTTATATTTATTTTAAACAATGTAGTAACTGTTACGATTAAAGAGGCAATATGGGTGTCTAGGACCTAGCACCCTATTACTTGTCATCATCCAAGTTGCTTTATTGAGTCTCTTTATTTTCTTGGTATCAAATAACAAATATTGGCAACACCTTAGATTAGCTGAAGATAGTCTTTAATAACCCCCTTTTTCCTAAAATGAAAAGTATTACTATATCCATTTCATATTGTCCTTTTTGTCTAATATGAATACATTCTGTAAAAGCTCATGTATTTAAATATTTGTCTGCTTCTGTTTTTAGTCCCAGACTAAACAGAATTGTCAGGAACTCGTCAACATAAAGACTGGGATTTGGGTCATATTTTAGGTGAGTATTTAAATATCCTTTCTTGCTGGATTTTTAAGTAGAATTTGTCTTTCACTAAGTGAAATGGATTTGTAGGAGATTCCATAAATGAGGCTCAAACCTTTTAGTGAAAATTTTTATCCCAGCTATATACTTGTTTAAAAGAAAAACTATTATACCTGTCACAGGGTCCTAAGGTATTAGATCTGTGATACACCAACACAGGATATAAGATGATGTAGTGTATTGGGAAGTATACTGTGAGATAGAGGACTTTGCTAACTAACCAGTTATTACCTTTTTGACAGCAATGGTGGTGATCTGGATACATTATCCAGCTCCATTCTGAGCTATATGATCCCAGGTTTACATCTGAGTCTGAGTTTTATGGTTTGTGCCCATCCCTAAAATTAATTTACAGAAACAGAGAAGGAAATTGCCTTTCCTGTGGTGTTTTTTTTTTTCCCCTTCTGATTTAAATGGAAAATTTTCACTTTATTTTGAGGCATGGTGAGTGTTTACAGCTTCTGTTTCAACCCTGTATTTGAACATTCAAAACATTATGGAGGGCTTGTTTTAAAAATCCTTTCTCCAGTGGTGGGAAAATGACAAAACTTGGGAACATGTGCATTTTTCTTTTTTTTCTTGTAATTATTTTGGCATTGTTTATAAGACTAGATCTACAGCTGCCTGTGGTTACACGCTGTTGATTAAAGGTGTTGTAAAGCAGAGCAAGCCCAAAATACAGATTCTACCTGCTCTGCTCAAAGCAATATTGCCATTTTTGATGGCAAGTTTGTCTGAAAGCTATGGTTTTCTTTTTCAACCAATAGGGGCATAAATTCAGAGTAGCTATATCAAAATCCATTCAGTAACAAAGTCTGGGTGTGATTAGTTTCACAGTTTATAAATATCATGATGCTTTCTCTCATGTCTTATTATCAGAGGGTAGAAATCTCTGGAGTGCATGAAGGCACTTCCGGTACTTCAGCACATATCAAACAAGAGTTAAATTAACCACCATGTTCTGAAAAGAATAACAAACCACAAGCACATTTGACTTGTATGTTTTATGGAACATCACCACATAGCATGTGAAGATTATGTTTCCAATGAACATTGGGGATCTTAAATGTAATTATTAAATTCAGCAGATGAGCTGCCATCCCTTGGCATTCTAATTATCTTAAAGGAGTTTTATTTGGTGATTTATGTAGAATTCATCAGTCAGAGTTATTTCTGTAGAAACAGTGCTCTATTTCTGGTGAGCCTCCTTCTCAATTTGACATGGTTTTTTGAAATGGAAGATGTTTTTAAAAATCTTGGAAGATGTCAAACTAATGGAATTGAAGAGAAGCAAAGAAAGACAGGAAAACAAAGACTTGCAGAGTTTTTTATAAAGGAAGAAATAGCCTATTTCTATTTCTTTTAAAGCTATGTCTACTAACCTAATGTCCTGGAGATAACTGTACCTATTTATCAAACTGAAAATGGATGCTAGCTAAGGTAAATGCACCATCTATTTTTTAGATTTCCTATAAAACTTTACCTGTCAAATCCTTGTCCCTCCTCTTCCCCCTTGGGCTCTAAGAGGACATGCCTGTCCTTGCTTGCAGCTCTACCCAGAGCTATGATTTGGATAGGCAAAATAGTCATAAGGAAGAATAAACATACTCTGGAGATGGAGTATGTGAAAAAACACGTGAGAAATACCTCAAATCTCCTTGACTGGCACAGAGAACTCTTTGGTGCAGGACGACTCCTGTGGAGGCTGAAGCTTGGGGGCTCTGAAATGGCCGGAGACTCTAGAAAGAGCAGAAGGTCTGGGTCTCTTTGGTTGCAGAAGCTCATTAAAACTCTACATATGGGAAGAAATGTAGGACTTTTTGGTACATTGCAATCACAAAAGGATAAATTAACCAATCAGTAAAAGGAAATTCAGCACCTGCTGCAGTGGCAGCATGGTAAGAGGTAAAGGATTTTGCCACACAGCTTAATCCAGCTCCCACTGACATCCTTGGGAACTGAATTCCGCCTTTCCAAGTTAAAGCAAAGGAAGATTTCTAAGCTGTTAAGAATACTTTTATCTCCATGAACAAAGCTACTGGGTAAAATGTAAGCACACAAAAAAACCCAAAAATCCCAGATACAGTCTTACCAGCAGTGCATGGCGTTGTCTAGCAGCAGTAAACAAGAAAAAATCCACACGTCCTCTGCTGAAAGGGTAAGCATTTGTCTCAGCCATGTTTGTGTCCCCATTGCATCTGCCTGCCACATACATTGTGTGAAGGCTCTTGACTAGACCAAATGTTTCAGCAAAACTGATTTCAAGTGTCACATTTCTAATACTCTTGGGCAGAGAAGCTGAGAAATCTGAGAAGGATTTTTATGGACTGAATTTTCTGAGATGTATCTCCATGAGCCACACCAAACATGCTGCTACCTGGCCTGCAGTTACTCCTACAAAAGAGCAAAGGAGGAAGACCCACATTATGGAGGCCAAGCCACTTGGAGAGAAAATTTGAAGTTAAATAACATTTTCCATATACTATTTAACCACCACTGGACTTGAGAAAATAGCAGCTTTGAAACCATTAAGCAAACTGAAAAATGGGGGGAAATCACCATATAGATGACCTGCTCTGGGTGATGACTCCAGCTCTTTCCCCCTTGCCTGCTTAAAGGGAACTTGGAATGCCTGTTTTTAAAAGCACCTGTCTCCCTGTCTCTCACCTCTGATTTCATAGTGTTTGAGTAAAATTTAGGTGGGATATGCCAGGAACTAACAGCAGTGCTCCCCTGCAACCTGAACTCAAGGGGCAGGGGAAAAAGGTTTCTGGTGTTGGCACTTAGGTGATGTAGAGGGTTAAGAGCCACTGGAGACCCAAGTGAGATAATGGAGTAATCTTGGCCAATGCTAAAGTACTGGGAGAAATTAGGCTGGACAGAAACGGGAAAAAAAAAAACCACAAAAAACAACCCCAAACAACCAACTTTCCTCTCTCTACTGCCTTTATGCTGCCACGTCCACCTCTGATGCAAGGGTATTGTGAAATATAGTTCACTTGCTAAACGTTGTTTTGATGTGTTGTTTGGGACACAGGGAAAGAGAAATGGACTGCATTCAATCTCTATTAAAGCAGAGGGGTGTCTTCTGCAGAATTTATTTTCAGGAGCTTTGCACTAGCTTCATTTTCTTATTAGCTGAAATTGCTAGTGAGACAGTTTTAGCAAAGATGCTAAATGCCTTTGTGGAAAAGATGAGTCTGTGCTCAATGAATTGACTACTGTTGTGTCAGCTTGTACAGAACAGATCTTTACTATGGGATTTGGGGATCTGGGATTAGGTCCTAGTGATAATTCACGTGGGAAAAATGTTATATTTAATTACAGAAAGGCAATTAGATGGGAAGATTGCAAGAAAATGTTACAGATAGTTAGAGTTGCAGGAAAAAAACAGAAATTTATAACCCACAAAAACCCCCACCCCTGATATTAGTGCTAGTGATTGTTGAAATTTGAGGAAAATTTAAAAAAAAAAAAAAAGGAGGGTGGAAAGAAATTGAGTGGTTGTTTTGGAATTGTAAGTCCAAAAGAATTTTCTCAGAAATGTGCTTTTGGGGCATTTTTTATATCATCAAGAAACCATGAAACAAGCTGAGAGATAATTTAAACAGAACCAAACCACACTTGGTCACTAGAAAAACATGTTTTCTGACCATGGTGTGGTGAAGCTGAAGATGAGGACGATTATGCTTCCACTTTTCCTACAAGGGACTAGTTTCCCATTTGAGCTAAAATTCCCACAGTGCTGAAGGGCATCCCTGGTGGCACAGGTTCTTGGGAGGTAATGTGCCACTAAAAGACAATTTGGTTTGAGCTGGAAATGCTGCACAATGAAAGGCACAGGTCCTGTTTTATCCTAAGTGATACCAAGCACCATCTTGATGCTCCTCAGGATGTTAAGCCATAACTTTAAGGAACTTGACAGCACAGTTTTAACTCTCATGGAGATAGTATTTTCTTCCCACTCTTGTGTGTATGTGTTATGTATTGCACAGCTGAAGCAAAACTATCTTTAGAGGAGCACTTATTTGAAAGACTTGAGGAGTTTCTGTAGAGAACCTGAAAATCCATCAGACTGCACCGTTTGTGCTGAAGAAAGCCCAGAGGTAGATCCTATCATATTCAGCAGCCTCATCTCTAACCCCTCCTCCTCCTCGGAGGTGAAGCATGAACTGTGACTAGCACAGGGGGGCAAATCATTACTGGCAGAAACTGCAAATTTCAGGTCAGCACCACTCCAGATTGCCCTCAATCCATTTGGAGAGTTCTGGGATGAGGTTAATTTGGAGGGTGGAGAAACTGTAGCTTCCTGTAGAAAAACCTGCCACGTCTTGTGCTCCCTTTCCTAGGGTGATCTAGAAAGACAAGAACTGCACAGGATGCTGAGATGCCTCTAAAAGAAATGCTGTTGTCGATCAAGCTGTCACACTGAAGTGTGTGGAAAGCTGGATGTGGGGCTGCCCAGCTGAACTTCTTAAACCAAGAGAGTACCTTTCAACAGCTCCACAATAACACTGGGTTTATGTGTGTTTGTACATACATACACAGAATCTATAAGATCATGTTCCATCTGTTTACCTGTCTGTGCATCCTTCCAAAACCTTTTGCTCATTTCAAACAAATTTGACACAGGAGTAGGAGTTGCTAGGTATTTTAGATTTTTGCTGGTTTATTTGTTAGATGTGCATCAAACATGGAGCTACACAGAACCTGATAGCTGGACATGTTGTGATGGCTCATTTGCAAGATTGTGCTGCTGCTGTTCACTCATGTTACCCTCACTTTCCCATTCTTTACTGCTTTTCAAAGCAGCATGAAGAGCAGGAGCAGCTGCTGCCAGGAAAGGAAGCTGCAGGAGCCAGAGGGACACACGTGAGGGAGTGCAAAGACACAGGCTTTCACTGCTGATGACCTTGGCTTCTAGAACATCCCACGATTAGAGTAACTGCTTCTAGAGCTGGAAGACATGGGAGCTGAAACTACGCATCCTATTTAGGACTCAGGGAAAGGAAAAAAAATCTGTCCTGCTTAACAAACTTAGTGAAAAATCATTGAATTTCCACTTATGGTTACTGCAACTTTATGAGGGAAAAATACTTCCAGAAATTATTTTGTTCCTTAAAAAAAGAGCTACTGCTTCATAGTTATTAGAGAGAAACAGATCAATATTTGTTCGGTTCTCCTTTCTGCTGTTTCACACACTCTTGAAAGTGTCATTACTGACAGAGCATTGCACTGGTTCTACCACTCTGAAAGTGCAGCCCTTTATCTTAGGAGTCATCACAGAAGCTTCATATTATGGTTTGGGTTGGACAGGACCTTAAAGATCCAACCCCTCTGCCATGGGATGTCCCTCACTAGATCAGGTTGCTCAGGGTGAAATAACAGAATGGTTTACCTTGGTGGTTTCTCTCCAACACCCTCCTAGTCAACCTCCTAGATCTCTTTAGGTGACTGAGGCTGTTTCCATTAGCTATTCAGTAGCATTAGCAGCTGTGTGTAAAACTTTTGGGCTTCTTAGGAATTCTTACTCAGGTGGTAAAAGATATTGCCAAAAAATGGAGAATTAAAGTAAATAAAATTAGGTCCTCAAAAAGTCCTGTCTACCCTTCTGCAGTGGTGTCTTTCACAGAGGCTTTGTTCTTTGAGGCAGCTGCATACAAACTGAGTTGCAAAACTACTAAATAAAAAAGACAGGTATCTACACTTCCACTTACCATGTTATCAGGTGACTGTGGTAGCAGGGAGCTGGAGAAGAATTGTACCCCAGGAACCATCTCAGGACTTGCTTGTCTCTGAGGCTGGCATGTAAAATTCCACATGTCATTTCACAGGATATTCCCCTGTTGTCACTATTTTTACTTCTCTCCTCATCTACCTTTCATCTGCTCATGCCATCTTTCCATTTATTTTTACGGTTTTTCTCCTGCCTATTTTTTGTTTCCATTTTCACCACTGGGATGAGAATCTGATACCTGCCTATTTGAGCACTCGCTCCATGATATTTGAATGCACTAGGAATTACAAAAAGTAAGTATTTCCATTTCTTGATGCTTTCAATTTGGGTTCTATCTTCACTTCCCCAAGGACAATGAATGCTAAATGAAGTATAGCCAAACTTAAATATTTAGGTTCACTAAAAAACAATCAGAAATTGCCTATATAGCTTTTTCCTAATGGAAATATCTCTGAGGGAAGGATGTTGGGGAATTATGGTTTTTTAATGTGGTAGATATGTAACATGTACAAAACAAAGTACTGATTGTATTTGTCCTCTTGATTTCAGAAAAGTACAATTCCAGCATGCTATTCTACAATGCTGTGTGAATATCCATGAATACTGAATTGTTTTTCTGGAGGAAATATGTAAAAGCATGAAAGTGATCATCTGCTGGCCTCTGCTCCAAGCTGAATTGCGCAGTTTAGGAAACAGTGGGGAAAAGAAATTTATTTCCAACTAGAATTTGATTGTGAATTAAATAAGAAGCTACTTCCTTGCATGTCTGTGAGCTAAAAGGAAGAGGAAAAAGTTAACATGTATCAACAAACATCTGTTTTTAAAGCTCCTAATAACCTTTTCAAGACTAAGACTCTGTTACCATTTCCCTGAGCTGTATAGAATCACATCACAACTGGCTACTCAGGGTGTTTCAGTTTCAGAGAAAAAAATTAAGGCAAGGTATTTTCTTTTGCATCCTGAATTTTTTTTCCTAATCACTCCGTATTGACTGATCATTATGAACTTTTATGTACTGTCTTGTTAGGTTTTAGCCAGCTACAAAACTTTAGATAGTAACTGTGGTAAAGAGGAGGTACATCTCTCCTTCAGGTGCACATGCTCTGTCTGCAGTGTTTGCACGGATGCTCTGGGGCACTGTGCTGCTCAGCCTCCATTCACTCACCCTGCTTTCCTTTGGAAGGAAGTTTTGGGGCATAACCAGGGAAAGGACTGTGATACCCTCCAAAAGGTCGGTGACCACTTCTGGGGAATGTGGTGGGTCATACCTCTCCCACAGCAGAGATGCAGATATTTGAATGGAGATGTTCAGAGAAAGTGCATTGACACCAGCTGATCCCAGTTAAGGATGCTGAAATACCTATAGCTTTTTGCTGCTAAAACACTGTACTAGAAGGAGGCATTCTGCTAGATGGAATTCCTGCCTTCTCATCCATAATTCTCCCTGAAGGAAAAAGTGAAAAACCCCCACTAAAAATAATAAAAACCCAGCTTTTGCACAATGACACATAGCTTGGATCATGAGGAAGGTAACTGAATGAGAGATTGAACTGTGTTCATTATCCACAGCCTAAAACAAGCCTGGTATCTTTTGCTTTGCTTTAGTGAGGAAAGGTTAGAGCTCATTCACTCAGTCTTGTGGCACACTGTACTCTTTTCAACTGTCTCCAGCTGAGGCAAGGTATTTGAGTAATATGAATAGAGGCTCTTATCCTGTGAGCAATTATATGTGGGTTTAAAGTAGCTGTTAGGCTCTAATGGTCTTACAAAAAACTTTTGTCGGTGTTCTATGTTTATAACAGCTATTTTATAATAAGAATATTCTATATAAGGACAAGGTATAACCCCTTTTTGATACACACAAAAATGTTTTCAAGGATTCTTTTAAAATAATACATAGGCTTTTTCAGAATAAAAGCTTTGGCTTCTGTCCGACTATACATATTTTTGAAAGGGATAGGGGCTTTTTTCCCCTACTGTTCTTTTCCTTTGGCTTTAATTTAGTTTGCTTTATTCAGACCTTAGGTCAAAGAATTTTTACATTTAATATATGTATCTTGATGGGGGCTCTGAGAACATTTGTGAATCTGGGAATTTAGAAGGGCACCTCTGTTTTATATATGGAGATGTACGCCTGCGAAGTCCCAGCCTGGATCTTTCAAACCTGCGGGCCTTACGCTTGTGATCACACACATTTGCTAATTTGTGCATGTACCTATTGTTCCCTTTGATTTCAGAAGCTGAGGGAATTTAATGTCTGAATACAGAGCTCGGGACTGAACTGGAGGAACCCAGGCTTTGTGAATGCTGATCTTGGTTCACACAAAGTTATCAAATGGCAAAATGCAAGTGCCCCATTCTTTTATTCCCTGATGCAGGTGTCACGGTAACACAGTGATATCCTTCCCTTTTCTTGCATCAGCATCCCTACCATGCCTTTCAAATAGATGAAGTCTTTCAGATCTGTGAGTTGTGTCTTTATAATGCCCAGGGAGCAATTGCTCCTGTTCTTCAACCGAAAGCAAAATAAATTCCCCCATGTAATTAAGGCTGAACACACAGCCATTGTTTCCACCCCTTCTGTGTCATAATATTATCATGCAAGATGTCACTGTGTGCTTAATAGAGTTTCCCAAGCACAAACAGTAGGGTGGCCCAGCTCGTCCTCCTCAGCACAGAAAGGAGAGGTTGTAGGCACCTCTCACTGGCTATAACTGCGTTATGCCATGTGGTGTAAAACAGCTTCTGCCAGCAGCGCTGCTTTGTCTCACAGAGAAGCAATTTTTTAAGAGATTTGATAAATTGTCTTGTCACACTTGGATTAAACTATTGATTTACCAACACCCTTTGTATGTTGACCCAGGAAAACACAGTGCATGCTATTTAGAATATAACAAACCCTCTGCCATATGCATGTTGTCTAGCTTACACTTCAACCCTATCACCTTTCAGCAGATTGCTTCAGACAAGAGATCTCACGGGCAGGGAATCTGCAATGCATATAAGCTTACTTGCTCATTTAATACAAGAGAGTCCTACACATTGACCTTGTCTATAGCTTCCAGCTTGGCAGGGCTGTAACACCACAAAGACCTGCAAATCCCTTTTTAACAAGGCTACCTGAACCAAATGGCCCAGGTCCAAATAGATGAAAACACGAAGATGTCCAGCAGATCTGTTGCCTACCCTGCTCACAGGAAAATTGTCTGAAGCTGCTGTACTGGTGTCTGCTTATGTGGTTCAGTATCAAATCCGGCCATAATTGCATGTCTTCTGTCCATTCCTAAATGTTTCAACACATTTTCTAGGGGAGAGTTTCTATGTAGGAAGGTGTGTGTCTTCCTGTATTCCCCCAAGCTTGTTTCTGCATCACTTTCCATGAGTCTAGCAAAGAACAGAGGGAACCTAGATATGGAAGCACACATGGTGAGGATTGTCAGCACCTGGGTGCTGTGTGGCATGCTGAGGTCCTTCAGGAATTTGCTGCTTCGCAATGGAGACCTTCACTTAGACAAGATCAATATTTCCAGCATAAGCCGGGCTCATCCTGTTGTAGGTGATATTTCTGGACTCTTTCATTGTTTCCATAACTGTTGTATGAGCTGTTTCATGGAAGTGCTATTGTATGTCTAGTGCCAGAAAGGAATATTAAATTGGAAAAAAAAATGAAAGGCTTGATTTCTCCCCAGTAGAAAACACATAATGATAAAGCTTAAATTGCAATTCAGCAAAACTGTGTCAATTAGGTGTTATGTTACTAAAGACCATTCCATTTTTGGATTACCCAGATCAGAAAATTTCAAGGTAGTGTCAGATATTTCATGAACAAAAAGATTTTCCCTTTTTCCTGCCTATGAATAGCTTGTGTGTCAGAAAATATATCAGGTTTTCTTTCACATGTGATAAAGGAGGAATCACATGGCAAACTATAGAGTTGGTTTTAAAGCAGTAGGTGAGTAGCAATAGGCAAAACTGCTAGCCTATTGTCTATCACATACTTATTTTAATACTTATGGGACCAGTGACTCCTGCACTGGTCAGAATATCCCAATTAATTCTTTTGTGCTGGCTCATGGATAATGCCACTCAGCTTCTATGAGGTTAGGTCAAATGATGTCATACTGTATGATGTGACATGCCCTGGTACACTGTGCAATGTAACAACCTTTGGGCTTCTAAACAGAAACTCTTGAACCTGGATGTATTGTTGGATTCTTATTCAAAGACTTGGAGTGTTTATTGACAGAGCAGTTAGTTGAATACGAACATTTCACACAAAAATAATAAAGTGCAAAAACTCAACGCATGCAATGGCCACAGTTAAAATTGTCCCCCTTTATTTTATCAGCTTTACATTCTGATAAAATAAAAACCAAACAACTGAAGCCCCTGCAGAATCATGGAACTCTAAACCATATCCTCTTAAATCGCCCTCTGAAGCTCACGGAAGATGTGCATCAATAGGCATATCAAAGGGAGGGTTTCCAGACAAAAGTCCTTGCCTAAGGAAGCACTGTCTGAGCCTGATAGCTCCAGGGACTGACAGCAAGAGCTACTCAGCTGCGCTTATCTCAAAGGCTGGAGGGGGAAGGTGGCAGGTGCATAGACAAAGGTGGTGTCCTTCCTACGGCAGACTCTGAAAAATTCAGGGTTATCACTGACATCTTGAGCAGTCATGAGCAAGGGACAGAGGGTGAGAGGGAAATATCACACCTGTGCTCTCAGGATGCCCTGGCAGGCAGGAATGGTGGACTACGCAGTTGCTGTAATCACTGCTTCGATAATAATAAAAAAAACCCCACACTGTGTGCATCCCAACAAAAGCATCCAGATAACAAAGTAGAAGAGGAGAGGTTTCATTTGCAAATCCCGTTTCTCAGCTGTTTTACAATTTAACACATGCCCAGATTGTGGCCTCTAGGCACAAGAAATGAAACTCAAGGGTGAAAATCACCAACCTGTGACCATGTGATATTAGAAACACTGCCCAGAACTTACACCAAACATTACCAAAAGAGAAATAAAATCAGTCAATCAAACTGTCACTGAGCAACAAGCAGATAGCTCTCACATTATAGAAGGGACTTATACCTCTCCTTTGTCCACAACTGCCAATATAATGGTCTCCAAGCAGGCTCCTCTCTGGCTTCAGCCTTACAAATTCTTTTCCTGCACAGATATCCTATTCACAAGGACAGATGGGGAGAGTACCGGTAATGAAAAACACTGTCTGCTAAGTTTTCTGGAAACTAATACAGAAGGATAGTGAGAAGTCTAATTAAAAGAGCTGCTTGCTGGCATGTAGATTTTGAGGTCCTTCCTGATCCTTATTTAGCCAAAAAATATTTCCCATTGTAAGGAGACAAACTGTGTCTCATGGAGAAGCCTGCTTTTTGTCTGTATTTCATTCTCTGCCGTTAAGAATAGAACAGGGTGAATGATTTGACCTCTGTAGGCTGACTGCCAAATGAGAAAAACTCCACCAAATTTTGAATATCCAGGCTATAATTCCCAGAGTCATTTGTGAAGTTTTTTGGTAGTGATAATCTCTGTCTCTGACTGAATAGATCACATAAATATTCTTTGCAATGGAAAATGTTATCTGGAGAAACAGGATTCCTTATCTCAAAATATTCTTTAGTCAGGCATTGAAAATATTTTCTGAAAGATCATAAACCCTTTCTTCAAGCTCATCTCAAGTGTACTTTTCCACCAGCCTTGTTGTTTTTTGGTTTAAAAGTTCCTATAGGTAATATTGGTTGTTCATGGACCTTTCCCTCCCTAAACAGTTTATAGATTCTAGTTAGTATAAGTTCTTTTTTCTTCTTTTACATCTATATAATTTCTAGTGTTATTAAAATAATTGCTCCTTACCATTGATAGCTTTGTTTCCTCATGTCAACCTTTTGTTACTGGTTAGGTGTGAGCTGGGTTTAGGTGTATGAATCTTTTATATCACTGAGATTTTTAGCATTTTGCACCTGTATTCTCTTTCACAAACTTCTAGGACTTGGTGTGAAAATAAAGACCAGGTAGTTTCATAGTATTTTACCTCCTGTAACTCTGTGTGATTGATGGGATCAACATCTACTATTCAAGTGGTATCAACATTATTCTGACAAATGTTATTGACAAATGGACTCTGCTACAAAGCCATTCAGGTCATGCTTGCACACGAGTTGTGAATTGGTTTTGAACTCAAGCCTTTGTTATTTGAGTGATTCAACACTAGTAAAATTTTCACTAAAAAAATAAAGGCGTGGGGATGTCTAGGTAAGGAGAGAAAGACAGAGAGGTGCTATTTGTTCATGATCATAATAAAAATCTAAATTTTGCTGGTTCTCTTACGGATGATTTGGCTCAAGCAGATATAAACACCCCAAAGAAGTTATGCGAAGATCCCACACTCCAGGCCTGCTGCTGCTGCTGCCTTTTATTCAGCCACCCACCACTACAGTAATCGGATCTTGAGGTACAGGTTAATGAGATAATTAGCCAAACACAATCAAACTTGTACACTGCATGGAAATGGATGGCTGCTGTCTCGCAGCCACTTGTTGTACAGCACCAGGGCAAGCTGCCTTTCTTTTCAATGGGCAATAAAGCAGGAAATCAAGTAGATGTAGGTTGTTCTGCCTGCTTGGGGTGGTGAGGGCAGCTTCACTGGTACTGGATTTTAAAGAGCAAATAATATCAATTAGCAATTGTGTCTGGAAGAGTGTTGGCAGGGAGGTCTTCCGCTCATTGCTCTCCTGAGGCAGGCCAAGCACTCAAGTCTCAACAGCTTCCATTTGAGGACTTTCCTAGGGAACAGTGCTGCCAAGCGAAGGACTGCCTGCTAAATTTTCCTCTCACAGAGGACCCTGAAGACTCTTCATTTTTGGTAATTTTATGATAGAACTGAAATAGGCAGTTTCAACAGCCCATGGAGCTTGCTCTTAGACTTCCTTCATAGCTCATGACTGAAATTGATCTGACCCATGACTTGTCTCCTGAGGTTGAGAGGGAACAGGCATATGTTCAGACCTAAACAATTTCAGGAATCTTTTCAGAGGAAAAGACTTTAGCTTTTAATTTGGATTTTTAGGACTGTTATAAATTCTTTTCATTCAGAGATCTTTTTATAGATCAGGCTTTAATGATACGAATGAACTAATATTCTTATAAAACTGTTGGCAGAGGTTTGGTTCACCCAACACTGATTGATGAGGAAGCCCACAGAGTAATTTTTAACTAATGCCAGAAACATATTTTGTGGTAGATTTAGGAATGCCATCCCAGTCTTCAGCCTTTTATTACTGACTCAAGAGGCCATCTTCTGCAAAGTCAGTGATTCATACAGAGTGATTTGAAAGGAATGTGTTTGAATGAGCTTCCTGTGTATTTGTCACAGTTTATGAGTTTATAATAACAAATCATTATTACTCTGAATTTTTTAAGCCCAAAATCCTCCATAAATCTTTTCAAACTCATCTCTAGTTATAATCTAGGGAGGAACCTGTTCACTGTTTTTGTTCATTCCACTGTTGTTGATTCATGAACTATTATTAGACAGGTTACAAAAAAGTTAAGATGGTGTAGGAGAATGGATTTTGTCCACACACTGGTGATTTTTACCTTCTTTTTCAGTTGTAGCAGAGGGTCTGCTCAATTTACACCATAGGCTTCATGACTGAGCAGAGAGACATACTCTGGAGAGTGCAGACTTCCACCCAGGAGAACCAAGTCTGGCATGCAGCAGATATTGCAGTGCATTCACCTGTAAATCAAGTGGAAGGCAGTACACTCACTGACAACAAGCCCTGCACAGTTACTGCACTCCGTTTTCCCCCATTGTTTCCCTATTATTTACCTGCATTTAGAAAGAGTAGTTGTCAATTAAGATAGAAATAATGTAAAGGGTATGCAGATAAACACCTTAAAGTTCAGCAAGTCATTTTGAGCTCACAACATATATTTGGACTTTTCTTTCTTGGAAATTTTCAAAAGCATTCCATTTCAAGCTCAGCAATAGCATGAATATGTGAGGGTATATAGAAAGAAGGGAATGAAGTGAACACTCATTTAAATTGTTAGGAAACTTATAAAAATATTAAAAATGATGATTATGTTTACTTCTAGTAATAGAATGTGGTTTCTATTCAGTGGGCACATTGGAGATTTGAGGCTGAAAGCTGCTTTTTTCTTAACTGGTTCAACCTTTCCTATATGTGACCAGCATAGATCGTGAACTTGCAAGATACTGATGAATCTACAGGAGACAAAGACATTTATCATCTCATAGAAAGTGCTCATTGTCTAGTAGCATGAGGCCATGATGTTTGTACAGTCTTCTAAATTGGTGAAAGCATTAATTACACTGAATAATGGTAACCCTGGTAATCTTGGCAGACATCTGAAACCTTGGATAATTATAGCTTCTGCTAGACAAATTTTAGTTCTCTGAATTTGATTTTAGGGGACAGAAATAATTTTTAGATAATCCAGTGCCTGAGAAATCAGGATGTGAGGAACTGGAATTTTACCTGTATGGAAAGGACAGATAGACAAGTAAAAGACTATAACCACTTCTAGTGAGATCATAAATTTCTTCTAACTCAGAGGAGATGGAAAGCGTTGAAAAACCAGTGCAAAAGCCAACCAAGCAGACTCACGAAACGTACTTTTAGCAATGGAACACAACATAATGGACATGGAATTAAAAGAAAAAAACAAAGTCAGACTTGACAAAGACTGGAAAATCTACATGTCAGCAAAAATAAACTTGTTACTTAATAAGGTTAATAATAGATAAAGTCCCCTAAAGATAAATTGTTATCACATTTGACGACCATTTTATTAAAATGTTAATGGCCTCAGGCAAAAGCAAACTGTTCCCTTAATCTGCCAGAAGAACTGCTTTCTCAGGAATTATATACACCAGAGAACTTGGGATCTGAGCTAACTGTAACAAGCATGTTTGAAAATTGGAGCATCCACAGCTTGTGAAATTGTGGCTAAAAGGGAATGGATCTCACATGTCTCAAAATGACTGTGGCCTTTTCTGCCAAACACAACTTTCACTCACATTTCCAAATGCAAAATCAGTTGGATTCAACTGCTTCAGTCAAAACACCTGAGGTGTCAGTGATTGACGGGAGGATTTTTTCTTTGCCTTCTTCCACACTAACTGTGAAAAAGGTGTAGCTTAATAAGTGCAATTTCTGTAATAGCAAACAGACTGAAAATATGTTTTCATCAGCACCTCTAAGCACAGCGAAACTGTGAAGCAGCCTGGCAAGTACGCTGAGCATTCAGTGAATTGTGATAGATTGCAGTATGGTTTGTCTGGGATGAGAATACCAACAAAAAATCATTCACAAGATTTGATGGAAACTCAGCCCGTACAGAGAGACTTCTTGCTACAAGCACAGTATCAGCTCACAACAAAACGGAGCTGATGAAATTGAGTTCTCATCCTATCTTTCCTTCTGACATATGAAATGCGTTTCCCTCAAAGCCCATGGACTTCCTTGGACATCTGAGCAACGAGAAAGAAAAGGTAAAGCAGAAAACATCTGTGATGCTGAGTGCTGCATTTCTTTTCAATGTATCCCAATGGCAAAGATACAAAGAAATTAATGAAAGCTACACTGGAAATATATAAAAGCTACACTATAAATACATGCCTCACACCCAAATCTCCTCTGCCAAAGTTTGTGTGAAATAAAAGGGAATGACTATGACTAAACCAAGTTAGCGCAGCCAAAGCTTTTTCCACTTTGGAGGAGGGAGGTATATCCTGGTTCTAGCAGGGGGGATCCAGGAATGAGAGTTAGTCTGATGCAGCTCCACTACTGAAGCTGGATTGCTTGTATGGGCTGCAGGTACTCAGACTCCAAGGCCTCTGGTTTGGAGAAGAATATTACCAGGCTTTATTTCCTTCTTCTCTCTTTTACTTGAGGTCCACGGCAATGATGGCTTAAGTTTTGCTGAAGATTTCTGGAGCTGGGGACAAGTGTGCTGGGAACAGCTCTGTGCTCAGCCACAGCGAGGAGGCACTCTGGGAAGAGGCCATGCCATCTGGGTCAGGCTCCACCCTGACCCAGATGGTATGGCCTGTGGGTGAAGTGTTTACACATACTCTAGGTCCCCCAGCAAGATTAGACAAGGGGTTATACTATCCCAAGACAAGGGTATATACTGGGTTCTCATCCCAGGCTTTTGACCAATCTTCATATGTATAAACTCTATTCTGTTTTTAACATGGGGTGTCTAGTTCTGTTCAGGGTTCAACTCTTTAAAGTGATGCTTTCTTCTGTCCCTTGCCTCTACAGTACAAAAAGCAAGGGTTTCATGGATATGTATCTGCTCATTGGTCTTTTGGGGAAGTACTTATTGTGCTTTTTATGGAATTTCCTTGCCAGTTGGATCAGAGTGGAGGCACAGATATTTTGGTGCAGAGATAGAATAAGGTTTCTAAGACAGTCTATTTTTTTCTCTCTTTCACTTGTGTGCAAACAATTGTTCTCCTTCAGTGTTTTCCAGGCCAACTATTAACCTTCCATTAGAGAAACTGCAATTTTCCTGGCCCAGTTTATTTAACTACCTTGTTACGCCAGCAGTTCATTTAGTAATTTCTTTCCACAATAGACACCAGTCTACCTCAAAAACTAGGAGATGGTTGAGTATTAATCATTAATTATTCCCCACATTCTGTCATTCAGCCTTGGTATAACACAAATGTGAACAGCATTCTCACCTATGAGATAACTTTTCCTTGATATAAAAATTACCACCTCACTAGTGTAGGTAAGAACGCAACAGGGCAAAAAAAAGAGGTGGTGTGTGTACATATTTCTGCATAGTGAAATGAGCTGCAAAACACGTTTCCACCTGCATTGATGGCACTTAACGCACCTGAGGTTTGTGCTGTGCTTGGGAGAAGTGAAGTTCAGGATACCTACCCATGGACTAAGCTGTGGTATGCTCAGCTCTGCTTGGCCTGTCCATGATGCACCAAGGTTTTTGGTCTATGCTAAAGCCTTGCTCATGCTCTCTCCCATCTGGAGATGCAGCTGAGTCCATCTCTGAGCTTGAGAAAGCACCGAGCTTTGGCAACAGGCCCACTGTGTGCTGGGGTTATAGGGTAAACATCTGTGTATCTGCCTTCCTCCACCAGTGTTCACTCTGGTTTTTTCTCTCAGAGCACCCATGAATGCATGTTGCCTGTTGAGCATGTTCCCCTTGCAGCAGTGCATGCCAGGCTGCCCTGTACATGGGAGGTCAGGCAACAGCAAGTGAGTGGCAGCATTGAACTTGACAGAAACCACCTAAGTTTCCACTTTTTCAGACCCCTATAGACATAGCCATTGCTCTGAAGCAAGAAACAAAGGCTATGACACCAAAGTAAGCAAACATTGTGCAGATTTTAACAGAAAATGCCACATTTCTTGTGGGAGAACAATCTTACATCACCTTTTTCTTCTTTTAACCTGGTACATAATGTTGCAAGAAATTCAGACGTGGAACAGTTTTATGCTAAGCAGAGAAGAGGAAATAGCTAAACTACTCCGTGATCTCATCGGACTGGAGCACTTCTGCACTGTAGTTTGGAGGAACATAGTGCAGCAACACAGTCCCCAGGCTGGGGCTTCTTTCGCAGGCTGCTGGGCAGACAGAGCTGACCCCACCCACATGAAATGCGCACACTGGGTCCCTTTGCTTTTGCAAGAGCTGTAATTGTTCAAAAGCAGGATCTGTGAAGGGTGTGGGATGGCAGATGCCTGGGGGCCTCCCCAGCGACTCTGCACTGGGGCTGATGTGTGTTGGGCTGGTCTGCCTGGGGAGCAGGGATGCAGTGAGGCAGGTGTGCTCTCCAGGCTGGAGTCAGCAGTCTCTCATGGCTGTGGGAGGGGTGGCAGAGCGCTGTCCATGCGGCAGGGCCGGCCTGCCAGCTCTCCCTAAAGATGACAGTCTCTGGCCTGGGAGTGCCAAGTGCGGGCTAACACAGCCAGATCCCTCGTTGAGCTTGGGAAGAGCGTGGTGCTCGCACAGCCACACAGCTGTCAGAGCAGAGCGCGCTCAAGCACAGCCAGATGAAGCTCCAGTGAGCCACCATTCTGCGCCCGGCCCACAGTGTCCAGAAAGGCTCTGTGATGGAAATTAACAGCTTCCATTATAGCACTCTAACGACCCCATGTAGACAAGCCCTCAGAAGCCACATTAACCCGAGTTTAGGCCATAAATTGAACTCTCTGGCAAAGGTACTCCCTAACTAAATGCAGAAAATCTCTGTGACGAGCAGTAACAGTGCATATAAAATAAAATAACAGCAGGACTGGGGAATAGCAATGGCACATCTTTCCTTCCAAATTGAATTGTTCACTTCACTGTGAGAAGAAATAATTATCATGTTTATTGCGTTTGGCTCAATTAGGCTGGAATCTTAGGCCAGGAACCTTTCTTTTTACATTTCTGTAAATGTTGTCCATGTATGGCTGTATCAGCATTGATTTTGCTGTCATGAAGGTACCACAGCTGTCTGCCTGAATTAGAACATGCAAACCTGAACTAATTCTTAAAGTGTCTATTTTTCTACTTTTAATCAGCCAAAATTTCCAGTAAACTGAAAGAGGATCAAGCAAGCCTCCTGGATTATTTCTGTAGAATTTTTGCTTTTGAGTGTGCTAGGGACAGAAGGATGGTTTGAAACTGTTTCCTTTTGCGTGTGGTGTATATTTAACCACAGAACCTATTTCAGCAAGATGGATTAAGCCCACATACATTGAGAGGTTACAAAATGTGCACATCGAGTGACACGTATCTGCACAAGACTGGCATATGGCAGAACAAGACCAGAGGAGAAGACTGTGAAGCTTTTAGTAGACTCCAGCACAATGAGCAGAAGATAAACACCTGACATGGAGGGCACAGGCACAAACAGTTTAGTCAACAGTGAGTCTTCTTGGGACTGCGTGCAGCAGCCTCCTATTACTTTGCATGGCAGGGTTGCATGCATGAACTGTACATTTAAACACCGAAAGGGGCACTCTCAAAGACATCTGTCTTCAGTCTTCACTTGTAGAAAGTGGTCACTAGCAGTGATCAGTAGGGGTGAGTAGAAGAGTCTAAATCTACATTTCTAGAAACTCATTTACATCCACTTCCTTTGATTATATGCAATTTCCCTTTTCTATATGAAGAGACAGAGAAGCATAGAATTTATACATGTGTTAACAATACCAGATGAAAAGTGAGGGACAATATGTATCCTTAGCAGTAGGAAAAAAACCTGTTAAAAGGCAAACTACCTGAGTTAAGAGAGGTTAGCTCTTTGATAGAGAAGTCTGCCATGGGTAGATTAAAGATATAATGATAGGTGCTGCTTTTAGAAATTTTCATTAGGATGCTTGATATCAGGCAATGTTTCATATCTCATCAAGGATTGGACCAAAATCATAGTTAAGATGTATGTAGTACAGGTTTTGGAATGGAAAAAGAGTCTAGAGAGAGATGGGTTTGTCTGACTATTGAATGCATAAAGGAAAGACATATAAATAAAAATTTGATATGCCACTCTGAGAAGATGAGGTGAGCCAGAATGCATGACAGAGGAAGGGTGTGTAAAGAAAACTGTTACGTTTCAAATTCATCAGAGCTGTGGAATAAGTTGACCATGATGCCCGACTGTTAGTTCAGTTTGTCTTAATGTCCAAATGGTTAGAAGGGAGATAAATGTAGCACCGAGAAGAGCAGTATAGGAGAAGGAGTGTTTAGAGTTTCTTCCTCACTTCATGCTAAAACCCACAAAATTCTTTATGATATCACAGCACATAGGTTTCAAGTCTAGCCTGAACCATACAGGAAAAGGCCAGTCCAGACGTAGTGTGTACAGCACATAGGATGAGCTCATATGACATGCAGAGGCCAGTGTTTAAGCTCCTCCATCCGGCTGGTTTGCTTGAATAGCACCTTCAAGAAATTTAGTCTCTTGAATCTGCTGTTAACAAAATAAAATAAAATAAAATAAAATAAAATAAAATAAAATAAAATAAAATAAAATAAAATAAAATAAAATAAAATAAAATAAAATAAAATAAAATAAAATAAAATAAAATAAAATAAAATAAAATAAAATAACATAACATAAAATAAAATATAAAATAAAAATAGCACTACCAAATCCCACTTCTCCCTGCTGATGCACTAATTTCAGTGTCCAAGTCCACTTTGGATGGCCCCAGGACCCAATGGTTTTCCCTGCATCGTAATGTGGGATTGCACATTGCACACAACTTGAGCCACTCCTCATGTTGCCAGACCTGATGTTTCAAAGAGGGCCATGATGCCTGTCTTTGGGCTGATAGAGGCATGGCTAAGCAGGGACTGACTGCCTCAAGAAGTGAGCAGAAGGCTTTCCATGGCACTGGATTGTTCTGTAGCACAGAGTTGGGTAAAGTTTTAGAGGCAGAGCAATTCCATGCTGTCCTCAGTGCCGGCATGTAGGGAGTTCTTGGCAGCTCAGATAGTGGGTCATAAATTCTCCTTCACTAGTTTGGGGGCTTGATTATTCTTTTGTGCTCTGCTGGAAACATTACTTATGAGAATTGGGGCATTTTAATTTGGCTGTGCTACCACTTTATTAATATTTGAACATCTTACTGTTTTCTGTCCTGGCACAATGGGATCCACAAACAGAGGCTAAAAGAGAAAATGCTCCCCTCCCTGGCACTGGATTCCTGCCCTTTTATTTTTAATTACTTTGAATTATTTCTGGAACTTTTTTATACCATTCTGAGAATACAAATTAAGTTTTGACTCTAAGAAAGAATACTGTGGAAAGCAAGCAAACGTGGCCTTATGTGCTCATCCAGAGACTGCATCAAAAAAGCAAGGGACAGACACTTGCCAATCTATCCATTATATCCTGGCATAACATGATCCATTAGCCTGAGCAAGGCCTATGTGAACTGTATGCACATTTGGCTTAACCCACTCAGTTTATTTAGCCTCTGGTGTGCTCTGGATTAAAGCAGGCAGTCATTAGAGAATAGTATTTCTTCCACAAATGCTGTTTTCCATCATCTGAGAGAAGTGACAGAGCTTTTCAAAAGCCTTTGGTATTTGAGGACAAATGCTCTCTTCTTGTAAATGTTCATCCGAGACTCAAAAGGATTTAACTGTTAGTGTTTCTAAAAGCCGAAGTTGATCCTGAGGCTAAAAGAAGACAAGAATCATGGAAGATTGTGCACCTTTAGTTGGGACTTAGCACTTGTCTGCAATGTGCTTCTCTTCCCAGGCAGCTTGCTACAAAAGGCTGAACCCACAAAACTCAACCCCGTGACATTTCTGCAGCATGCCTTGAAACCCCAAAGTAAAACTTGTCTCATGCAGCAGGATAATTCTGTACTGTGCTTTTCCAAGAGGATTCAGTCAACAACTCAGGAGTTAGAAGGAAAATGCACTAAAGATTATTCAACTGTTGTCTGATTATCACATGGAGGCGGGGACCTGATTCTTAGCAGCATGTACCATTCTTACACTGATTGTATAAAGAACTTTAAAACAGCTGTTTCAGGCTCATTTTAGTTCTCTTCAGGCATTCAGATTCCAGACCACTTTCTAGGAGAAGAGGGAAGCTACTTCACGTGCCAGGGTAACATAGCATTTATTTTCTTAAAACCACATTGGTGTATTTCTAGCAGATTCACTGGGAAAACTATTATTCATTACTGTAAAGTCATTTAAATACAACATGTATCTTTCCGTTAACAAGAAAACCCCAGTGGAATAACCCCTCAATCTAATTAAAATCAATGCAAATTCTCATATTTTTCAAGTTTGCGGTCCTAAGCTGGAGATGATGATTTGTTCAGATGGACTTTGCTGCCTTAGACAGTTGAATAATAATTTTATAATGGGTCAAATTCAGTCCAGATACACTTGTGTTATCCAGAACTGCTAGTTCTGTACATGCTATCCAACATGTATAAAGCTTCACAGATTAACTTGAAGACTTCAAATTGCTTTTATATTTAATCTGAGTTTAAGTCCCTTGCCATGGACCAAACCTACTCACTTTTGAAATTATATATTTTGTGGACTCAGATACATAAATAATAACATGTAATTAAATCAGGAATTAATTTAAAACAAGTGTTTCTCAGGACATAGCTGATTTCATACTTTTTTTATCCTTCCAGTTTTGGAGGACAAAGTCTATAGACTGTGTACAATATAGTTTACATTGGGAGGATAAAGGCAAAGTAAGTGTTACCGAAAGCCACGGCTTGCCTGTATTCAGCATTGTCACAGTTCAGTATTATTCCTGCCCCCTTTCAGCTGGATCTTAGGGCTGTGCTACCCCAGTGCTTTCTGATAGTAAAGAACAGCTAGGTCCAGGCTCTGTCTCCATCCCTGAGGAATTATGTATTATGCATGATTGTATTTAAACAGGCTGTTTAAAACTCACTGGTTCATAGGATCAGAGCTTAAATGGGACAGACCCAATGGATGTTATTAAGATATTATTTCATATTGATTTGATGAAAGGTACTCATTCAGTATTCTTGTTTCAAACATGAAGATATATATTGATACAAAAGAGGCAGATATAAGAAAGGATATACATTTAAACATTTAAAGAGATTTAACAAAAGGAGCAATTTTCAGAAATTTGAAGGCTTCCCTATTTCTCCAAAACACAGACCTAAATTAATGCATCCTAAATTCTACTGGGCATAGGTTGAATCTTTTCCATAGGCTGTCAGAAGCACCAGACTTGCAGCAAGTGGCAGCACTTGCTGGAAAAGCAGGGGACATGTAACCTGAATGAACCTGCACAAAGACCACGTTTCTTTAACAGAGATACCTTGGGAAGGTTTGGGTTTTTGTTTGTTTTACAAAATTTCAAGGCGTGCAGATGGGTCAATGAGTAACAACAGGTTGGAAATTAAGCCAGCTGCACCAGCAGCAGCCTCCCACCATAAATTTGTCAGAGGGGTGGGGCAGAGAAGGGAATGCTGCTGTCAGCACCTGGGGTAGTCTCAGCTACTGCCCTCAATAAAGTCTGTGTGAGACTCACGTGATAAATGGCAATGACAAGTACAACAGAATCCAGGAGCAAAGAAGTTGGTGCAGAAGACAAAATGTATGCCTACTCTCTCGGGAATGTCCTGGCTGACTTCAGCCAGTTTGTGGAGCAGAAGGTACTGGCAGAGGGCACCTCCTCCTGCCCTGTGTCTGCACAGCTCATGTGGTCTGTCTGTCTGTGTGTGTCTGTTTCTCCCAAATCAGTGAAAGGGTTCAATGCTCAGGTAGATGGGATGAATCCAGGCTGCCATGCTCTCATTGCCTGCAGGGCTAAAAGGTATCTTGAGATGCTCTGTCTGCTGTGGTGTATCTAAGATAAATATAGAGAATGGTAAATGTATCTCCTGGCTGCTCCTGCTGTTTCCTATCCCTCGATATTCAGAAATGGATGGGAGTCTGTCTAGCAGAGACCTGCGTGAACTAACAGATTGGTTTTGTGCACATTCCCCGAGCTGAGAGACCTTTGCTCCTTCTTTCCCAGGTTGCTTCCAGCTATCCACCTAACCTCACCTCTGTATCCTCTCCGTGAGATCAGCCCTACAGTATTCAAGCCTGGGATCTAGCAGTCTCAGCTAAGCAGAATTTGTAGGCAGTGCTGTTGTGCTTTATTTCCTCTGCTGTGCACTGAACAGATAGGGAACCAGACCCCTGTTACCATCAGGAGAGACAACCTATCAGTCTTCTCAACCTGCTCAGTCGTCTCAGAGGGACAGGGATGGGGCTGCTGAAAGGCAATGTCATCATTCCTGCCATGTCAGCAACACTTCATATATCAGAGGCAGCTGATGGATCGCCAAGGAGAGTAGTAACTTTATTAACCACGTCTCTCATGTTGAGCAGCTTTAGTAGAAATCTGAATAACTGCCCCATCCCCTGGGTTTATTGGACGTGGTTTGTTTTTGCAAGTGGGAAAACAATTGTGAGTTTCATGCCTAGATGAGCTAACATGTTTACAGAAACACTGCTGACGCAGCAGAAACAGGATAAAATATGTGTCAAATATTGCTTGGGCTGCAGGCAAAAAAACTGTGGAGCTGAAAGGCAGTGCTTAGCACAGGGCTCCTCGTGCCAGAAGCAGCTGCTGGGTACATGTGAGAGAGAGAGAAAGGGAGCAGGTCTCAGTGTCCCAATCCCTTGTAACCAAGCAGTTCCCAGAATAAGGAAAAGTTTTCCAAAGTTGATACTATTCTTCTGATAATGAATAATACTTATTCTCATCAATCAATTTGTTTAAAGAGGAACTTGAATGGCGCAGAGACCTCAGCTTCACCCTCACTATCTGACTCAAAGCCATTTGAAGCCCGTGGGAGACTTTTCACTGACTTTGATGTGGGGCTCATTCCTTATTTTGGATTGTTAGGAGATAGATTTGCACAGCCTAATTTCTGCATTGGGATGTCTGCACAGCAAGGAGAGAGGGAGATTTGCTTTTTCTGACACAAAATATCGCTGACCACAGAAAGATGGGCATTTAAGATGATTGGCTTAAAAGACCTATCCTATAATGGCTGCACAATTATAAGCCTGCAGGGAAAATTTCTGGGCTCTTGTATGAAAAAAAGACCAAAGAAGAACACAAAAAGGTTTTACTGAGTTACATTGCCAGGTTTTCAGCTACCAGTTCTGCTGGAAAGCCAATAAGAGGGTTTAACAAAAGATATTTCCAGCGTCAAGCCCATACACAAAATGGGTGGTTGTGCAAGAGCAGGGCAGGAGGCAGAATGGGAAAGAAGGGGGTGTGATACCCACTGCAAACAAGAATTGCCACAGCAAGTCACCAGACCAATGAGGAGCAGAGACTTTCTGGACAGAGAAAGGTGGGTCTGATGCTCTCTAAATAAATGAAGATTTTTAAAAAATTAAAAGAAAGGAAAAGAGAGATAGTGAAATCAGATGCCAAGAAGTGCTGGGGCCAGAAAAAGCAACAAAGCCCTATTTTTAATGTAACTTCTTTATTCTGCCAGTAAAAAATCAAAAGATAAAATAGGCTAGAGAAAGGAAGCAATTGGGAATGGCTGAAGAGGATTCCCAGCTGTGCTTGCAATCAGTGCAATTCATGACTCGCAACATGCTGGCCACATCACTTCCCAGGAGCAACATATTCTCATGAACAAGCAAAACAAGGGGGAGACTATCCTTAAAGGCTTTTTGGATCATTCATGGCTTAGTTATGAAGTTACCCGTGAAGCAGCCTACTGGCTTGGAGGGTCAGGGTAATTTGAGGATTGGTCAGCTTTCCTTTTCTTTCTGCTTCAGCTGCTGCCCCTTCCACCAGCCCCTGGCAGCACAGCTGAGAACATCCATTCTTTTCCTTCTTCTGACCAAAAAGAAGAGCTGGAAGTGGAACTACTTTACTGGCTTTTGAGCAGTCCTTGCCCTTCCAGTTTACTACAAGGACCTTCTGCTACCCTACAAAGAGTGAGAAAAGCATCTGAAAATAATACTTTTAAGTTTATATGAAACCAAATGTCTCAGAATTGACTGCCTACACATAGATCTTGCTAGTTCTCACCTGGCTGGTACATAAATCATCCGATTTGAGTGATAATACTTCAGGTTGCTCCAAATCTCAGCTTCAATTCGACTGAATCAGACTGCTGCTTTTACTAATAATTTTCTAAAATAGAACTGTGTATTTGCTCTACCACACAGTTTTGCAATATGTATAATTAACACATAACTACACTGCTAAAAAAAAAAAATTAGCACTGCAGTGAACTTGAGGGGTTTTTTTCATGATTGGTGTTTATTTACTTATTTTCATGGTTGATTTATTTTTTTCTCATTTTTGAAGTCATGTCACTGATGAAAGGGTACAGGTCTCATTATAATAGTTGAGGGTATCACACATTTACTGTTAGTGCTGGAATCCAGCTAAAATTTCAACCTTCTGGGCAGTGCCTTTCCTGTCATCAGCTTTCTTACCTGACTGTGACATCTCTCTTGTGTTGGAGCTTCGTGTGCAGAGGGGTACAGCTGCATCCACGTGCAGCAAACAAGCCCTTTTACTCAGGGAATAGCAAATTGATCAAGTTCTCTGAATCTGAATTCCAAATCAAGATTTTGAAATTTTCAGGGAATTAGTGCTGTGAAGATAGCAAACAAAAACCATCCAAATGTTTTGTTTCTACTTGATTGAGATGCTGAATCTCATTTTTAGGTATTTTTATATAAATTATATATTATTCTATAAGCAGAAATATTTATATCCTTTAATATCAAGATGTCAGAAGTGAAGAGATGCTTGATATATGGATATTTTTAATGAATAAGGAAAATAACACATGCACTATGTGTTACAGTAAAACAGGGTGAAAAATAATCTCCAAACAAAATATTTTTGTATTCTTGGAATAATGTGTTCTATTAGAATTGAAAAAATACACAAAAATGCCAAAATATTAATGTAATTGGATTTTGTGTGGATTTTTTTTTAAACAAAATACATTCTCTGATGGAAGAGCATATCTGATGTCCTTCTAACCAGCTCTCTTTTTAGTGCATCTTAGAAGAATGCAATTTAGGAGCTTCAATGGAGAGAGAGTGAAATTCTATAAGGAAAATAAAATTTCAGCTGTTAGAACATGAAGTTCACAGGCAAGCTGTGTCTTAGTAATGTCATAGTAAACTAGGTGACAAAAAGTGTTGATTATTTAGTGCACTATAGCTGAACCTCATCCTTTTTACCAGATGTGGTAAAAATATTAACCAAATGGGGCTGTTGAGTCCAGGAGGTCTCTGCTCTGAAATGAATTTGATGAGATGTGTGTGAAGGAGGTTGCAAAGACTGATATTTAATTTATATTGCAGTAATTAATAAACCCTATAGAAACAATTATAAAACCACTTTAATTTGTTCAGAATCACTGTTAACTTCTGCTTAAAGCTGGGGCCAAGACATCTCCAGTAGTTCTGCCCTCTTTTGAGACACTGCCTTTGGGGCTGTCCTGGACTTCATCTCAGATTTCTAGCAAGTGAAGTCTTAAAGCTGAATTTTAGATGAAAACAAGTGTGTGAAACCCATGTGTTTTTTTATCTTTTCAGTTAGTGTCTACTTTTTAAGGAGGCAGATCACTTCCAAGTCACAGGGAAATTTAAGGTTTAACACATCAGTCAACAGACCATCAGCTTTAGCATTAGATTTAAAGTGGGGTTCTAAAAAGAGGGAATCAGGGGCATACAATAGCACTGGTTTAGCCTTGCCAAGGTTAATTTCACTATTACAAGTCACACCTTCAAGATGTTGACCTTCTCTTGACAGAATCCTCCATCCCTCCCAGCAAGTAAAAGGCCAGAGTCTGATCAAAATAACAACAAAAAACCCCAATAGTTTTCCTGTTGCCAAGAGATTTCATTAAAAAAAATCCATGAAGTATTGACATATCTATTGCTTCTTCTCTTTGAAATTCTTGCTAGACAAGATTTGACTGATTTTGTTTAGTCCAGCTGGCAGAGGCTACAGGATTGGCTACCTGAAATAACTCTCACAGCATCATTTATCCCTTCACAGTTTGGAAATCTAGGGAAACTGCAAATTACAGTATTAAAATGCTGACCCAGAAGAGAAACAAGGAAATAACGTTTCAATTTTCAGCATGAGAAAAAGGACATTTCAACCTAGCAATATTTATGAGCTGGTAAAAAGCTGCTCATGCCACAATGATCGTATGTTCCTTAAATGTCAAGTCCCAATCAATAACCTCACTGAAAATTGACCCTGTTGGGCATGGTGTAGGAGAATTGGATGCTCTCTAGGCTATTGGTTGAAAGGCAAGAAACAGCAAGCAACTGATGAGAAGCTATCAATAAAACCTCAGTATTGTTTTGAGTTCAATTTCAAGTAATTGCCAGACATGTAAGGTTGAGTCTGACAGACATAACAGGGCTAATGTTGGTTCCTGGCAATGAAAAGTAGGTTTCTTGTTCAAAATAGCACAAGGGGGCCTAATAGTGAAATGGCTTCACCCCTTGAGAAACAAGTTGCTCTATGAGTCAAAGAATCAGTGAAGCCTATGTTTTTACAGATCTGTGCCCTGTGTCCTTACAGCCTTCTCCTGTGGAAACTCCTTTGTCCTTTCCTCTTCCCCTCAGCTGCCCCAGCTCCAGTTTCTCTCTCATATGCCCTGTTCACTGCTTAAAGCAACATGTGTCTCCTATTTGTTATTCCAGCACTCACCAAAAATTACAGGGCTGGGATGGGCTTCCCTCCCCCCACTTTTTTTTCCCCTCTTTTTTGCCTTCTCTTGCTTCATAATAGAAATTATGCTGGCACAAAATATGCCATGTCAAATGTTTTTCAAGTGATTTCTCTTCACAAAAAAGCACTGGTTCTTTTCTCAAAATTGGGGCTTCCTTGACACCCTAAGTTAGAACAAAGGTCTAAATGGTACATTTTGTCTCTCCACTGTAGGCAGGTTAAATGCACATGGGGAATTACAGTAGCAAGACTGAGAAAGGGTTGTTCGTTAAGTTGCTCTTAACATAATTATCTTTGATCATGTGTTGGAACGCCTTTTTTATATTATTTAACATACTCTGCAAAATAATTTGTCACAAGGTTCTTCAGTGGTGCATAATTCAGGAAGAAAATCCTTAAAAGAAATATCTTCCCCCCTTCTCATGCTGCTAGCTAGGAGCTTGCCAGAACACAAACTTCTGGCACAAATGGAGCATATAATAGCACCAAAATCATTGAAGAAAATTACAGTCTTCAGGAGGCTTTTACTTCCCCCACATCACTCCACAACAGTTTTTGAGCTGAGTTTTCTTGTACTTTGATCCTGCAGTATTCTGAGAGGAGAACTCAGAGGCAGTGGTGCTAGCAGGCACATGAGGTTCAGTGTAAGGCTCAATCCCAAGGCTGATTTAGGACTTGTTCAGTGTTCAGACTGCCAAAAAGAGGGGCTGAAAGTGCTGAGGCAGTGCCCTCACTACAATTACACCCTGACCACCAAGTCCATAGTCAGTGACATTTTAAAAAATTTCCTTAGCCAAATCCTCATGGAGACAGGTAAGAATCTAAAATTAAAGATGCATTTGGAATCTGTGGAGGTGGGTTGTTTTTTCAATTCTGCCCTCTTTGGGAGGATTCTTCTTGGCTTTATTCTATCACTTGACCTCTGCCCTGGCTATGAGCTAGTGTAGACTCCTGGAGAGCACATACATTGATTATAGTGAGGGATTGTGAATTTAAAAGTGCACACTGAGTCTCTGGCAAGAAATGGTTCATTTGTAGGTGAATTTTCCTGCCTTTTACTGAGTTTTCAGGAATTTTTTTAGAAAGCTTCACTATGGAACAGGAAACCAAGACTAACTAGACCTACCTGATGATTAGTCTCATCTATAGGGCTGATGCTACAGCTGGCTTGATACCGCAGCAATGTGATTTATGTTTCCAAATCATCCCTCTTTCTGCAGGTCTCTGCATATGCCTTTCCTCCCACTGCCAGAATTCCTCATCTAGTTTATCTTCCTCAAAAGTAAACAGGCCTCATTTTCAGTTCTTTGGAGAAAAATTATTCCTTTGTTTCCACGTCTGCTATGAGACTTTTTTATACTTGGATTTTTTTTCTCCTTGTTATGCCCAAGACATTCTATTGTGTCAAAAGACAGAGGGCAAAAATCATACAAAGAGTGAAAATTCAATCTGTACCTTCTCTCTGGCAAACCAAGCTTTACTGTTTGAGTAGCTAAGCTTTCTTCTTCATCCCTCTGCTGAGGTGTTGTATGTGCTGAAGTCAAGCCCAGGTCTAAATGTGAAGATGTGCAAATCTCAATATAAGTACTGCACAAAATTTCCTTTGAGCTTTCAGCCCAGAAGTCCTGTTAGATGTGAGTTCTTAATGAGGTATCCTAGTGATATCCTAGTGATAACCTTGCAACTGAAGCTGCATAACTGCTTCTTTGGCACTGTCATTATATTTCCTTTTGCCTGTTGGAGTTCACCTCTTCTGATGGGGTCAGGAGTGGGAGATTCTGCTATTGCTCTTGATGTGCCTTTTTTTTTTTCTTTTTTTCTACTTTCATGAGCTTGACATTTGGAGATTCTAGTTCTAATCTTTCTCTTGACATGAATGTGGATAGATGTGGTTATTTGCCTGTAGAAATTACTGTGCTAAAATTCATGGTTACATTTAAGGTCAACTGACATATCCTGAAATCACACCTGCCTCAAGCCGCTTCCTTCATGAACATGCTGTGCTAAAACATATAAAATTGTGCAGCCTGAAACCTTTTAAAATCTTTTTAATAGCAAAGAGTGGCTTGATCAAGGGAAGATTTGTGATGTGAAAATAACTCCAAATGTGACAGAAAAACAGATTTTGTGAAAGATTCTCAGTGCCTGTGATTTGCAGAGGAGAACTGGATAGAAATGGGGCCACTCAGTGCTTGCCTCGTAACAACCCACTTAGGTGCACCTTTGCCTTTGGGTTCAGGTCACTCTCTGTGCCCTATGTAAGATCAGGAGGCTGCACTACAATAAGAATTAGCCTAATAGAAATAGAAAGCCCTATCCAGCCAGGAAGTGCCAGCTCCAGGCTGAGATGTAGCATGTTTCAGGGAGGATCAAGACCACCCTTGCTTCTCGGTAGCGGTATCTGCCTCTGTTCTGTGCCTACACCACTGATCTCTGTGGAGGAACAAGCTGAGTGGGTATCATTTGCACATCTTTCTTATAAGGACAATCTAAGTTGGATCCATTTAGGTGGTGTGAGCAGAGAGTGAATTCTGCATTTTAAATGCATACATGAAAGAAATTCAAGTAATTTGAACAGCATGGGTCTGAGAAAAAGGTTTTGGTGTCACTGGTCTATATTCCCAGTGTTGGTCACTTCAGGACGTATTCTGATTAAAAAAAAAAAAAAAAAATTTGGATGGGAATCAACAGGGAAAAAAAAAGAGAACCTAGTGGTTACCAGAACCATCCTCCATTTTTTAACTCCATTAGTGGTTTGATTTTCACTCAGTTACGTTTCAGTCTGAGATCTGGAGAAAAGTGTTCTTCATTCTCAGCTCCACAGGGTGTGAAGGAGCCATGACAGAATAAGTGTCTCTGTGGTGTACTGCTTACTGAGGGCTGCCCCTCTTCCTGTGGTTTATATGGTCTGCATAGATGTGATGGGAAAGATGGTATCATTACTTTGCTTTCTTCATCAAAAACACTTGCAGAGGAATTCTGGATACAGTCTGCCCCCAAAGCATTTTTTGTTTCTTCAGAATAAGGGAATTTTGATGTACGCTGAAAGCAGAACAGAACATTGACCTTTGACCTACGGGGAAACTTGATCATGGCAAGGGCAATTCAGCCACTTGAGGCTCTGCTTCATGGGATGCTTTCTAACGGGGTCCTGCAACCCCCCATATCATCATCACACTGTGGACACTTAGAGTACTTATAAGAGGTCTGTTCCCATGTACATGTTGGTGAGGAGTCCCATCAGCAAAGCTCAAAGCAGACTGAGTGTAAAACAATCACCAAGATAGCAGAGATGGCCCTTTTATTTGTTCTTGTTCAAACTGTGTTTCTTCTCTATTACTTTTTATTTTTTCACAGAGGGGTCTCAAAGTGGATGAGTATAAGTAGGACTGAGGGAAAACATCCCTGCTTTTCTCTGTTCTAAAAGCACCGTCTGTACAGTATGCCAGCCTAGCTTTCTATGGGAAGAGAATGGAAAAAGGAAAGCTATATTGAAGTTTATCTGTATTCATTTTTCTCCTTCAGGAATGCTTATCCCAAACCTTAGAGCTTCTATTTCCATGAAGCTAATCTATCCTGTTAATAGCCATGTGGAGCAACAAATTGCCTTCTTGCCCAAGTGGATAGAATGCATTCAATCTAATCACCATCCAGCTGAAGGGGTTCAAATTAATCTTGCCTGGCTGCTTTTTTTATTGCTCACTTCACCCCAACTCCCTGTCCCCAGGAGCACCCATGCCACTTGGATCCTCTTCTTTTTCTTATACTTAAATGAAATGTTGGCATTTGCCCTGAAAATGATGGGAAGATTTTAATGTTTCTTTTCCTCTGGAAACATCCAAACTGGCATTGGGAAAATCTATGAACCAGCCTTTCCTGAGGATGCTCTGACACATTCACCGCAGCATGTGAATGCTCTGGGAAAACTCTGGGAAGGACACACTCTGGGAAGGATGTCACATCCTCCAAAGACAATTTTCTTTAATTTCACCATATTCATAGAGCTTTCCAGCCTCTGGGAAGGCTTCCCATGCCTTCCTACAGCTTCTGGACTAATAAAGGACACTGGAATGAGTCTGCTTATGATGGACAGTTCATTTCCTGTTTTTACTACATTTTCTAGTATCCGTGAAAAGAGAGATGAAGAAACCTTTGAACTTCCACTAGAGTTATCTCCTATGGGCAGGGATTTCTGTTGTTTTAGGAGCAATCCTTCCCATGTGCAGATGTCCGTGGTGGCCAGCATGAAATACCCATCAGTCCAGTGAGATCTCTAACAATGCATTTCACCTACAAAAGCAGAGCCTTGCATCTATGGCAATTTTCTTTGATCAACAGTTGTTAATCTCATTACTTTAAAGACTTGCCTTCTTGGGATTGGTGAGTCAGTAATTTGAGTACAATTTGTAATCCAATCTAATAGAAGACAATTATGAAAAATAAGAAATGAGAAAGGAAGCAAGCTTGCTAGGTTCATTTCTCTTTGGATTTGTCATGAGCTGATCTAGAGAAGGCAGATCCTTCTAGTCTGCAGTTGTGAATACAACTTGGGTTTTAAAAATTGAATCTCTGTCAGCTTCCTACCTTGTCAGCTTGCATGTGAATCTTGATGAGGTTTCTTTTGGCATAATTGTTTCCTTTTTTTAGACATCACTTTGCTTCAGAGAGTTAAAAGTTTAGTTTATAATAAGAGCTTAATTGGTCAGATGTAAAAAAAGAATATATTTAAATAATCTCTTTGCTTTTTGTAAAAATCTTTTGAAAGATCTATAGGATTTAAAGCAGAAAAAAATTACATTTTGACAACATATAAATATGTAGCTGCATAGGAAGTCAAGTTTGCTATAGCATTGATGGCTGTCCTTGAAGAATTTGATTTTCAGTAACTCTCCATTGTATTTACTTGTCTCCATGAGGACACTTGCATGTAGAAACAAAAAGAAGAGTATGTACCATTCCTTCCTATTACTTGCAACAAGGAATTAAGCAAATCTCACAAATGGATGTTTTCTCCAGATCAGACCCTGGATGTTTCATTAATTCTGTAAGATGCTTTTTGTGGCCTTTTCTTCCTTGAGGAATTGCTGAACACAGTGCTCTGATATAAAGGTTTATGTTTAACACTGGGGCTATTTGCAAGGCTGTTTGTAGAAAGACATATAGTGTAGGATCAGTGATCATATATCATAGCCTCAGAATGTCATTAAAACTCAACCTTCTGTAGTGCACTGCTGTGAACATTTATGATCAGGCAGTAACAAGAGAAGGAAGATAATGTTAATGAAGCTGAAGGTATTTAGGATGGTGCCATCTACTTAGACGTGATACAGGAGAGAATTTACTTCCAAAAGGAGACTGAACACAGAGCAGATTCAATATCTGACCTTCAATTAAGGTACAGGTTTGGGGTAGAGAGGAGCTGAAAAAGGAGAAAGGAAATTGTGGGAGCAGATAAGCCCTAACCTGATCTCAGTGCAGCTTTCATTCTTGATGTAAATTTAACGTCGCAACATCCTAAGGATCTTACTGTATTATCACAGTAGTAGTCACATTTTCAACTTCACAACTCCCATATATGTGACCTGGATATTAGTGCAGTATTGTAAACATACTGTACATACTGTAAAAATACTACATAGTACTGTGCACTGTTAAACTGCTGCCTTCCACATCAATAAACATCCAGCCTTCATCTGCAAGTGAAATCACAGCAGGACACTTTACCTTGGGAGAAAGCTTCTACCCTCGGTGCTTGAATGATATGGGTATACACTTGCTCTGAAATCCTGTTGGATGGGCCAGTTTTAATGTTACTTACTATCCTAGACATTGTCAATCTGGAACTCAATGCACCTCCTCAGAAGTAGTTTGAGAAGCAACCCTTTTGTTAAATCACAACAGTTTTTTCCATGGGTATCATTGATAGTTAGATTCTTTTTTTAATAGCAAAGACTACATGCACCTGAGCTCCACCACTTTAGTTTTACTGATTTGTTGTTTGATGTGATAGTATGAACTACTGTGAATGTAAGAAACTCAGACACACAGCTGTGAGGAAAAATTCTAATTAGATTCAGTTAGAACTTTGAATTATTAGTAGCACAGAAAATTATTTTATATTTGTTGCAAAAGTTTTAGAAAAACTGTGATGACTTTTAAACTAAGAGAGATAATTTATTTATGTTTTCAAAAGAATGTAGTTGCTATGTCATTTAATTCACCTACTGGCAGCTTAAAAGAAAATTCAGCATTCAGAGGGAGGAAAGATGCACTCTTTGCATGCTTCTAGCACACTAACATTAATAACTTCCCTCTCCTGGACTTCAGCTTCCATATCCTGGTGCACTGCTGAGGAACTATTAGGAATAATGGTGCATGCCACCAATGAGATGTGCTCACTGGTTTAATTCAGTAAACGAATGTGTTTTCATTCAGATGAAGAGGAGGCATAGCAAGGTTAAGGACCTTTTTTTGGAATTATTTTATTAAATCCCATTGGTTGCTCTGAGTTCTACCCTGTAAACTGCAGCTCATCAGCCTGTTAGTTGCCTCTGATCTAGGCTCATTTGAACTGAATTACAGAATTGTAATTCCCATCACTATTTATGTCATATGGGCATGCTGGTCACATCTTATCCTTTCTAGGAAATATTAAATATTGCAAACCAAGACATTATGGATGCTTCCTTTACAAAGACATTTGCTTTTCTTTTGCCTTCTTCAGTGAAAAATAAATACACAGATAATTGGTCTATATTGCCCTTATAATCAAATGTAGATATTATGTCAGCCTGGCATTTATTTTGCTTTACTATTTAGAGTTGGGGGGGGGGGGGGGTTTTTTNTTTGGGGCAGAGTTTGTTTTATTGGCCTGTGCATGCAAAAAAAGAGAAAATGCTGCATGTAGAGGGGCTAAAACTTGATGTCATTAACTTGCTTCTCCTGAAAAGGCAGATTCCCAAACCCTGGTTTGTCAGCATCTATTAAAGTTTGCTGTTGGTAATGAGTGCTGCCAGTGAGAGTGTCACCCACAGAAACCCAGTTCAAATTCTGTCAGCTACAAACATGCTATCCCTAAAGGGAACATGGTGAGTTCCCACTGTGGCTGCTCAGTCTCTGTCTCGCCCCACCTTCCCAGCTCTGGAAAGCAGACACATTTCTGTGTGGATATAGTAGCTCGCATGACAGTGCCAACATTTTGAATGCAAAGATATACAAGCATTTTGCTTCCAGGGCCTTGTGGGTCTAGCACAAAGGAGAGCTACATGTTGTGGTCATGGCAGCATGTAATGTCATGAGTGTGTCCCCATCACGTATGACTTTTTGATGGTTCCTAGGAAGCTTTATTTAGAGAGAAGATGAAAAGTTCAAGCTCTTGCTTAAAAAACTAAAGGAAAATAAATGACATTGTCTATAAGCTAAATGAGCCATATTTTTGACTTACAAGCAGTGAATTAACTGCTAAATAAATGGATTGACACAATCAGAATGTAAATTGTAGGGAGGGAAAGGAGAAGAAGGGAAATAATTTGGAGAACTGCAATGGTTCACAGTAGGTTAAACTCTTACCCTGCGGCACACTGACAATAACCCCTTACAAAGCCTTCTTGTAGTAGTCAGTGGGGGTACCAGATTAGCATCTGGGTTTGAATCAGGCATGCATTCCTGCAATGAATCTCCTGACTGCCCCCACACCATGCTTTGGTTCTTACTGCGGAGTTGTCTTGCAGTGTGCAAACTGGATTCCATTTAGATGAAACTCAGTTGTAGCATGTCCTCTAGCAATACACTTAGTGTGATCCAACTGTCCACAGTATTCATATCTTTGGGAGCAAACTGAAGCTAGTTTAAATTAAACCCCACAGAAAGGCATATAGTACAGGTACAGAATTCTCAGCTCCATTAATTCCACTATATAGATGCTCTTCTGGCTACAAAACTTGCGACTGAACAGCCAAAGTGCCTGTTACCACCTTTTCTCTGTTTTCACTCTTCTCAGACTGTTCCTCAGGCTCAGGAAGTTCAGCTGAACTGAGCTATCTGAGAGGTGCTCCAGCCAAGGTGAACATAACCTGAGCTAGTCCCTATGCATGTGCTCACGGGAGCGGTTGCATAATGCATCTGTGAAAATCAGAGAGAGCTTAAAACCAGAAGGTGCCAAAATGGAGAACTGTCATCAAAAGACCACAAATGTGTGAGGGGTTAAATCTGATGACATTTTTGTGATTAAACTTTGCAGACTGGGTTGTCCAGGCTCAGAGCAACCTTAGGATACAGTTTCCTGAGAAGAAAATTAGGCCAGGGCACACATCATGTCTCTGACTGTGGCAGGTAGAAGAGCAAGAATAAGGAATATACACAATGGTTGTAGCTTTAGAAAATCTGGGACTCTTCCTGACCTGAAAATTTCATCCACATTATCAGGTTTAACCCATCATTTCTTCCATTAATTTGTATAATTTCTTTTTGAAATCATTTATGGTTCTGGCCTTGCAAGCATCCTGGGTAATGTGTTCCACAATTTCATTATCCAGTGTGTAAAAAAGTACTTCCTTTTGCTTTTAAACCTGTTGCCTGATAATTTCATTAAATATCTTTACTTCTTATAATAAAGAGGGAATTGTTCCTTGTTTACCTTTCCTAAGTAATCCTTAATTTTATAGACCTTAATTATAGCCTTTTCCAACCACCTTTCTTCTGGTTTGAACAATAAAATCCTATGCAATTAAAAAAGCCCAAAACCTCAAACAAACTGCAGTCCAACCACTCTGCACATGCATGAGCATTTTTACTCAAAGTGAGATCTGAAGCAACTACTTTCATATTCTGTACATTGCTTGGCTGCATCTGGCTCTGCCAGACTAGAAGCTCTGCTCCAGCGTTGCTGCAAATATGCTCCAAGTCCTACAAGAAACAGAAGGGTCTGACTGCCGTCAGCTTTGGCCCCCCACGTGTGGGAAGGACATTCAGCCCAGGTGATTGAACTATATCTGGCCTGAAATGATTTCCCTTCAGGAACAGACCTCTCAACAGCAATTGCTTTGATCTGTCAGTCCACCCTTCAGCACCCAATTACCTTCTAACATAGATGTGATCTTATTCTTCCTGTATGGAAGTTTATCTAAACCCCAGTCATCCCAGTTGCCTGCTCTGAACTTTGTCTCAGTTTAGCAATTCCACTTCATGGTGGTGGGTGCAACACAAAATATTTATACAGTTTATACAATACATGTATTGATGCTTTCTCTTTTTTTGCCCTTAATTTCTTTCCCACTAAGTATTAACAGTTTATATTCTGTTTTAGCAGATGATAGGCACTGAAGGGATGCGTTCAGAGCCTTGTCCACATGACACAACATGTCTTTCCTGAGAGGCCCAAGTTCAGCCAGAACACAGTGTGCATGTGTGCACACATAGATGCTGTTTTCTTCATGCGTGGTATGTCACAACCGTCAGAATCAAATTTACTTTGCCCTGTTATTTTCCAGCCACTCAATATCAGGATATATATTCGAACTCTTTGCAGACAAATTGCATTTTTGCTGCCTTGAATTATTTAGTAGCATCAACATACTTCATTATTTACTGAGGCTTTCATCCTATTTTGTGAATATAGTTTCAGTACACATCACTGCGTGATTCCACTAGACTTCCCTCCACTGTGAAAACTGGTCATATATTTCTCTGTTTTCTCTCTTTTACCAAGTTACCACCCCTCACGAGAAACTTATCTTTTGATGTAAGGCTTCATAAAAACCTTTTGGATATGCAAGTAAACTTTATCAATGACACTGTCCTTTTCTATCTGTTCAACCTTTGAAGACCTTCATAAATTTTGATGATGTGAGTTCCTTCCTGAAAAGCTTTGTTGACCATGCCATTACAACAAATTTGTCTATATGTAAACTGATTACTTTCTTATTCACAGTTGCTGTGGAACTCAGACAAATTGCCTGTAGTTTTTTTGACTAGCTCCCCTGCAGAGCCTTTTTTCAGTAGTGGCATCACTCCTGTCTTTTTTTGTACCTCTGATATGAATATCAGTTTTGTATGTTTGACTCTCTTCAGAAGTTTGGGTAACACCACATGAATTTAAAAATTTACTATTAATTTTGATGACGTATTTTAAAACCTCTTCTACCAACATTTTGATGTTAAACAATTGCTCAGACTTATTCCTTCAGTTTTCATGTGGAAATTCCCTAAGCTTTCCTGCAATGAAATCTGATACAGAAACTATTTGGGTCCTTGGGATTCTGGCTGAGGTCCCCTAGTTTTGATTTGCAAAACTGCCTTAGATTTTTCTGCCTTTTAAAGCCTTATATCCCCACTAAAGTGTTATGGATCATCAGGAGTTAAAGAAGTTGCAGAGGAAACAGCCCTGTTAGTTCAATTGTTTATTCTCCTTGTCTGCTCTGAGATCACTGTGGGGACTATACCAGATAAAGTTATCTGTGGAAACTGGGCATTCTCTTATCTCTCCTACACCCATCAGTGAAATACCAAGATATCTAGGAGACATTTAAAAGTAGAGATAAGTTAATATTTTTTCTGCCTTTTACTTCTTTTGCCATTTCCTTTATAGAAATCTTGTCGGAACTTTTCTTACTGAGAGTATATGTGAATAATTAAAAAAAAAAATCAGTATCTATAGGCCCAGTCAAGAAGAATTAATTGACTTTGCTGGTTCCTCTGCATAAGACCATGGCTATCTACTCCCAGGACTCTCAAGAATTTTCTTTTCCACTTCCTTCAAAGATTCTGGGCTGCGACTTCTCATGTAGTAGATCTTTAATCATGAATTACCAGCCAGCAGGAGCAGGAGTAGGAAAGTTCATACATACCCTGTGCTCCAGTTAGTCACTGTGAGAAGTGCACAGGAGCTCCGCTGTTTCCGTCTAATGCCGGCAGAGAAATTACCAGCAGCTTATCACCCCAGCAAGTTTTAAGGTAAGCTTAGCAGCTAAGTGTTGATACTGGAATATTTGTCATCAGCACTCAGGGGAACCATTCACACCTCAGATTTGTATAAACTTTACATCTTAATGTGAAAAAACATATGCATCCAACACATGTAAAGCTGCATTTGAATTCAAATGAGATTAAGAAGTGGTTCCCTGACAGTCTTGCTTTTAGAAGTCTGTATCAATGCCTTGCTGATGATTTTTTTTCTGGTCCCTAGTGACACTGAATGCCATTTACTGTGAACTGCTGAACCTGCAATGACAAAAGCAAGAACCTTGGTTGCAATGGCATGGGCTACTTTTGGCTATTGTGAATAGCAATTCCCACACATTTTTGCCATCCTTGTTTCTTAGGGCTAAGTCCAACAAATGGCCCTTTGTGGTACTGATATGAATCAGTGGAGACACATGTAAGTGGGAGATGACAATAACTGGAGAACCTTGATGACTAAAGAGCTGCTAGTTCAGGGACTCCCAAATAACAACCCAGCCATCTGGCCAGCCATTCAGCTGCCTGCTGTGAAGGCTCTGCATTTAAAAATTGTGTTATCAAACTTTACAATAAAGAAACAACCACTTGAGCATCAGCTCGCAGAGCAGACAGGACTAAGGGATCCATTATTTAAATGTAACCATTTTAGTCAATTAGGAGTAGGAGGGGAAAAAACAGGAACTCTACCTTATCACTCAACCTCCCCAGCATCAAGAAATCAACAGAGAGAGACAATTGGAATAGTTAATTCCAATGCTTCATGTTGCTGGAGAAAAGTCAAATTGGTGGTGGTACATTCTTTCCATCTGTTCCCCACTACCTTCTCCTCCTTCCAGAGGAACTTCAGAAAGTATTGTTTCATACAAAATGCAGACAAGATGAGAGGCACTGCCAAAGCCTATACCTTAAAAAAAATAGACTACTGAGTGTTATTTGTTTAGGTGATGAAATAGAAACAAATTGATGGGAATTAAACAACCTCTGGAAGTAGTTAGATAAACAAAGGTCTCTCTTGGTCTAAATAACAGCCATATATAGTTTTGTGCTAAAATGGATGCTTTCCACCTCAGAAAGCTAATAGAGCAATTTAAGACAGCTTTTTTTCTCTTGATAAGTTGGAACAGTTGACATGCAATTGCAAGAGAAAATAAATTCCTCCCAGCACCATCCTTACAAGCAAAAACTTTATTTACTGTGTAGAAAATTCACTGGACATTTGGTGAAGCTGCTGTAAGAAAGCAGCCCCTTCTGCTGTTGTGAATCCATGATCTGCTCAAAGGAGATAATCCAAATTCCCTTCTTTCTGGCATTTAGTTTTACTAATGCTTTAGATCTTCCTGGGTATGCACTGTAAATGTTGTCAGACTGAAGCAGCCCACCAAAGTAACTTCTCTTGTTATTCTGGGAGTGAGGTACAGGTTCATTAGCCATAAGCAGAATACTTGTAAGGAAAGGATAACTAATATATAAGTATCATAGGACTTGGCAAGTTTCAGGGAACTGTGTGATAGCATGCTGTGTAGAAAAATTAGGGGGTAGGAGACGTGCATGTAATTTCAGTGATCCAGAATGTATCATTACGCACAGAAACATATAGGTGTGTATGCACATGCCTACTATCAAACATCATTTATAATGGCCAAACAAAACCTTAGCTATGAATGGCACTTCTTGCTCTTGAGGAAAACAACCCACCATTTTTTTAGTCTCATAAATCATTTGCATGATTTATGATTACAGCATATGTACATTTACTGTTTATGTATTATGCTCCAGTGGAAAGGACAGGTCCCACATCAAGACTGAAAGTGAATCTCACTTCTGATTTCATCCTCATGATCTATCAGTCAGCAGTAATTGTCAGTGATGAGCATGAGGCACACAGTTTCAAATTTGAAAAATCCACAGGAGCTCTCAGGATGGCTGTGCTTTGAGCCTTATAGTTGTGACTGCTCCCTCACATTTTGTTGAACCTTGTGGATGTTCTTTACTGGTCCTTCCTGAAAGATGAGGGTCCCATTTGTGGTAGTCTGATGGCCAATTCTTTGACAAGAAATGAATAAATCTGGTTATCTCCCCTTCTCGCCAGGTGAGATCTCTGCTGTTCTTTTTCCTTTGGAAACCCGTTTCTCATCCAGAGAAAAGTGGAGAGAGTGGGTGAACAGACACAGGGAAGTGCAGAGGCTTCACAGACATATTTTTTTCTTTTCTCAGCAAGGTATCATCTGTTCCTCAAAGTACTTTATTTTCTCTTCAGCTTGCTTGGAAACATGGTCCAGACAAGGATCAGATGGTTTTTGTCAGCTCCAGGATGGATTATTGAGTTGTGTCATGTCTGAAGCTGAATGTGAACATAACATGTAAGTTTTGGCTGTTATAGAAGTTGGCTGTGCACTTGCTAAAGAGTTCAAGCCCATGTTCACATCTCTCCTTTACTGATTCCCAGAGCGCTTCCAGAAGAACAAAAGATTCAAGCCTTTGCTACATAGGACACACCACTTTGTTTTAGGAGCTCTCCTTCTCCTGGTCAGCAGATTTCAAAGCCCAAGGTGAGATGTGAGAGGCCTGGGAGTCCTTCACTCCTTGCCAAGGGGCCCCAGCTATGTAGCAGGATACACTCCAGAGTGATCAAGGGAATTGTGAGTCTGGCTGGCTGCATGAAGCACTGAAAAAACAGCTCTGAGGAGCAGCTTTCTTTTATTCTTGCGGATGAGAAAGTCCTTTTATTCCCATGAATTCTTCAACCCCAAACACAATTTTGACTTTCTAAATGCCAGAGTGCTAGATACCGCAAAGACTACTGCTGTTGTGATTTTATGCTGATGGGGGTCTGTTGATGATGGGCAGGAAATGTAAGACTCATCTTAATGTTGAACAGTGATACCAGCCTCCTTATATAATTTTCTTGTGCTTAATTTTGGTCTCCTGTGGAAACAGGCATTATAGAGGCTCAGAAAAAGGATAGGGAATTGATATGCTTAAGGATGGGAAACCCTTTTACTCCTCGCTTCAAAGCTTAAAGGAAAACACAGAATAAAAGAGAGTCTTCAGAATCTATCTTCTGGCCTGAGGCAATGGAACAACCCTATAATAGGCNACCCTGGTAACATAAATTCTGTTCTGCCACAAGATCATATTAGGGATGTGTCCTGTAGGATATCACAGTCTCAAGGCCTGACTCTGAGTTGCAATGGAAAACCACCTAGTGCCTTACAGCGTTGCTAATTCAGCTTGTGTCACACCCAGAAATAGCCAGATATAGAAAGTGCCCAGGCAAATTACAGCCATGAGGAGCTTTGGCAAAAATGCTGCTTGGCAACTGAGCTCTTTGTCCCAACAATTTCCCTAAAACTACCCATCGAAGATGAACAGACTTGCTTTTTTTCATATTACTACCAGGAGGATACCTATGACTCTCAGTGGCTGAATGCTTCTTGGTCTTGTGAGTCAGTAGTAGGTACTGAGGGCTGGGACCCACAGCCAACAGAGTCAAACAACTGCAGATTACTCAGTATTTTACCAGGTGTAACAGAATGTTGTATGACCTGTTTAAATAGCGGTGCAAGCACACTCCTGATTGAGGCACACACACAGGAACTGCTTTAGAGCTGCCCTTGATGGGACCATGTTATGCTGACAAGTTGGGCCACCAGCTCCTCTTCCTAACTGAACAACATTTGGGATGTCTGCTTCTCCTCTGGTGCTCACTTTTCCTTCACAGATGCTTAATGCCCTTGAAACAAGCAGTATGTGGATGTTTGTGTGGGAGGGGGTGGGGAAGCATTTGGGATGAGTGGGACACCTTCATGGAGTACTGTATGTTAAATAACAGACTGAGAGAGGGAGTGATGAGTCTCTCAAGGAAGCATAAACACTATGTACTCATTAGAAGACTCATTATAAATAAAGTACAGGGAAGGTGCTCTGAGACAAAGGCTTTTCGTTGGTATTTATTAGGACAAAGAGCTCCTTTAACAGGGCAACTGAAAAGCACTCTGCTGCAATCATTAATAGGCATTACCACTTTTACTGACTTCTTGGGAACAGTTTTGCCCTTCTCACTTCATCTGCATTAAAGGGACAGGCTCTTTATTCCATATTTATTCTGAAAAGTACAAACCAGGCCAAGACTAGGGGGAAGGAGTGAGAACCCCAAGAACTTTCACATGTCAGCCCAGTGGCAAAGTTTGGCTGATGGAGTGAAACACAGCAGGCTGCTGATAGATTTGGATACGCTCTTCTGCCTGGATTTCCTCTATTTTGGGAGCTCCAACTGGGTACCTCAACCCACCAGAGGAAAAATATAGCAAAAAAGGGGAGTAGGAGAGGATCTCACTCTCTCAAGTTTCACTATGTATTTTATCACTTCTGCCAGACTGGAACAGAGTTGCCTGCTTTAACTAAGCACTGTGCTTCTACGTTTCAAACCTCAAGGATGGTTGTAATTTGGCACCTGAAAATGGTAGCCATTTTCTCTGTCAGGTTAAGATATCCTTCTTGAAGCTGTAGAACCTATCAGCCTGCTGGAATACAGCTGTGGTGTGACGGTTTGCTGTTTATACTTTTTAGAGTTTTTTTTCTCTCCACAGTGGAATTTTAAGGTCTGAAAACACTTTTTTTCTGAGATTTCTTTCTTGCTTGTTGTTGGATTTTACCAGGCTGTGCTTGATAAATGTGCATGGAAGGCTGAGCGCTGCAAAGAATTTGCAATTTTTGCATTATGTGATCTTGAGCCAACACATGTGATGAGCATGTGGAAACAGAGATACCAAAAACAATTGTAAAGAGAAGGAAACTTTGTTATTTTCCTTTAAAAAACATATACATGTGACTTTGAATTGGCTGGTTCTCCTATCTGCACAGGCACATGCACGTAGCAGTCCTGCTTTTCAGAAAGAAATGAAAGAGTTGACTTTTTTTTGCTGAACGCCAGTGTCTGCAATTGCAAATGTTGCATCCCATAGAGGGTGTTGCTCCTGCAGGACTGCACAGTCACCCCAGAAAGGTGCAGCTGAGAACTAGACCCAAGCTGAATGGGACACATTGCTTCTGGGCCAGAGATCCTTGCTTCAGGCTGTCCCAAAACTTGGAGGGAGTGCACACATGACAGCCTCTGTCCAAAGAGGTCTGTGTCAGGCACTGCCTGAGCACTGGCAGACAAGAACTGCGCAGAATGTGAACCTCTGTGCACCACAGCATTTTGGTCCTTGCTATTCCCCAGCTTCTTTTCTCCCAAGGCAAAGCACATCAGCCACCAATCAAACCCTTGAGAAGACCTTCTCTGCAGTTCACCCACTTGGTCCTCTTTGTTTCTATTTCCTGTTTGCTTACTTTCTCCTTCTCTCCTCTGCTTATGCAGTTCAACACTGCAAAGTCCTCACAGCCCCAGATGTATGGCAGTGCTGGGTGAGATCAACAGTCCATCCTGCTCAGCACCTTGCTTCTGACAAGGGCCAGAACTGAAGGGTTTAGGAACATGAAAAAATGTGGACAGAAGTAACATCTTCGCTTTTTCATATAGCATTAGGTTTACTCTGCTATTAATTTTCTCTATAGAGAAGCTCACTTAGAATGATGAAAGTAATCTAGATAAATTGTCTGGTCCATTATTTCTCATTCTTATTGCTGCCACACAAAATAAGTATGTCTTTCTAGGTTGTACTATTTACTTACTTCGGCAAAGTAGTAACCATTCTTCTCCCCAAATAACTATCCTCAGCTGTCTGTAGTGAAGGTTAATGAGAGAACTGTGAAAATCAGTATTGAGTAGTGAGTTTTGCCTTGGTGAGAAACCCGCAGCCTTTTGGTCAAATGTTTTTCTTTTAAATTCATGAACTTAAAGAGTGCATAACACTCTTATAGCTTAGTTCATTTGAAATCAGGCTTATATCAATTTAGATTAGACAGACAAGAATCAATGAAAGGTGTCATCAATGTCAGCCAATGTTAAACTGAACTGAGAGTAAACACATTGTGCTTTACACTAGTTTAATCACTGGTTTAAAAATGAACTTAGATTGAACTCTTGAGACCATCTTGTAAAGAAAAGACTTTGCTTTACCCCATGGGCCTTAGCTGAAACAGCAGGACCAACAACGAGCATTTCTTAGCTTTCTCCTTCTGCGTGGATTTCTTTCAAGATCTTTCTGTTTTACAGGGTAGAGACTCCGGGGTGTTTTAAGAAGGGCACATGCAGGTGGTACAACACAGCCCCATGTAGCAGCAAGCAAAGTAGCTCAGGGACTGCATGACATGTGATGCCTCCTGCAGGGGTATGTCCAACCTAAGGAAGCCAGGTTATACCTGACGTAAAAGGCACAACTAGGTAGGACTGTGGGCTGTGTGGCATCCTAGAGGTACATGGCATGAGGAAATCTGGATGAGCATTTAACCCCATTCTTGCTCATTTCCCATTTTCTGCTGCTGACTGCTGGGGTCTGGGTAGGAACTGCAGGATACTTGCTGTCATTCCCTGTAGCACAGGCTGAACTCAAAACCTCCTGGAGCAAGTGGAAAATCCCCTCATAGCTTCTTCCCTAACTGAGACAGATTTCTGAAGGAGGTCTCTTTCTCTTCTAGATGCTATAGAGGGGGCTCAGTGTTTGGTTATTTTACAAAATGTCTTTGAATTTTAATTTGAAGAGCAAATCTAAAAAGCAAAATGCAAGAGAGGTTTGCCTCTCTCCTCAAAAGGTCCCCAAAAACTTTCAGCCATGGAAGAACTGGGGTAGTTTGAACTGCGTCTAACGTCCCAATTATTACAATCAACAATCCTCCCCCTAAACAAACCAAGCAGAAAAAATCCCCACAAAATCCAAACAACCTTTCTTATAGCAGGCCTGTGTTGGGAATTTAACTCCCTCAGAAATTAATCTGGACAACTTCCCAGATAATGTATCTAACCCTCTAATTCCTATCTCAAGGATGAAGCTGATCATAGAAGAACTGTAGAGGACTAGTGAGTTATTCTCAGTGTTTATCAGGGTAGCACCTGGAGGTGATCTGATCTTCCTGCCTCCTCAAAAAAATAAATCTGTCTTCCCTTGGCTAGCTCACAAATCTGCACTCAAACCCTTCTGTGCCAAACATGTGCAGGTGTACAGTATGTGTGTTACTACTGAGCCATCTGCAGCCTCCCCTGCACGGCAGTTGTTGTACTTTGGAGTTCCTTTCCCAACCAAATGGAAGTCCGCAGAACAGTTTCAATAGCACAAATTAGGAAGCTAATACTTTCTCACAGTGAGATCAGCTTTGCCTGAGCTCACGTTGCAGGAACAGATTTTTCTCTCATCCTGCTTGTCTCACTAAAGAAAATATATGACAGGCAAGGGAAGTGATAGTATAGGATCCACCTTTATCACCCACACAGGGTAGCTGCTGTACAGGCAGTCCCAGTGCAGGGAGACAAATGCTAAAATTAATTTTTACCTGAGGGTGCTTGGTCAGCTGGTCAAAGCATTATTATCTAACATCAGTGAGGATGTGCATGTCCCTCAGACTTGGCCCCCTCAGCAGAACCACACCTGATCTCAAGATCACACTGAGCATCCACTATCAGATGCCTGAGGCATTACTGCTTACCACTGCTCTGCCAAAACACACTGGCTTCTCCCCTATCCCTTAGCCCCCCTCAGACCGTGACACGCACGGCATTACTGTGAGCAAACAATGCAGCCCCTGTGTTTGCAAGGGAAGGAGGGTTGCAATGTGTCCATGAAACCAGAAACATCACCCTTTCCAGTTCTTGTTCCAGTTGGTGCAAGAGAAAAAATTAACGTGCCCTCCTGTTTTCTGCAAACCTCAAGGAGCTGCCAGCCAACACGCTGAGCTGGTGAAATTGATGACTGACTAGATGAACAAAAGTGCACTTTGGGGACCTCCCCATAGTCTGTCATTCACTAATGTTGTCCTCCCCTTGACTTCTGTGGGCTTCCTGGGGAGCCAGCTGTTCCCCACACGTAGGTCGGCAGCTATGTGGCGTTTGAGTGTAGGCACAGCTGTGAGTGGTGAACCAGAAACAGGTGAAGAACTTGTCCTAGTGCCAGCAGGAGGTACTGCGGATGACATGTAATCTGGAGGCTTTCTGAAGCATCCAGGCACTTCTGCCTGAAGTGCCTTTGGGTCCCCAAAGCTATGCCCAGCTGACCAGAAATAATGCATACTTTTAAAAAAAACCCAGAAGAGGTGATAAACTTTTAGCCCTACTGAGCTTTTTCAGAAATGTCTTCCCAAGAAAAGCCAAGTAGAAACTTTCCTCTGTTAATGGTTCCTCTGTGCCTCTAGCACCACTATTTAAGACAACCTCATTGCAGAAGCACACTTTGTCTGTGCACACACCTGTCCAGGCCCCCAAAGAGAGGTGGAAATAATCACTGTATGAACACATCAGTGTCTGACTGTTTCAAAAGAAGTGTGAGCTGAACATAGTAGTGCATTTCTACTCCTCATAATTTCAAGAGCTTTTTAAAAATTTGCCTGTTTCCCGTGCCCCTGTTCTATGGCTTTGTGTTTTAGAAGGAGGGACAAAATTGGTTAGATCATATAATTTGATGACATGAAAAGAAGTTTGGGATGTGGAACACTATCAGTGGGAGAAACATGTCAGCACAGATTTTTCTGAAGTACAAATGTGTACAGTTTTAAAGTGAGCTGCACAGGAAAGGTGTGCTTTCCCAAAGAGTCTAAAACTTACACCCCCAAAATTAATGAGCTCTTCCTCTATGTGTGTTGCATAAATAATCTGGAGAGCGCAATATTAAATGTAAGGAGTAGAGCTGTTTATTTAAGTTTGAGTTGCATTGAAGCATGTACTGCATTGGTAGAAATACTGCCTGTGTTTGCTGAAACAATAGTGGGATTTTCAGCCAATGCCTCTGCTGAGTGTGGAGGAAATAGGCCTTTGCTTCTCCCAGTGCCTACAAAGTACTGAGTGACTGCATCTCTTATAAAGTCACCAATGTCTCCAATTCTAAGAAAGCCTTTAAAGTCTCTTCGATTCTAGTTTGTATTCTCTTTGGTTTTTTGTTTTCCTCCCACACTTCCCCTCTCAAGCTTCCTTTTGCATGTTAGTGCCAAAACAGAACAAGAAAAGGGAGAAAAGTGGCTCCAAACTGGCATTTAATTATTTCAGAATTTTTTTTTGTAAATGCATTTTATAAGTTTTGGTGTGTGTTCCTTCTACTAAAAAGATTTACTAATCCCTCTGGAAGGAAAATTATCCAAAAAATGTCAGTTCAAAGTTATTCTGAGGAGTAATTAGCAGCCTTAGCCAGCTCTTAGAAATATCTGTTTAGACCAAATCCTTCTGCACAAAACTTTCTAGTGACTTATTTTGTCTGCAGTTCTGACCTTGAGTAGATATTCTGTTCACTGGTGGTCTCTACAGTCAAGCAGCCATTAATCTACTGCAAACATCAATATTTTTGTAAAATATTATCTCCCCTCAAAAAAAATTTTATGATTCTGTGATTTACAAAGGCCCAAACTAGTAAAATCACCACAACGTTGTTTATGGCTTAATTACAGAGTTATTTTCCTGCAACAATCAGGTGTTATTCCCACAGAACTTCCCAGTTGTCCTTGGCTCTGCCTCAAAAGAGAACACACCCTCCATGAGGCAGAGATGCAAGAGTAAACATTTGGCAGGGGTACATTTCTTTTCGACCTGTTCCCTCTCTCTGTGCACAGTCAAGGATTTTATTTTATCAAAGGTATTGTATTCCTTCCAATGAACCTGAACACTCTGCTGTCTCACTGACATCAATCTGGCAGTTTCCTTGTGAATGATATCAGTGTCATTCCCACCTAGAGGAACTGTCCATAAAAGTGATCAGTGGCATCAGTTTCCAAACAGACTGAAGACAAAGGCTTGTCTCACTTATAAGGCATTTTCCAACATGACAGTTGTCAAAGTGCCTATTTCCCACTGTCTAAAGTGCACTTTGTTTTCATTTTTTAAGTGAACTCCAGTCAAAGCATTGATATGCATGCATACTGTATACAAAACTGTCTAAGAAAAGGATCCTTTGCTTTGAGCCTCCCCGGCTTTCATGGAAGCTGATCTCAGTTGCATGTACAGAGGAAACCAGGCTGGGATCAAAAAACTTCATCCTTTACCCAGGAAACTTCCACTTTTTAAAAGCTGAGGACAGAAGATGGTAATTCTTCCTTTTTTTTTTTTTTTTTCCCCAGGAATGTACTGTAGTATTCTGCAAAAGGCAAGAATTCAGAGCTTAGCTACATTTGGGAAGCCAAAGCATTACTTTAATGGAAGAAGTGATCAAATTAGCCGAAGAAACCTAACTATGACAGATGCCATCTCGACTGAGCAGTTTACAATTTACTACCACAGAACGAGCGCAGAGGAAGGTGAATACTGACAAAAGAGCATTCTTTTCCAAGCTAACTGCTTTTGAGATGAATGTCAGCCCCTTGCTTTATAATGAGACATATCTATAAATCCTTTATGCAAGAGGTTAATAGGAGCTGGCAGTCTCTTGACTCATGTGGTTTGTTCAGTGCTACAAGGGAAGAACCATGGTCGGCACTTCGACAGAAATGAGCCTAAGTGCCAGGAGTCAAAACTGGTATCCCCCACAGTGATTAGACGGCACATTTGATATATGCTAGAGTAGGACAACTGACAGATAGCTGTGTGGAGGTGGCAAGCCCTTATATATAATAACCACTTCAGCTCCTTAGAACTGAGCTATCCCAATAGCTGCATATGTTTTTTAAGCCCTAAAAACCTACAGCCAACCACTGTAATGAATTCAGGGGGTAGTTTAATGGAAATCTCAAGAAGGAATGTAATTAGATGAAGTCAATTAGGCTGCTTGGGGATTTCTAGCTGCTGTTGTTGCTATCTGGGAACCCTAATAGGACGATTAGGATTAACTGAAATCAGCCTGATTGATTAGGGCATATAAACCTACATATGCCAAATTCCAGGGGGACGGTGTGCTTGAGCTTGAATCCATCTGGAGCTATGAGTCAGGAGCATGAGTTTACTTTGCTGGCCTTGGAGAAGGCGACAGATCAAGACTGCATATACACAACAAGCAAAGCCAGGCAGTGACACAAAAAGGCTTCTAGGGAAAGGACTGATTTTATCTGTTATGGCGGTGTATGTGAAGGCCATCCAGTCTATCCTGAGGAAGTGAGACTAGCACTAAGCAAATATTTTCCTTTAAAAAAAATGGGTGTATAACAAAATAAATCTATGTATCCTTTGTACAGCTTTTTAGGCTCAAGTCTTTACTCAATATGGCTGTGAAATTCCCAGGAAGTCAGAAATATGTTATTACTGCAGTTCTGTTAACTTCAGAGCTAAATTTGCAAATATGAATTCAAAAGTGCTAGAAAAAACTGTCAGTGAGTAAATCCTGATGCTTCTGTGTCATGGGTCGAGCACACAAATGCTTATTTGCATAAATTTAAAATCCAATCTATGCTGTGCAGGGAAACCTCACCTGCAACCTTCTTAGAGGACAGCTGAGTTATCTTGGCTGTACCTGTAGAGAAAGATCCTTATGTCCACTAAAGATTTTCAGGAATAAAGGCTGGGGGAAAGAGGGGAGTTGAGGAGGAAGAGCAGAGAAGAGGAGAGGGGACAGACCAGATCTCTGTTATTCAAAAAAGCTGCTCTAAAGCAAGATAAAACAATGCAGGCAGGAGCCTAAGGGATCTGATCCCAGTCATTACCACTCATGCGAGGGAGAGGATATGTCAAGGGTAAGGAACGTCTTGGGGGACCTGCAATATGGTAACTCACTTTCAGCTAAGTGGAGAACAACAGCTTTAGCTGTACAGTTTAATAACAGGCTAGGCCACTTTGTGCACCGGCAGGGCTGTTAATGCACAGTAGTCTGCCTTTCATTGTTAGGAGAGGAACCCCGCAGCTCCCATTTGACAGCCAGGAGTAAAATTATTTTGCCGCTAACATTTCTCTTTGGCATGAGGCAGTGGGGTTGCGCATTGCACTCATCCTGCCTGCAGCTCCCCGCACCTGCAGCTCCCTCCTCGCAACACAGGAAGGTTCCCATGGGCTTGGAAGCAAGGGATTTTTGCTTTCCTCCTGTGGCTCTCGTTATTCAGCTCTATTTGGGTGGCATACCCGCCTGTGTACCATGGCTGCCAGCTGTGGAGTGCTGTGCAGCATCCTGGAGCGCCTCCAATGGTATTTTGAACAATTAGTAACCAGCCCGTCATGATCATATCCTAATGAATTACTGAACTGCTTTCTTCTGGTTGAATACTGGGCTAAATGCTGAAAGAAAGTGGACACCTGCAGATCGTATTGGCCAAGACCTGTCAGTGAGAATTTGCCTGAGTTAGGACCACAGGACTTGCCTCAAACCTTCCCAAATACATCCCATATTGACCTTAATATTGTTAATTTCACATACTGTTATAGGAAGCATGCTTCACACAAGCATCCCACAGCAATTCAAAGAAACAGAGGCCCCTATCATAACACCAAATGCCACAATCACTAAATGGCACTCTCCTTAGTTACCTGTTGACCCGTGAAAACATTTCTCTTCCATTAATGGGGCTTTATTAGGAAATGACAGGGAGAAGAGGATTTTTCCCAGTACCCCCACCTTGTCCATATTATTAATAATCCAGCTCACATATTCGCAAATCCAATGTAAATCTTCCAGGAGAAAAGTCATTAGAAAAAACAGATTACTCAGAGAAGAATGTCTGAATTTATCCAATACTTTTTGTATCTCTCGCTCTATTTTTCAACATCTTTATCAATACCTTAACTTGAATGGTTATAAAAATGCTATTGGACACTCTTGAATTAATTTTATTCAAAGTACTTGCTTCACTGAAAAACATTTTATAATACTTTCAGTAAAAACTTTAACATAAAATTTGGTGAAAATTATGAAAAGAAATCTCCTTTGAATTCTGCTCAGTAGAACTATTTTGTTATCATCCCCAACAAGTGAGAAATCTTTTTCCTTTTCATAAATGTTTCATATCTAAGGGTCTGACGTGGCAATAGGCACAATCATACAGGTAATCCTTTTAGTGAAACAGATCACCTCTGACAGAAGATACGAGGGTGTTTTGTCTCCTACAGCAAACCAGTTAACTGATTGGGGCATCTGCTAACAGAGATCTTCTTTGTGCTGCCTTTTTGGTGTGCTATAATACTTTTCATAATCTATTTTTTTTATTGTACCTGGTTTTCTGGAAAATTTCATCTGTACCAGAAATGGTCTGACTCTTTATTTTTCATTCTAGTTTAACAAACTAAAATCACCATATTTCATGTAGTTAATGTCATTTTTCTTCACAATGAATCCCAGTATCTGAAAATCCTGGATTAGGAAGAGAGACTGCAGCCAGCACTTGCTTCTGTCGCTAGACCATTTCACAGCTTCTTTCATATGCTGTAAGTTTTCACAAGATTTGATAGAAAGTCTGTGAGGCTTGGGGAGAAAAATACAGGATTGTTTTTAACATGGTGGTATTTGACCAAACAGGAAGGAGGAGGAGGTGGAATGTCAAAGTCAAAAGTGTAATAGAGGCTGGAAATTCTTGAACAGATGTAGCAGGTGTAAACATGTTTCCTTATTTTGGTTCCTGGATTTAACATCCTCCTACAAGACTTCAGTGTGCTCAGAAAAAAAGGTTATATGTGCAGATGGCAAACTGCTAAAATGCCCAGAAGGTTCAAACTCATCTGTGCTTGTGAAGACAGGGAGAATTTCCCATCGTCTGACTCACAGGTGTTTGGAGCACTCCGAGTCAGAGGCAGGTTCAGCAGTGCCGAAGCACAGCAGTGCTTTGCTTAAGCAAATGCCTTTGGTTGTGTGCTGGAAACGTGCAGGCTCTTTTTCTTGTGATGTCCAAGTTGCTAAGAACATTAGGAGAGCTCTCTGGAGCAAGGAGGTGGGGAGAGACTTTTTGGCATGTGGTCCACACAGTCATTACAAATTGAGGCTCTGGGCTGTTGCTGTCCCTGGGCTGCTGCTCTCTCTTCCTGACACATTGCGCTGCCTCGGGTCACTGCCTCGCTGCTTGCCTGCCCATTGTAGTTTTGATCATACATTCCCTTTTGGCACAGGACGATTATTTTCTGCATTCTGCTAGGTCCTCTTCCCGTTTGTCCCTATTAGTCTGTGGCCAGCACAGGAGCGAAAAGAAGCAGGTGTCTTAAACGCTTGGCTGACACGCTAGAATGGGGACGCACCGGGGACAGCTCTGGCTGTGTGAGCAGCGCTCACAGCACGCTCTGACCGGCCGTGCTGAGCACTGACAAGCAGCGAGGAAGCAGGGACCTGCCTCCAAAAGTCTTGCTTGTTATTAATAACAAACATACCTGTCAGGTTGTGTGGAGGGAACGACGATGACACCACCACAAGGTGGCCAAAGAATAGGGGCACTGCCTCTGGAGGTTCGCCCTCAACCCAGCATTGCCCCACAGACCCTGTTCAGGCCGCCCCACCTGTCTCCATCACCGTGTCCAGCTGAGGCCACCCCACCTCCATATCAGCTGTCCCCATGCCCGTGATGGCTGGCTCCTCGTCTCCAGCCGTAAATCGGTTGTGTCAGCTGAACAGCTGGCCTTGCGCACGACGGACAGCCTGCACCAGCATTCCTCCAAATGTGCTGCAGGGTCAGAAAGAGCCTGCCAGCACCTCCCTGAGGAGCAGCTGGCTCAATCTGAATCTAGGTGAGATGCAAGCTGTGCTGATGGAAAGAGGAGAAATAGTTGCCCACTACTTCCTCCTCCAGCACCCCTCTAATTTCACTTAGCATCTTAATAAGTATCAAACCCATCTGCCAAAGGCATACACTAGAAAGAGGGTGAACAGCAAGGTGGCAAACTTGTGGGTGACACAATGTTATTTATGGTAGCAGAAACATGGCACATGACAAAAACATCATCTCATGATACTGAGTAATTGGGTGACAAAACAGAGGAAAGGCAACATAGATACGTGTACTGTAATGCCAGTGGGCAAAGCAGACTTTACATACAGAGCTGAGGGTGCTGGACTCACTGTTAGCTCTCAGAGAAGAAATCCTTGAAGAGCTGTGAGATCTAGACGTATTTATGAAAATGCCAGATCCATTCTCAGCAGTGTTCAAAAAAAGTAAATCAAATTTTAGAACTTAGTATGGAAGAAACAAAGCTAAAAACACTGCTGCATCCTGATATAAATGCATCTGATGTGCCTACACCCTGAAAATGGTGTTGTTCAAGCCTACTAGCTCCAAAATGGTAACACTAGGGCCAGAGGAAGGTCCAGGCTGTGACATGGCTTCTGTACTGGGATTTCAAAATAGATTAAGAATACATGTCTGAAAAATCAAAATGTGAGGGACGACATGAGAGAAATCTGTAAAATCATGAATGGCACCGAGAAAGCAAATAGGGAATGATTGTAATTGACTCTCATACCACAAGAACTAGGAGCATCAGATGAAATTATTAGGTGGCCTGTTCAAAACAAACAAAATAAGGGCTCTTCTTTAAACCCTGCTTTGTTGGAGTGTGCCACTAATTGTCACAGGATGCTGCAATGTCAAAAATTGATATGGGTTCAAAAAGCAATTACACAAATTCATGGAAGCAAAAATCCATCAAGGGCTATTAAATTTAAAGATACCACATCTGTCTCAGGGAAGTCCCTGAGCCACAGCTTGCTGGAGTTTGGGACAGCATGCCAGAGAACTATCATTGTGTGCTTACCCCTCTCTTATGCTGTTCCCCAGGCATCAGCTGTTGTTTATGTTTGAGACAGGCTATTGGGCTGGATGGACTTGTCTCAACCAGCATGGCTGTTTTTATGTTTGGATGCCAGGAAATTAATTTTTCCACATCCAGTCTGTCGGAAATGATGTCCTTTCTTTCATACAAGGACTTGGGTAGGGTGATTTGAGAATTTGTTAAATCTAGATTATTTTCATGACCTGTAATGGACTTGAAGACTGAGGCAACATGGACATTGCTCTGAGCAGGATTGGTAGCACATCTCCAAAGCATGAGAAAAAGCAGGGTGTAAAGGTTTCACTGCTCTTAGACTCCCTCCACATGTTAATTCCACACCTAGTGCCCAGTCTTCAAGGCCTTGAGTAGCCAGGGCTCCACTAATAAACAGAAATTCATCCATTAGAAATCTCTGACCTATGTTTGGAGGTCCCACTTCTGTGGGACTGGAGCAAAGTGCAGAGGCTTAGGACAGCCTAAACCCTCACCATCAGCCTGTGCCAGACAACTGAAATTTTCATCCTTATTTATTTATAATGTAGGTACATTCTAAGATGAAACCTAGACCTTTTTTAGCTTTTCACCACTCACCAATGTGTCTAGCTGTGACCTATTCCCTACGGTCAGCCCCTCCATGATACTGTTTAACACACAAACAAGGGATTGCAGATCCTTTTTCCCATCGCGGCACCTGTCCCCTTTGCAGGGCGCTGGCTGAGGGGAGCCTGCAGGGACACTGGCAACGCTTCCAGGGCTGGACGAGTCACCACAGTACACGCACACACACCAGAAGATCGGCCTTTCCTGTCCATTGTCTTCCACAGCAGCGTGGCCGCAGAGCACTGATCCTGCAATCCCGCAATCCTGCACTTCGCAGGCGCGCAGAGCTCACGCAGATCCGATTTTGCCTGCAGGAGGATGGTATTGATCAGCCTTCCGCGGGAAAGTCGTGTTGGGAGACAACGGGCCCCATCTCGCTGGCAGCTATTGCTGTTCCAGAGCCTTCTGACTTTTACGGGGACGATGCCCATGGAACCATTACTGGTAAATTCCGTAAAATAATATTAATACGAATAATAAAAACAACAAAACCAACAACAATGGCTTTTTTGTTTTATTTTTTTTTTTAATTATTATTTTCTAAGCTTGTTAAGGTAANCAAGAAACAAACAAAAAAACCCCACAAAAAACCAAAATACCCCCCCCACACACCAAACCCAAAAAACCACCTCCTTCCTTTCTTTAAGCCCAGAGGAGAAAGCTCCACTTCAGCTTCCTTGCCCCAAGCACCCATCCTTGCCCCAGGCACCCCTCATTGCCCCGAACGTCCCTCTTGCACTCAACACGCGTTCGTTGCCAGTGATTTCAAGTACGCGCCAGAGCAGTTCTCACTCAGGGCGTTTTTGCGGGAATCTCGACGTGTTGAGGAGGCGTTTGTTGTCAGGGGGAGGAAGGGTGAGGCTGGGGAATGGGCGGAACGTTTCTCCAGATCTCAGAGGTGGTGTGGGTTACCTTCCCATGTCCCCCATCACCGTAAAGAGATTACAAGCTCAGACATTTGATGTATTTTTTATTTTTTTTTCATTTAGTTTTTTTTTCCCCAGTCAGTTTTTGCCAAATTGGAGTGGGTAAATATTGTAAGGAGAATAAATTGTTAAGTATTAGTAGCTACGAGTGCTGAGAATGGGCTGAGGAAGGACATGCACCTGTTCAAAGGACTTCAACGGGGGCCAGAAAGATGATCAGAGGGCTTGAGCACTTCTCCTGTGAGGAAAGGCTGAGAGAGCTGGGGTTGTTCAGCCTGGAAAAGAGAAGGCTCCAAAGGGACTTTAACAGCATCTTCCTCTGTAATATGTTTATAATGCCTTTAGTGCTTAAAGGGGGGCTGCAAGAAAGCTGGATGGGGACTTTTGACAATAGCATGTAGAGACAGAACAAGGGAGAATGGGAATAGCTTGATACTGAAGGATGGTGGGCTTAGATTAGCTATTAGGAAGGAAATGTATACTGTGAGGATGGTGAGGCACTGTAACAGGTTGCCCAGAGAAGCTGTGGATGTCCCATCTGTGGAAGTGTTCAAGGCCAGNAGAGAAGGCTCCAAAGGGACTTTAACAGCATCTTCCTCTGTAATATGTTTATAATGCCTTTAGTGCTTAAAGGGGGGCTGCAAGAAAGCTGGATGGGGACTTTTGACAATAGCATGTAGAGACAGAACAAGGGAGAATGGGAATAGCTTTATACTGAAGGATGGTGGGCTTAGATTAGCTATTAGGAAGGAAATGTATACTGTGAGGATGGTGAGGCACTGTAACAGGTTGCCCAGAGAAGCTGTGGATGTCCCATCTGTGGAAGTGTTCAAGGCCAGGTTGGATGGGGCTCTGAGAACCTGGTCTAGTGAAAGGTGTGCCTGCAGAGGGGTTGGAATGAGAGGATCTTTAATGTCGCTTCCAACCCAAACCATTCTATGATACTATGAAATAAGAAGTAAAACCACAGAATTAGTATTATGAGATGGTTAGGTTTGCCCTGTGTCTGATATATTGGGGCCTCTTTTACCACTGGGGAAGCTGGGGTGGTAACAGATGAGTTCTGTGATCTTAGAGGTCTTTTCCAACCTTTACAATTCTATAATTCTGTGGTTTGCTCAAGGTCAGGGAGGGAGCCCTGGCAGGTCCTTGCCTGGAGCCCGCAGTTGTCTGATCCCTTTCCTCTGTGTTTGAGGGCTGAGCTTTTCTCATAAATGTATTGCCTGTGGGGCTTGTTGTGGGTAGAGCCTGGGTGGGCAAAAGACCATGCTGCCAGCAGCTCAGAGGTTATATAACCAGGACAATCCCAGCACAGAAATGAAAAGTGACTTAAAAGAGAGAGTGTATTTTATTCTTACATGACTTCACACCAGTGCTTGGCTCCTGGGAAAATGGAATAAGTGGGGCTTCTTAAAAAAGAAGGTAATCTGTCAATTTATGTTTCCGCAGAAGTCAGCTCTTAGTGCCAAATCTTGTGTTTGGCGCATTCAAGGACAAGGAGGTATTCTGGAAATGGGCATGGGAGGTGCAGTCACAGGACAGCTACAAATAAAGGCTCTAGTTCACTGTAGCGCGTTTCAATGCTCCTGCTTGACTCTGGTGCCTCTGCTTATAGTCTGTTTTGGGAAAGGTTTTTTTCCCATGAATGATAGACATCCCAAAGAGTCTCAAAGAGGCAAAGCGTGCATACAGAGCAGCTCTGGAGTGGCATTATGAAAACTAGAGGCAAAGAGTTCCCTCCTCTAGCTATTTCACTTCCCTGCAAGAAACTTTAGCATACAGATGTGACAGCTGTGGTGACGTTTTGATCTGCCTGTGCTGATTCAGCCTGTTCCCGCATCTCACTGTTGCTATCTTGATCTGGCAGTGATTCCTCCCTTATTAAGGAGCACATCTTGCTGGCTGGAGGGCTGTTTGCTGGGAGATGCTCAGGCCCTGGCAGGGTATGCAGCAAGGTTTGTATGCCATCCAGGAAGCTGTGCCCCTGCAAGGGGGCATCTTCCATTAAACATGGGAGTGCCTCAAACACGTGCACCTACTGATGAAATGGCAAACCAAAACAAGTTGTCTGGTACTGCCGCTGGTGGTTTCTTGATGCAGCAGGCTGGGTTATGTAACCTGGACAGCAATATTCAGCAGAGGAGGGGCTGTATCGTCTACCTGAAAGATGGTATTTTCTTAAAAGTGCTGATCTGATTAAGCATATACCCTTGCCTTAACCCCGAGGAAAAGCAGTCTGTCCTGCAATGCTGCATTCTTTCTGGCATACCTTTACTCCTCTGTCACACAGGTCCAGGTACAGGGACGATGAAGAGATACAAACATTCCCTACCTTTGGCAAAGGGAGCCAAGGATGATTGCGTTACTGTTCTTTCATAACAAACTCCAATCATTGGCAGACAACTTACAATCAAGGTTTTCTTTCCATCCTCAGCCCCACTGCTGGTTTGAGTAGTGTATCATTAGGATGATTGGATAACAGATTCATGCACGGTGCTGAATTAAACTTGACCTGTCTAATCACATCGCAAATAGCAATTGGAGGTTGGGGGAGGTTTCAGCCATCAACCACAAATCTTACAAAACATGTGCTGGCACTGGGGAAACAGTTGTAGGTGGTGAGAGAAGGAAATATTAGCAGAAAAGGTGGGCAAAATATCAAGATACACAAGTGAGTTATTTTGTACCTGACTGGTGTGCTTGCTTAGGAAAACACTGTGGGGAAAAAAACCTCTGGTGTATTTGGCAACTGGGAAGCTGAAGATGAATGCTTTGTATCAGACTTCTGCAATTGGTTTGGCATAACCTTGCAAAAGGTTAACTGGCCAGGGCTGCCCTTGTCAGTGTTTGTCAAGAGTCACAACAGAGCCAAAACAGAACTCCCCCTTCTAAACAGAGTAAGATACAAATGTCCCTTCTCACACCCCTCCTGATTGGTGAGTATACAAGATCAACCGACCAAAAAAACGCCATCAAAGTGCAATGATTTAACAAAGCATCAGAATAAATAATGTAAATAACTTATATACTGCATAGAATTGTAATAGAAACCAAAACATTAATCAGCTTCTCAGCTTCGTCTAAAATGTACCCAAATTGTCTGGCATGGAGTGTGATAGAACTGAGCCATATTGATGCTTTGGAAAGGAATTCACCAGAGGTCTATCACTGAAGTCTTTGTCCAGTAATTTAGGTGTAAAAAAAGTGAAAAAACAAGTGAGAATTCACCATATTGTGGTGTTTCTAAGGTGATGTAAGTCATTTTAATGTAAGTCATTAAAAAAAGGGAAGGTAGAATGAAATAGATAGGACACTGCAAAATCTGTTCCAGTTTTATGATGGATAGTGTCCCAAAATACCTGTGAGCTAGCATAAGTGCTTAATGCATAATAAAAGCAGAATTTGACCTGGCATGTAATTCAAAAAGGAAGTATTTAGAATGTAAGCTATTTGTGGTGCCATCAAAAAAACTTCAAACACAAAATTGTTTGGTAACAAGATCAACAGCATGCTACTGAAAGTCTTTGTTTTCTTTGTAGCTGGGGGAAGTTCAGATTTTGTATTTCACTGGAAATAGTTAAGGTGGTTTTTGCTTTTTTAAAAAATTTATTTAGGAAAAAGCAGAAATGATAGCCATTTTGAACATCTAATTCAGGGATGAGAAGGATTTTTTTTAATTTCACTTTTTTATTTACATTTTTTAAAAGTGTCCTTTAAAAACTTATTAAGAGTAATTAGGAACAGATAAATTAGTGACAGATAAAGATAATGATATCCATTTAGTATAACTGTCTTCCTTCTTAGTACAGAGTGCTTCCTGTTTGTGTTGTAATGCTCAGGCTGTCAATATGATTTCATTACAAAACAAACAGAAGATTTATGAGTATTGCAGTTATTTTGGTACCAGAGGGCAGGAGTGCTTAGTGATATGCCAGTAAAATTAAACCATTTTTCAACTGCCCTATTACCACATAAGTAATAATATTGCACACAGCACCAACTAGTTATGAATATGCAAAGACATAGTGTGAAAAGATCTGTATAAAACTTAGCCATTAATATAGCATTTTAAACTAGCTTTCAAAGTAAAATTCAGATTTTTAAAATGTGTCTAGTATTTGCAATTAGATATAGGAAATTTTGTGAAAAATTAACTATTTCTCCCCTCCCTGTGCTGAACTATATTGCCAGCAACCTTTTAATCAAAGAGATCCCAATTCTTGTCATGCCTGGTTTTCAAAAGGATTGGGGGTTCTGACTGACTTTTCAGACTTCCTCCCTAAGAAGCCCCCAGGTGAAAAGTAGCTGAATGAGTGCTGTGTCTCATCCGTTGTCCCAGCAAACAGGTTTCCATTTCCATACTTGCAGGTGCACCTATGGAAGAAGGTTGAGGAAGAGACACATGCCTAGCACAGATTTCAGACTTCTGGACATGAGGTAAGTCTCAGTGTGCACTAGGAAAGAATCAGTGGATTGCTCTTAATTGATTACCTCTTCTGTATGCCCAAGTTCAAACACTGTTGTGCAGAACCAGAAAATTAGACCCTACCTATGACTACCATTTTTCCTTTTCCTTGATGTTTTTACTCTGAATCCTTATTCAGTGCTCTCAATCACTTTCTGTCTTTGGTTATTTGACAGGTAAATAAAAAAAAAAAAAATTCAGAGTTTAAAACAATGACTTCCAGAGACAGTGTGTCCAGTCTTTAAGTTATAGNTCTGTGTGTGGCCAGTTTACACCCACAGGCTGCCATTAGGCTTGCTTGTCTGGTTACTTTTCACTGACCCCCACTTAGAAGTAAGGGCAGGAATCTGCCAGCCAAAAGTAGGGAAAAAAGCCTCACTGTAATGACACATTACTGGCGACAGAAGATATGCAGGGGTTCACATGTTAGATGAAAAACTATGTTGCTGGCAAGCTACATTTAGCAAAGACTTATTTATTCTGCCAATGATTGTTTAGAGTATATGCTCACTTTTTATATAGATATGCAGAGATCCAGGCTAAAGAGAGTGTCGTTCACCAGGGCCTCTGAGTTAGTGCCACGATGCAAATGTTAAAGTGTAGCAACAAGGCTCTAATGACAACTGGTTTCCCGTTTGCTGGATGCAGATATTCAGACATTCTATTCCCAGTGAACACACTGGGCACAAGACAGATCAAATGATGAGCCTAGATTTGTTAGGTGTGTAATGAAAGAAGGTAACACATTGAAGAGAATGAATTTCAAGTGCAACCAATAAGAACAATCTCCTTATGAAAGTATTTGAAATAGATTTGATGATAGCAAGATGAGAAATCACAGAAATCAAAAGCTAGCCATTTCAGAATGAAACCTGCTGCAGACAGAGGAGTTGTAATTTTATAGGCAACACTGAATTCAGTTCCAGGAAAAATGTACGTGAAACATAGCTGTCTCGACAACCCCATTCAACGAGCTACTCAAGATGGAAGCTGTGTGAACAAAAAGCCTTCTGAAACCATAAAAGCAGCTCAGGAGCTGAGGTGAAAAAGCTCTAAAATAACAGGAAGGTGTCACAACCTGTCAATTTATTAGCAGATGCTTCTAAATCAGTATTAGGAACAAAATATCAAACCCATCAAAAGTGGCGTAATGGAACTGTTCTGAAAGAGGAGAGAAAACACGTGCCACAGGACTGGGGTTTTCCAGGACTTTTGCTAAATGGTATTTGGAAGACTGTGGACAACAAAGCAGGACACAAGCAGCTGATGTCACTTTTTCAAAATATTAATAATTTTAAGCATAGGGGACTGGAAAGAGACTTCACTTTTAGTCAGAAATAATAGCTAAGCAAAAGAACAAAGGCCTGATTGTGCTCTACCTCTCTTTTTGTTTAGAAATTGTGAAATGCTATCATCAAGTCAGATTTTTTTTTTTCCCCCACAGGAGTGTGTTAATATTTTACTCCCAAAGATAGGCATTGCTATAGCTAGTGACCACAGACAAGTTATTCAGTCTAACCTAATGCTCAGGGGTCACAGCCTTTGACTGATGAGGCTTTTGGCTTGTGGGGTTAAACAAGAGGTGGCTTTAACTAAGTGCTGAGAATACTGACTTTCATCAAAAAGCTGCTTATGATCAGCAAGAGCAAAACTGAGAATGTGTCACTGAATAAAAACCTGGAACTAGATGACTCCTAACAAAGCTGAGGGTAGGATTGCTTTTGTCGGATGATGGCAAGTCCCAGGTCAGTGTCCTGCGAGTAACTGCTGCCAGCATTAGTTTACCAGCAAATGGTGTTCCTGATAGAAAGGGAGGACGGTGTAAGGATGAAGGAAGGAATAAACCACTTATCTGGCCTCTTTGAACACGGTTGAGCTTTAAACTAATCCTGACAGTTTTTTTGCTGATGGCACAAAGGAGATCCTGATCTGATACATGAATTTTGTCAGTCAAGTGCTACCAGTCAGGTTAGGATAGGGGGAAACTGCCTGCAAAGGTACCTGGCAGCCTTAAGCCAAAACCAGAACAAAATAATTATGGAGTAAGGATGGAGGCAGGATGCAGGACACAGGCAGGAGGGTGCAGTGAGCTCTTTGGAACCTCACTGTGGGGTTGCTGCACTAGTCCAGAGCCACAGGTCTCTTCAGCTTGCACTGGAAAAGAGCGGGATGCACACGTAGGATGCACAGTGGGATGCTGGGTAGGAAAGAACAGAATGAGGCTGAACTTTCTTCCCTCATGGCCAGTGGTCTCAGGTAGAGCAAGTGGGTGGGGATATCTATTACCTTAAATGCTCCGTCCTCCTCCAAAAATGTGTGGCTAAGCCCTGTGGGGCTGGAGGTGGCTTGTTGCTCCTGTTGACACTGTTCTGAGTGTCACTGTCCTGTTGTCACTGTTCTTCAGCACTGACTGAGGTGCCTCAGTCTGTGCTGAAGCCCATGTGTTATCCCTCTCCAGCAAGTGCCCTAAACCCTTCCCCGAAGAGTTAGTCTCATACTCTCTGACTCTGTGAATGTAAAGGCATTGTGAGCAAAATGGAACACATCCAAAAGGAGAGATTGAGGCAAAATGGCCTCATAAGGTAATCTCCTTACATTTAGAGCATGCTTCTGAGGTTGTGGCTCAGTGCTTCAAGTCCAGTTCCAGTGCTCCCTCAATGCCATAAAATATATCTCAGCTAGACTTGTATTGCAAGTGCTGACACTGGGTTCGCACTGGTTCCAAAAATGTTGATGGGTTATCTTCAACACCCAGCTTTATGCTGACTGAGACTGACTGTTGTCTTGTAGCCAGCAAAAGGTCAGTGTAAGGATACAGGCAGCATAAAGACCAGTCACATGGCAGGTTCAAGAGAAATAAGCTTGAGTGCACCCCTCTGGCCTGGATCAGACTGGGACATGTACCAATTTGTACAAATCTAGGATTGATCCACAGGTTCAGGGCTGAGTGACGAGTTCTCAAATTCTTGTTTTGGGAGTATGACAGAGAATAATTATGGTGGAGTGGGCTGTTAAAAATACCTGCTTGAGAGGGGAGATCTTTTCCTAAGACTCTGACCTAGTGACAATCAATTTATTGAAAATGTAAGAAATTAATAATCTGTAAACCTGAGAATACCTAATGCCTCTTTTGGCAGTCTTACTGTGACAATCTTACTAGGGCTTCTTGAACTGTTTCCTTCAAAGTTTTAAAGTGAGAATTACTCCCCCTCCCCATGGCCCTCCAAATCCATTTTCCTACTGTTCAGAATACCTGTGTTCAGATGACATGACTATTCCAAACTCCATTTGCTGCTGAGACCTCAGCAGAATCAGTCACTTCAGTTTACATACAATATACCCATAACAGGATGCTTCATGCAAAGAGATATTTACCCTCTACAGTGCTTGGAGAAAACTCATGCCCTTTCTCAAAGGCTAAACCAAATATATATTGTTCTCTGTCTATTAATTAAGAAATAATGGTCTCAGCAAAGGGCATTTCCTAAGGATTAAGGACTGGCTGCATGAGTGGATAGCCTGAGATTTTTAATTAAAGGTGCAAGCTCCCTCTGTTCTGGTATATGAAATTCCATTTAAATGAGGTTTGATAGAATTCAGAGGTTTTTCATAGCATGAAGTTCACCAGTGCTGACAGGACTATGCCCACCCCAGTTTAATGGGTGGAAACACAGTCTAGAAAGAAAAGTTTTGACTGTCTCATCAGTGCCAAACTATTATATTACTGCTGTGAATGTGGCCAAAGACATAATTTGTGGTGCTGGGGCCTTCAGAAAATTATAGCTGGTTCATCTGTGGTAGTGAAGGAGTTGTTTCCAAAGTTAAAGGTCTATGAGGTCATACCAGAGGATCTTTCTCATTCAGAGTCTGCAATAAACCCCACCACAGACCATAACCTACATAAATATGAAGGTGGGAAGTTGGTAGGACATGGGTTTATGGAAGAAATTATAAAAAGAAAGTTATGTAAGAAAACTAGAGGTGGGTCATGCCTGAAAACAACTAGAAGCAGTTTCCTTATGTGTCAAATGGGCCATGTTAATAGCCCTGGCATAAACATGAGAAAAATTAAAACTACTGGTGTCTGTTTCCTTAAAAGCAAAAGAAAATACAACTAATATGAGTTTTTGCTTTTCAAAATCAGAGACCTTTCCTTGTCTGAGTGCTATATGCAACTTTTGTTCTAATCAAAGTGCCCCAAGGGACAGCAGCAGAGCTACTGCCAGAGGCAGTGTCTGTGTATCTCAGTCAGGCCTGGACAGGAGACCTGTTGGTCACAGCAAAGATCTGTCTAACCCAGAGCAGGAATGGGGCTCTGTTGGCCATAAAAATGTTCCAACAGCTCAATCCCACACCTGTCTTTTGTTGCTGAGCTGGGGCACTATTTCTGTCTTTAGTTTGTCTGAAAAAGTCGTGCTTTATTTCCCTCTAGTACTCATTAGCAAAAGAAAAGCAGGATCAGGCCCTAAATTTATGGAAATTAAATGCTGTCAAATCTGTTTAACTCCTGTAGGACTTTTTCACAACTTTATTATAGTTGCATCAGAAGCTGTTTTGTTAGGAAATAGTAACATGCTTTCTGCTCCCCCACCTTATAGCACTACTGTAGAGAAACTGATCTAACAGGGAGCAAAAATACACTGTTGGAAATAAATTCGGTGTTATGCTGAAAGTCAGCCATGAAACCTCATAGAAGATGGTGGGTGAGAAAGCTTCCTTTCCCTAGGAAAAGAACTGCCTTCTTTTTGGGACATCCTCATTGAGACTCCAGGAGCTGCACCATAACATTCTGCACCCTACGTACCGCGGCACACATTTCTACAGTGGTGAACTGTGGGGGCTGAGGCACTTCTCCAGGATCCAACTGCAAAGGCTGGGGACAAGGTGGCATATGATAAAATGGAGCAACTCAGAAAGTGACAGCAGAAACATCAGAGAAGCAGACATAGCAAGTAGCAAGGACAAGCCAGAGCCAGCAAGGAAAACCCTTGTAGCCTGACCTTGGGAGAAATCTAAGGGAGAGATAACCCGAGTTGCGGCTTAAAAGAAGCTTGAAAGTGTGAAAAGAGAAAACACTGACTATTGTTTTGACTCCCGCTGTGCCCAGAGTAACAGGACATTGTGTACAGTCTTTCTAAACAAACAGGTGCACATTAAAAAGCTCAGTTCACTCCCTCATCCATTTGTTCTCCAAACAGAAACAACCTGTAGGGATCCTGAATATTGGTCAACTACCTGGGTCAAAGAGGGTAACAAGAAGTATTTTAATAAAGGGAACTTTCTCCTCAGAACTGATTTTGCCTTTTCTTGTCTCTAGTAAAAGATTTTAGTCCTTGTCTGTGATGATATTGTCATTAGCATTGTCATAGCAACTGATAAACAAGGAGAAAGCGATGTGCAACAACTTTTTTTTAAAAGGCAGTCCAAATGTCTTACTAACAAGTAATTTGGTGACAGAATTTAGCAAAGCGGCTGCACAGTAAATGGGTTTATCTTTAAACATAATGCTCTTTTCCATTTTAACTGAGCATAAAATCGTATCTTTAAAGGATTGGCAAAAAGCGGGGCTTTATGCCTCTTGAGTAGTTCCATGTGACATATGGTCTTTCCAAGCAATAGTTTTATCAGCTGTGCACAGTAGCAGCAGATTTGAGCTAATGTTCCTGTGAAAACAAGTAAGGGTTTATCCAAAAACTGAAGAAGGGGAGGAGAAAGGCACCTTTGCCCTGCTGTACAGAAAAAACAAATCATGTCTTACGTCAAACTTACGACATCCCTCTATAAATATAGCAGCTACTGGTAGTGACTAACTTCAGCACATGCACTGGGTGGGTTGAAGAGGACTCTGTGACCTGTTTGATTCCCTGCCCACCAGTGATATTCCCAGGAGTGTTTCAGCCCTGTGCAGCCCTGAAGCCTTGGATGGAGCAGAGTAGTTCTCGGGAACAGATGGGGCATCCATGCCCAGAGGGGCTTAGCTCCAACTTTTCCTATGTAGCCATATCTCCATTTCCCAACATAGATGCTTATAATCAGCATCAGGCACTGGCAAACAGCATGGCTTGCTTGTTGTTAGATGCATCTCATGGGGTGCTGAAGAGTACCCTGTCTCCATGCTTCCCAACATCCTGCTTCACTCTGGGATTACGGTTGGGGATTGACTTAGCAGCTGGGCAGCAGTGCATGGCAGGATGAGCCTCATATACAAGTACACAAGACCTGTGTTTGTTTTAGCACATACCTCTAAATATTGGCCTAAAATTATTTTTGAGCTCACTGCTGCCTGAGTTGAAGACCACTGCACTAGAAATAGGAGGAGAATGGAACTCCTGAAAGTGGTTTTCCTTGTCTGAGATTCTCTTGGGACTGTGGCATCATGCAGAGTTGCTAACCCTGGGATAGGAATACCAGACCTTATATATGGCATGGTTACAAAGAACACTGTGGTACACACACTGCAGGCAAACGAGTCTGCAACAAAGAAAGGCTTTGTGCTGACTCAACAGAGCTAGGTAACAAATGCAGCTTTAAAAATGGCTCTTTCTCAATAAAGGGTAATCAGTTCTTCCCTTTTCTCATTGTGTGAGATACTCTATAGACTTTATTCATTAGAGAGCACTCTGCAAAGCTGAAGTAAGAAATGGGAAAAATAAGGATGGCAATAGAGTTGTAAATTCAGCTTCCATGTCAAGGAAATTACAATAAACTGATACACTTTCTGTAAAAAACACTGACGGTGCCATTCCTAGAATAAAAGAAACAAACATTCAGTATGCCAATACCTTCAAGGTATAGACAAAGATGGGGCTGTCACAGAATCACAGAATGGCTGAGGTGGGAAAGGACATCTGGAGATCATCTACTCCAACTCCCCTTCTCAAAGCAGTGTAAACTAGAACTCAGTCCTCTGGGCTGTGTCCACTGGGGCTTTTCAATGTTTCCAAGGAGGGAAACTACACATCCTCTCTACGCAACTTATTCAACCATTCTATTACCTTCACAGTAAAAATCTGACTGGCCTCCAGCTGGACGTGCCAGCCACATCACAAGCCTTTGAGCCCAGAAGTTCAGCCAGTTTACAGATCACCTGTAAACTGACAGTCCACTGTCCATTTACTTACTATGTAGTTCATCAGTTTGCTGAATGTTATGCAAGTGGTGTTACGGGAGACAACACTGAGGGTCCTGCCAAAGTTGAGAGAAATCACATCCATTGTTCTCCCCTAATATGCCAAGACTGTCACCTCATCATTGAAGTTTATCAGTTTGCCCAAGCATGCAATAACTGCAGTGTAGACCTTGCTGGCTTGATAGGAGAGAGCTGAATAACATCTAAGGAATAATTTATTTAATTATGTCTGACTTCCTGATCACAAAATGTCCCTGAGCAGGCTATGCAGTTTCCCCATGTCCCTTTGTGTGTCTCCCCTCAATGTATTACATATCCTGAGACTGGAGTCATTCTTGGTTTGCATGTCATTCACCTGGTTTATTATAATCTTGACCTAATGTTCAAAACTTAGCCAATCTGACTGGCCATTTATTCATGTAACATGCTTTGGTTCCCTCATTAATTCTTAGAATGAGGTTTCAAGTACATCTTGAAAGTCGAAATTGGCTTTCAGCAAGTATTGATATGCCGTGAAAAATCATTATATTTCATGTGCATGACTACGTTTTACAGGAAAATCTGGGGAAACGTAGACATGGACAGAAGACATTAAGTTAAAGTGAGAGATAACGTCACCCCCCAAAAATACTGGCATTTTAATGGGAGACAATTAAGAAAAATAGTTGTTTTGCTGCTTTTAGAGTCAAATTTGTCAAGATAAAGTGTAAATCCTGGGGACACTCTGATAGCCTTTCATGTTTATTCCATTATTGTGTTCTCAGCTTCTGGATTCCTGGTGGAAGAAGACCCTTGGAAACAGAAAATTACTAGTGGACCCCAGTCTCATGAGCTGCCTAGCCTTGTGCCAGTGTAGTGGGCCTTGCTGGAGTGGGCAGAAAAGCTGGACTTAAGGACAGAATTTAAGCTACTGCTGTTCTTGCTTTTCCGACCTTTTCTTGAACAGACTATCAGATTCTTTCGGCTGAATTAGGCAGGGAGGAGTAGAAACATCTTCTGCATCTCCTTTGATTCTTGATATCTCTGCAGCAGCTGTCAGCTTTAGTTTGTTCATCGATCATTCAGTTGAGCAAGAGCAAGAAGATGAAGGACCATTCACCCCTTGATGCTGTTAACAAGCCTGTCAGGCTTTGACAACTTAAATGAGAGACATTTCAGAAAATTGTGAGTGAAATTTTAAATGTCTCATTGAGGCATACCACAAAATCCTTTGCTGTCAAATGAGCACTTGCAGTAAGTTGGGTTTTTTCCCTGACTCAGCACTCTGCTCACGTCAGACCTATCAGGTTTTTGGAAACAACTTCTTTTTGTAGAGGGCATGATCAGAAACATTAATACAAGCATTAACACTCAGTTTACCTGCTAACATTACTGTTAGCACATCAGTACTGTCATTTATGTGCATGTTGCAGAAGGGCAGGATAGTTTAATGAAGACTCTTTAAAATGGTCTAAACTTCTCTGTTTCCTTATCAAATACCACTGCCTGATTAAAACTGACAGTATTTCACAATTATTTCAATGTACTTTTTCTCCCCTGCCATTGCCTGAATGGTCCACATGGTTTTAAGGTGATGCTTTATTCCCACAAGAAGAAATATGTGTGGCTTTTAATGACTTTTTACTGCATCCATATCCTGACTGCACACATATTGCAAAGAGTATCTATTTGGCTCTTGGCCCAAAGCCCTGCGCAGTGGCTGGGGCCACCAGGACACTTAAGAATAGCTGTGGCCCAGATCTGTGGCACAATAGCTGCACAAGCCCTAAAATCTTCCATGCTTGAGGAAGCCCATCACCCAAAGAACAGGGCCAGAAGTTTGTCTGTCTGCCTTGCACTGGGACACACATCCTGACAGCCTCTATGACAGCTTCACAAATTTTGCTCTTCAAGGTACAGCAAAGTGGGGTTGTTTCTTTCCTTACAGGTTTCAGCTAAGGAGTGCATAAGCAGCTTTTGCTCAGTTGACTGCAAACCCCATTTGAACGGAAAATTTTTTTTCACAAAGTCCAATGTATGTGGTACCATAAGAATCTATCATATTATATGAACAACAGTTTTCGTAGGCTTGCTTCAAACAGAATAGGTATCTATTTTTGAGCCAGTAGCCAAAACCAGAAGCAACCATGCAATTTATACCTAACTAGGTAATCCATCAGCACTTAGGCTCCAGCTTGGAAAAATATTTTGAGTACCAGCTTAACTTGAAGTATATGGATATATACATTGATTTCAGTAGGGCAAACACATATGCCTAGACTTACGTGTGACTGGAGCTATATAAGATTAAATGCATCACTGAAAGAGTGTCATTAGAAAAAACCCTAAATTTTAGCTGAATGAATTTGTCCAGAGATGAATATGAGACCAACTCCACCCTGGCTGTTTTTTGGTGTAGTATAATAGAAGCAAGATCCTATTACTCTGCAATATTCATGGCACGCCTTCCTGTATAGGTGATAACACATTTCCAGCATACTATAAAATTTAAAATTGATCTTTTCCACTGCTGGGACGTTTGGGTTTTTTTACCCAGTTTTACTACCCAGAATCTTCTAGAAACAATAACACTGATCCTGTGTGTTCAGACTATACAAGGAAGAGGAACTTACACAATTGCTGAATTTCTTGTTTTTTCTCTGCTGGCCTTCATTGCCTGTACTTTTTTCCATGCTCAGGAGTGCATATACTTTCTGTCAGAATTTCAGCATATTTTCCTGTCATACATTCTCTGCTTTGAGCTCTTTTGTTCTAATACTCTTGACATTTAAGCTGGGCACTTTAAAGGTTCTTTCTCTTTACTTTATTCTATGATTTATTGATTACTCCTAGCTTCTGTTTCCCTAAGCCTATTTCCTTTCAAGTTTTCTCACCCTTCTGACTTGTTGTTTCATCCCTTGATACAAATAATGCTTCACAGTCCCAGTTTTAAAGCCACAACCATGGCATAATTTTTTTTTCTTCCATTGGCTTGGCATAGCAGCATTTTTTTACACATGGAGGCCCAAAGACGTTGTAAATGATTACAGGGGTCATTGTTACTGATTAATATGTCACGGCCAGACATTTACAAAGGGCCTGCTGAGCAGCACTGTCCTTTGCAAGTGGTTCCTGAAGAAGTCATAGGCACTAGTCACAGATCAAGGGACTGCTCTGTGTGGGAAAGTGACATTCTGCACTAGGACAAAAGTCGGCATTGTACAGGGAGAAGCCCCCTTCCCAAAGGCTGGGCAGTGCTGGCTGTGGGAGTCTGACTAAAAACCACAACAGGAGGAGATGTTAGATGAGGAGGCTTGCCAGCAGTTAAGGATTATTGCTCCTACATATTGTGGTGCACAGTCATTCTGTACTGATTGCTACCTGGTGGGAGCCACGCAGTCAGTGACAGTGTGTGCTCCCATCCACATTTCTGCAAGGCACAGTTTTGTTCTGGTGTTGCTCCTATAAAAGGAGGCTTCCATTCACCAGAAAGACCAGTTCTAGCATAAGAAACACAGCAGGAGCTGTATTAGGCGTGGGTCTCAGTGTGAGTCTTGGACTGAAGTTACCTAATTTGGCTGCCTCCCCAATTCCCTGCCATCACGTTGGCATAATATTTGTGTCCATCTTGGCATCTTCCAGTGACTCAAGCTATACAAATAGTTTTGGAATCATCAGATGGGAGAGCCTAGAATGAAGCAAGGCATTACTACCTATGCAAGGCTTTGAACAGCCTTCCTTCTTTGTCTCCTGCTCTGTTACGGCAAAGGACTGGAAAGAACCCTTGTCTTTCTTACGTCTGCATTCCCATCTCAGAGTGAGTGATGCACTGAGCCCTCTAATTTCCCTCAGTGCCCAAAGTAGTGCAATGATTTGTGTCTGTACATATGCAACAGGAAAGCACAGTAATTCACCTGGAATTTGTATATTAGGCATTAAGGGGTAGATTGCCCAAGGTGGCAGCCGGATTCTGTGCAGTAGAGTGCTTTGTTTGGAGGGGCACTTTTGCCCACTTCCAACTCAGATACAAGGGGGTTGTAAAGCAGACTGTAACCAACACTTGCATATAAAGCATACTCTGGTCAATTAGCTAGTGATTTTTCTGTCAGCCAGGATTCTGTGCAAATGAAGAGATATCAAAGATGCAGAAATTGATTGAACTCAGCTGAACAAGTACCTCCTGCCTGGGTTCTAAAGTAAATAAAGACCTTTTACAAGGAAAAAGTGCATTTTTTTTACATTTTACTGTTTCAATAGAGGTGAAAAATTAAATTGACAATAAAATTTTATGAGAAAGGGAATTCGTGTTAGAAATTTTATCTCAGAGTATTGATTTTGCTACTGTGAGGAAAATTTCACCCTAAAAGTTAATAAATAACAGCAAACAAGGATGCTTTTAATTGCTTTAATTTAAAATCTTCTAACATATGCAGTGTTGGTAAGAACATATTTTAAAAGAAATATGTAACTTGCTGGTTTTTCTACATTAAATGTCAGTTAGAAAATTTTAGATGGTGAAAAGTTGGTCTTAGGTAAGTCTGTGAACACAACTCCTTATTAATGTGTGAATATAGATGACTGAATCCTTGGCCTCTGCTTTGTCTGTTAGAATGCACATACCAGCAGGATGTTACTCTCATTTTACACACAGCACACAGAAGGGGTATGTTTTCCTAGAGGCTTAAACTGTGTTTTACTTTATGCTAAAAATTCAGCCCAAAGGATACAGCCAAGACTGAGAGATTAATAAATTGTAGTAACAGTGCTTTTATTAACACTGGAAAATTGGAAGTTATGCTTCTGATAAAAAAAAGTATTTTACTGAAACCAACTATTAGTATGAAATACTTATGTTGTAGTTTTGTACATTTGTATATATGCATCCACATAAGCACATGTATATTATACACATGCACTTGCCTTTCCTTTAGGCAACCACGCAGTGACATTTTCCAAGGAATAAGAAGCTGAATGAGCAACTAAGACAAAGCTGTAGTTTTTTTTGTTTTCAGCAGTGGAAATAATGTTAATCAACAATGTGGCCAGAAATTTTTGGAGAGGGTCTTCAGCAATTTCCCATTAATTTTCTCATTTAAAAATCTTCACAAACTATAACAAAAAAACAAACAAAANTTGGTTTGTTTCTTGTGGGTTGCCTGGAGAATTGCCACAAAGCAACCAGAGGTATATTCCCCTTCCTTAGGGCTTTAATACTATCCATGGGGCCTCCAGTGCTCTGCCAGCTCCAGAGGCACAGGACAAGTGAGGGATTCTGGGCTGGAACCCTGTGTGTCAGAGTGATGCCCTTACATGGTTTTTAACGAGGTTATCCTCAGATGAATTGGCGTGAGGCAAGCTCTGGAGCTGACAAGCACAAATAAATCTCCAAATGAATGACCTGGTAGTTTGTGTGTCTCCTTATTTCCTATTTAGTTTTGTTTTGGGAGTGGCTACTGTCTTGTGCTGTTGTGGCTTTGTTTTCTAATCTCACAGATGTCTGCCAGCTGCTGGATACTCAGAAGAAGACAGTCACTTGGGCTCTTTCCCGTAAGCCATGTCCCTGAGTAAGTTCTCACACACAGAAAAGAAATTCAGGGCAACAAAGAGATATCAGTGAAAAGGCTCTTTTAGAGTAAAAATTTGGTGGAGATTAAAATAGGGCAAAAGTTCAAATGAGAATGAGCCACTGCCAAGCAAGCCAGAATCTTGGCAAAAAACAAGGAAAAGAAACATTGGTTTAAAAGGCAAGTAACCATGGCGAGGCAACAGCTCAATGCTAGAATCTGGTTAAGAACTAATATCACACAGAGCTGTGATTGTTTATTCAAGGCTAGCCCATGGGAGAACAGTTGTCTCCAATGAGTGTTCTCACAGCTTGGATCCAAAATTATAACTGCATTTTTTTTAAGCATCCAGCACTTCAACACTACCCATTTACTGTTAGACAAAAGAAAAAGAAAGTACGAAGTTTTTTTCTTCGTGTCCCTTGTGTGTTTAAGGCAGATCTTTACATATGGAAAAGCATTTCATGTCAGCTGTTGAACCAGTAACATACTACTCTGCAGCAGTTGCCAATGGAAACTGTTGATACATTTTCAGTGCCTCTCCCAAGTTTCAGAAGAAACTGGAAGCAGTGTATGGTTTAGAAATGTTTTGTTTGTGTGGGTTTTTGGAGGGTGAGAGAAGAGGTCTTGCACCCCTGAGCTGCATTACTGCAGTTGTGACACAAAACAGCTAATGGAATGTGGGAGCTAACAGCTGTGGAATTACGTTTAGGCATGAAATAAAAATAATGGCAGATTTGATACAAGTAATAATTTACTAAAGATGTTTTGTGCCTATCAGCAAACTCACAACATATGCACACACTCATACACCTGCTTAAGTTGTGCACCTGTTGTCCTACAGATAAAAAGGAAAAATGGAAGCTTCCAATGTTCTGCTATAAATAAAAGATGATTAATACCATTATAGTGACAAACAGGTATTGGCAGCACACAGAAAGAATGGAAGATTGTCATCTAATTTGTGCTTTTGTTTCAACATCTAGATGAGCTTGGAATACATACACAGTGCTAGAGGGCACAGCTGCAGCCCAGCAGATGAGAAAAAGAGAGCAGGTCAGATTAATCTCTCACTGTAAGTCAAAAGTAGCTCAACCAAAGCATGAATTATCATGGAAATGAACACCATCTGATTTTTCTACAATCTGGAGGATTTTGTCACTTACACAAATTTTTTGTTCAGAGCTTCTCGGCCTGAGCTACGACACAGTGGTCTGCACTGGGTCTGCAGGTCTTGGCATTTCTGGGAACCTGACTTTGCAGCTATTCTTCAGAGACATACAGGTCTGCGTGGAAGGTCTCTTTTTGGAATTAGTATGCACATCCTTAAAAAGATCTTTCAGGCTCAGACCTAAATCCCCACATTTGCACTTTGTGGAATCGTTTACACATCTGCAGGGGACAGCTTTGAATATTGCTGGAGTCTTTGGTTTCTTCAAGTCAACAGGGCACATGGAAATTGCTGTGTAGACAACTTCAAAGCTCCCGTTTACCCACAGACTAATTAAAATTTAGGCAATAGAAGCACAATTTCTTTGAACTTTCCTACTTCAGAGCTGGCTACACTGGCTGTCAAGGTGATTAAAAAATATTTTTTCTTAAAGGAGAGAGTTGGATTTGAGAGGGTAAAACTAAATTCTTCCCCCTGCCTCTGTCCTGTCCTTCTCCTCCATCTCCCCACCCCATGCCCTTGGATGCATGCCAATCCCCTCCACCAAGGCAGCTAACTGCCTGTGGAATTGCCTCTCCTGGATTCAGACTCTCAGATAGGCTGTGAATGGCAGTTGGGCATCTGAAGGGTGTTTTGCCCATTCTTGAGCAAATGTAGCATATATTAGGGGCAGAGAGACATCTGTGTCTGATACGGCTGCATTTTTCTTGTACCTTCACAGTTCCGAAGAGCATCTCCCAAAACTCACAGCTGCCATTGTATCAAGCCAAACTGCCACAGCACATTAGAGAGAAATGCAGAGTTCATTTTTTTTCTTCACCTGTCATCCAAAGTGAAATCACTCAGAGCAGGAGCCCCTCCTCAGTCTTTCTGTATGGAAAAATCATAACCTTGTCCTTCTGTGGTGTTCTGTATTGCCTCTGCACTGTGCTAACCTCCTAATGTCAGACTGTATCCTTGGCACATCAATAGAGCTGCACAGGAAGAGCAGAATTTGGCACTCTGGTTTCATCTGTTTAAGAGCTCAGAGGTCTGCAGGAGTACAAAGGTTTTACATTTATTTTTATTATTATGTACCCTTTGCTGGGAGCAGAACAGGAATGCCCACATTTGATGCCAGGATCTTGTGCAGGGCAGATTCTTCTTTTAGATTCTTTCTGCATATTTCTGATCTGTGATAAAGATCTCTGTAGCGTCTTTCATATTCACAGCCTAATCCAAGGGGCTCTGAGTCCCTCTCTGCACAGGTACATCCCTGCTATAAACAGGTGCTTGCACGGAAATTGAGAGGCAACCCAAAGCATATGTGAAAGCGAACTCAGCCCACTTTTAGTGCATAACTTAAGTCTGCTAAACAGGAATATATGTTTCACTTCTGTGTTATTGTTTTTTCCTTGGTTGGATTCTGCAGTGTGGAGTGAGGAAACATTGTCATTCTTCCTTGATGATTTTTTCCTTCTTCACCACTGTCAGGAATTCACAATCCAAATGACTCATGTTATGTGAGCAAATATTGCCTTAGTTTGAATTAATTTATTTTTGTTGCAATCACCTTTGAATGTTACTATAGTAATAACTCTGGTTTTTCCTGTCAAGGAACTGTCACAGACAATTTCATAAACCTTTTATGCAGCTACAGGGCAAAGAAAACAATGCATATGTTTTACTATTATGCTTGCCTGTAAATAATAAGGATATTTTAAATGCAGATAATTGCATCATAAGGAAAGAATACAAAGATGCCAGAAAAAAACAGGTTAAAAATGAGAAAATATTGAAATTAAGGTTAATATTCTCTCCCTTGCTCAACCTTTGCCCAAAACTCTACCTCATCCCATTCATGCCTTTTTCTCTGGGCATGAACATTTCTAGAAATTGTAACTGAAAAAGAATATTCCCTAGCTTTGTGCTCCACTGACAGCAGCACACTATCCTTCATCCACTGCAAGGAAGGACTAGGTTGTATTGCTGGTTGGAACTTGCCAAGTCACCTGATAGCAAGACCATATAATTTGGTCTCTAGGCATGTGAGAATGGAGCATCCTCATTGGAAGGTTCTAAAAGTGGGATTCTTCAGATACTTCAGTTGCTAAGCTTCAAAAAGTCTTCTCCAGACACAGACATATGGTGATTTTCATTTTATATATGTATATATATATGTATACAACTTGCCACATTTGAGAATAATGTCCACTAAACTGGCAAATAAGCATATGCACAGTAACATCCTGAAAGCAGATACTCAGTTTCAAGCAGCACAGTGTTAGGGCATCTGAATGAAGGCTGTATGCTTTGTGTTTTTCCAAACAAAGAACTTTCCTTGATTTCAATCTCAACTTCATAGAAAACCCAAAAACCGGAAATATTTTGAATGAGTTGCTCCCAAATCCTTAGCTTTGCATGGACAACAGGGAAAGAAAAATATTAAGTTTAATGATTTAACAATTAAATGTTTAAACAACTTAACCTGGCAAAGTTTTGAGAACGTAAGAGCGGAGTATTGTAATGGGAAGATATTCAGGGGAGAAACTGAGACTTTTGTGTTCCCTAAAGCACAGAGGGAAACTGGGACCTGTGTGTCCACTAAAGTTTACGTACATCTGTCTCCTGTCACTCACAACATTCCATACTGAACAGTTGGCCTGGCACTCCCATGTGTGTGGCTTGGTGCATCATCTTACGTTGCTTATCCAAGTGTGGCTTTTCCTGAAATTTAAGAGTTGGTTCAAAACACCTGAGTAGGTGTTGATTTGTGAGCTCTTCCCCATAGACTGACATGTGCAGTCAGCAGATGTGGACCCAAAGAGACAATTCAACATTCCTGCAGTGTCTGGCAGGAATTTCTCTTTCTTTTCATCGCTGCCTGCCTTGAGCTTCCTGCTGCCAGTTCTCCTCATTGTAAGAATGGAAGTGCCAATACTCAAGATGTCAGAGGGTGCAGGAGAAGCTGCTGGCTGCTGCTGTATGAGCAAAACCAGCCAAGTGTCTGAGTTTGTGTTTAAGCAACAGGATCAGACCAAAAAAAATAAAGTGAGCACAGGTTTTCCCTGAGCCTGAGATGAACTAGAGAACCATCCTCACTCCTGGAAGAATGGAGTGTAAGCGGAGCCTCAGTAGGCATAATGAAGTCCTGTCCTGCCCTGGGAAAGTGACCTCTTTTTCTAGTGAGGATTTGTCCACTGAAACAATTTATTGTCTCTTTAAAAGAGGTTGAAAACACAGACCAACTAGGAGAAAACACAGTATTCCCCATGTTGAGGGGGGTTACCATGGCAGAGTCCCACTGCTAGAGTCACAATTTTCTGCTGCTGTACCATATGCTTCCCAGAGAGACCTGTTATTTAAGTTTCCCTATATATCTCCCAGAAAAGGGTGCTGTTAGGTAACAAAAATCTGTCAATTTCTTTATGGCTAGATCAGTGGTAGACTGAAGACAAGGATTATTGCATGGATGGATGTTTTTTTCAGGGTCATGAACCAGCCCACACAGAATAATTTTATATTTTAGGCTTCTTGTGGTTACCATTTTATCAATCACTGTAAGCAGGCAGCAGGCTCTTGCTTCAGCTGTGAAGAATGAAGCATTTTAGATGATGAAATGGCATTGGGAATTTGACATAGCTGTGGGATAAGATCTTTAAGAAAGTACGTGCCTGTACCTTATGCAAACAAACAAACGTCCATAGTTGGCTTGGGGCAAAAGGTGAAGAAAGGGCTGGTATGGAAACACTGCTGCAGGACAACCCCCAGGGGAGTTAACAAGATCTAACTGGAATCTATAAAGTAGAAGGAGGATAAAACATCAATAGCATGTGATGGGACATTGCACAAAAGGAAAAGAAATGAGAGGCGGCAATAGTGAAGAAAAGTTGAAAGAAAAAAGAACCATTGGAGAAGGGAGAAGAGAACAGCAGGCAGCAGAAGCATGGAGTTTAGTAAAAAATATAGAGACTCACAAGCTCAGGAGGGAAATATTTTAACACTATAGGAGGATAAATTTGCAGTAAAATTGTTTATTTCCTTGGCCAAAAGTAAGCCCTCATAGAACAAGCAAAGCTCTCTCTGGTAGCATCTTTTATGCCAGGTCACTGAATTTTTGGTGTGCTGCCGGCATGCTGCCCTCCCTATGGCGCAGGAGGAGGGCGATTGGAAGCATTTTGCCAAAGTCACTTTCAATGGGACAAAATTCCAGCACCAAGGGCTGAGTCCAGTCTGAAGCACTTTGTACACTTGAACAGTTTAACCTCAACTTTCTTTTTTAACAAAAATGTGTTTGCAAAGAGGAATCCACTGTTCCGTATTTCACTTAGCAGCTCTGAACTGAGGCCATATTCAAGCTATCTGCAGGAATGTATTTGCAGAGGTTTCATCACTAGCAAACTGTACTTGGTAGGTTCACAGCGTAGACTTATTATTTCCCATCTGTTTTGCCTTTTAGCATTTGTCCATCATACACTGACACTTCAAGCTGGCTTGCTGTGATTAGCTTAGTGTGGCAGAGAGATTGCTCACATCATCAGTCAGAGCTTGTGCTCACAGTCCTGGGCTGAAGCTGAAAGTCAAATCCACATGAAACCCTTGAACTGTTATAACAGCCTGATGGCCATTGGAAAATTCTTTCCCTTTTTCTTTCTTTTTCTATTATAAAGTTAGAAAATTTTTGGTGAACAAGGTCTAGGAACAAGAATGAGGTGTGGGGGCGAGGAAGCAGCTGTAGCAGGGGGAAGAGAAGAAGAGGCAAGTTACTTCATATACAAATGTGCCGTTCATATGTCATGGCTCACCAGGATGTGAATCTGCCGTGGAAATTAGACAGTAAAGGGAAAAGCAAGAGTAGGTTTTTCATTTGGAGTCACACTGACTTTTCTTATAGAGTCTTTTGGTCTTGGCTTCCCTGATGGGGACTGGTCAAGGCATTTTTATTTAAGTAATGGTTCCACCAGAAGCTGTTTAGCAATGAGAGGGCTGGCTGGATTATGTGAGCAGTGGTCACTCGGTCAGGCCACCAGCTGAAATTTGCTCAGCTTGTACAGTAGCAGTTCTAATTGGATGTTGCTTGCTGTGGTGACTGTGAGTTGAGAGATCTTGGCTGTTTTCCCTGGCCACAGATCCTTATCACAGAAAGGAAGGAAGGAAGGACAAGCTCTCATTTAAGAATTTCCATGGAAATTTCTGCAGGGACCATGGAAACACAGACATAGAGGAGAAGATCGTTCAAAGTGGACAATGTGCCATTCAGAAGAAGGCAAGCCCATCACAAACCTGTCACAGATAAGAGAGAACTTCCTGTGCAGGATCATTGGGCACCTTCTGGTGAAGAGGTAGAAAATGCCTGACTTTAATTTTGTATTACTGCCTGACTGCCACTGAAGTTCTTTTGAGCTGTAAGAAATCATGATAACAAAGCACACTTTAATTTATGCAACCAGCAAGGATGTAGAATTATGAGGCAAATATGTAGAAAAACCCCACACATCTCCCTCAGGGAAAGTTGCACACAGAGATCTATAGAAAAATGAGATTTCCACAATGATACCAGCTCACCTTTATAAGAAAAAGGTAATATTTAAGTGGCTGGTTCCTCCCTCCTCCTCCCCCAGTCACTAAATACTGTTTGTATTTAGCATAAAGCTCCTTTAATCAGGGGTAGTCTTGGTTCCCCAGATGAATATTCCCAATCAGTTGATAGATCCAGAATCAAGCCCTGAATTTCCTTGGGTCCAGGTAAATTAAGGATTTTTAATTTAGTAGTTTCTACTGAATTAAGAATTGATGACCTTTTTTCCACTGCAGTAAATAGAAGGTGCTGCTGCCAAAATACCTGCTACTTCGTGAGCATGGAAAACCTGATGGTTTCTTAAGGTGTATTAAGGAGCTACAGACCTTTGAAATGTAAGTTACAAGAAAACAAATTAACACATAGGGGAGGTGTTATGAGATGGATATGAAACTTATTCTGTTGGACTGTTGTGCCTCAATAGGAAATCAAGGCCACTGCAGGCACTCTCATAGATCAGACAGGGCTGCCTCTACCCTTATTTTGAGCCACAAGTGCCAACCAAAGGCCATATGACGGTCTGTGGGTGCTTGTTTGAGGGAACAGGGCTGCACGTTAAGTTGTTGTGTTAGTGCTTTTCACCACACAACCAGGCCACTGTATACCTAGGTACATCACTCCGTGCCTCAGTTCCCTGTTGCAACAGGGCATCAGTAGCTTCATTTATTCACCTTTTATAACATCTCTGAGATCACAGAACCACACACAGATGGAGACTGGCAAGGACCTCTGGAGATCATCTTGCTCAGAGAGGGCCACAACTCAGATGCTCAGATGGACACTATACAGTAAACTAAATTGGCTCTAGCTAATCACTATTTTCAAATAGGAAACAATTTCAGGTTTGAGGCTCATTGTTCTTGAAATGTAGAGGAACGCATGCCATTCCTTCCCCCTTCCGCCTCCTCTCAGACCCAAAACTGGTATCGAAACTGGCAACTGTCTTTACATCTTTTTTTTTGTTCTTCATTCATGAACAACACAGCTAACAGTGAGAGAGAAAAGTTGTGGAGGCAGTAAATATCACATTTCATCAGATGAACCCTCTCTACCTTCGCATTTTAAAGTACTCTAGTTTCATCAGAAGGGGTTAGTCCTTCAGCCCAGAGACCAAAAGGTTGGTCACTCCCCACTCACTCTATCCCCATCCACTGAGGAGAGGCACTGCAAATGCTAAGGGTGCAGGGTGCCCAGGAGGAGCCCCTTAAGCTCTGTCCCATCCCAAATGGTGCCCATCTGCCATGGCAGCCAGCTGTTCTGGGCCATGCTCAGCTCTATCCAACAGGGGAAGAAGCTGGCTTTGCAGCAGCTTGGGCAGAGGTGCACATGCTTCTCATGGAACCATCCAGAACACCCAAATGCCACAAACCCTGCTTTCCATGGAAGCTCGGTGAGGCAAAGAATCACGCCACCCCCTGAAGAAACCTACTCCAGGCTCTGACAGACTCTCTCAACCTGTGGGCTGCAAGGTGGAGGCCAGGCTGGTGGGACCATTGTGACCCTGTGCCTTGTCTTCATGCTGGGAGCAGGAGTGCCTTGGCCACGTTGGCTTCTGCACAGAGTCACCAAGCATCTCAGATCACCCACATCCTAAACCATTCAAGGCTGGTTCTCTCCCTCTCACACATTAAGTAGATTGATAGATTGAGATTTAATTAAAAATGATCAGCTACTGCAAGGACAGGCTTTTTCTTTTTTTTTTTTTTTCCTTTTTTTTTTCTTTCCCCAGGCACTTGGTTTGCATGTTTACTGTGCTAAAAACAGTTACAAGCAATCTGGATAGCCCTCTGTTAGCTGTGATGAAAACATTCTCCAGTATATCTGACAGTGCCTGCCACTGAAGAGGCCCAAGAAATATTCCAGCTCAATGGGGAATGATCCTAGCTTTCTACAAATGACACACTGAAGCCCTGATGCTGCCTTTCACCTGGGGCCAGTGCTGTGGCATCATCCTCGGTGGGGATTTGGGCTTGTTCATAGTTCTGACAGCCAGGACGCAGGTACTGATGCTTGTGAGCTGCAGTGGGATACACCCTGTGGTCATCTTCCCTCCACCACACCACATTGCTCACAGAACTGTGGTGGACATTAATGTGGGTGGCAAGGAGCTTGCTGTCAGGGCCTGATGCTAGCTGCTTTAGGTGACGGACACATTCAGCAGGGAAAATAACAGAACTTTACAATCCCTGGCCTCTGGTTAGCTCGGGCACCAAAAAACAAGCTTATACCCAAAATCTTTGCAGAAATATTAGCCGGACAGAAGGCTGGGGTTGGACACAGTAGCAGCTCAGAATTCTCAAGCCACATGTACCCTCTGCCTTGGAAATGCCTGACCACTGCATCCCCTTGTGGGCCGTAGCTGAGAACCACTGCCCATTCAGCAGCAATGTGGTGCTGTAGCCATGGCTAGCTCTCCTTCATCTCACTTCAGTCTAACTGCTTCTTTTTCCAGAAGCAGTTGTCCAAGCCCTTTCCCTGGCTGCAAAGCTGTTTCCTGCTCCTGCATGCCAGTGTTCATTCCCACGCTCATCCTGCAGTTCACCACCCTCTCTGTTGTGCCAGTGTGGGGCCATCTGTACACTGGGGCACTGTAAAGAAATCCTCAGTAGGGAGTTGCACTGAGCTCAATGGTCAGGTGAGGCCAGTTCTGCAAGCAGGGCTGGCAAAAATAAAAGAGAAAGTTCGTCTCTCCTTTTTAGTGATAAGGAATCCATTCATTATCAATTCAGTGCTCCCAAAAGTCCTTTTGGTTTGCTTACAGACCTCTACAGATAATACAAAAAATTGTCCTTCCTTCCCACCTCACACACAAACACAAACATTTGGTTAATCTCATGGTTAGAATTATTATTTTTGTAGGTGCTAGTGAGCTGTAGCGAGTAGAGCATTCCCAAAGCAAAAGCTGCTTTATTACCAATTTTGAAAATGCCTCTGTCCGTCATTATCAAATATCCTAAATACCCATGTTCACATGCATTCTGCTGGTACTTAGATTATGAGTCACTGGGTAATTTAGCCCTGTGAGTGAGATTGTAAACTGTTCTCCCCCTGCCTTTTCCAAGAGGAGATGCCAGTGGGGGACCTTCATTAATATTCACTGTGACATACGTCTGTTAGCCCCCTCAGCCACTGCATGAAAATACACAAGGAGAGGGGGAAGAGCAGAGGGAGGGCTTCAAAACGTTTGTAGCTAAGGCAGGAGGCAGGGATGCACCCTGAGCTGTGTCTGTCAGTCTGACAAGGACAGCAAGCATTTGCCATCGCTATGAGCCATTCTTTGTGGCTTTACAAGCACTGAGGCATTAGAAGTAAGAAAGGCCCTGGCTCTAGCTGAGGAATAATAGCAGAGCTCAGGTTGATAATGCTGCTCAACAGCCCAGTGTTAGGGCTGGATCTTGGGTGTGGATGTAAGTGACCCACTTAAGGTTTTTTGTTGCTGTTGTTCAAAAAACCTCACCGTCTACCTTCTGTCCCATTGAGACGCAGCTACGACAGAGTCATACTTCATATTCATCTATAGGAACATCTGGCCCATGTCTAACATTTAATTTCCACACCATTAGAGTCAAACAATACGTGTACATCAGTAGATAATGTAATGCATTATCACGCAAGGCAGAGAGCAGCAATTTATTAGCCTAATTTAAAATAGCCTTCAGCAAAAAATAGTGCATCTTAATTCATGGATCTGAAAGGAATGGCATATTTTCCTGTAAAATGCAAAGGTATGAACAGAGACATGCTTTTCCACTGTGGTGCATATATTAATTCTTTTTCTTGTAAATCTTTTAAAAGATGAAATATCAGTTCTCTGTCCAAAAGGAATTAAAAAAAAAAAAAAAAAAAAGGAGGAAAAAAGAGAGAAAAAAGGAAAAGTTCAAAACCAAGGTACATCCATAATAATACAAAAGGAGAGATCTTACCGAGGGGACAAAAGAGAAAAAGCTGCCCCAGAATACAAGCAAAAGTGACCTTTCTTTTACAGGGAAGTTGTGATCTGAATGTGAAGATCACTCAGACTTTCCAAGTTCATATTTCAACAAATCTGGGTGCCTCAAGTGCACATCAAGCATTTCCTCCTCTTTTTTTTTATCTGTTTCTTTAATCTGTCTTTTCCAATAAGAGGCATTCTCTGGATAGGACCAAAAATATCAAAACAAATTAGAAACCTTTGCCGACCTAGCAAAATGAGTCACTTTTCACAAGCCTTTGATTAAAGGCCGTAACTTCCTTCTAGGGGGAAATTAACTTCCCAAATGGCAGAGCAACGCCAGGCTTACATGACACCCAAAGTTCACTTCAGTTCTCTGAAGCGGGATAAATTTTCTCACTTTTGGTTAATAAATACATCACGGGCTCTGACATTACTGCTCAGCTCCAATCTCTAATGTACTGAAGGTTTACAGCTGTCTGAAGATGAGATTTGTATTTGGCAGCTTTTCTGGCTATCTTTTTTTTATTTGACATCAAAATGTCATTGAAAAACTACATAGCCTTGGAGAAAAGTCTAACCCAATAAATCCTGCATTGTTTTTCCCACTGTGGAACAACTGTGCTAGGAGAACTGGGGGGTTGCTGTGCCCCACCTGGGATACAGTCTGGAGGTGGGAGAGTGCCCGTTCCCTCAGCAGCACTTTAAAGAAAGCAGATTATGAGGACATGTGTCAGGTGTTTTAGGAGCTTCTTGGAAGACTTAGGTACAATAAGACATAGTTCTGGATCTGATCAGCTTGAGCCCTGCCAAAACTGAAACCATGCAACGATCAAAGCAGAATTTTTACACGACTGGGAAAACTTCAGAATGAAAAAAAATGCTTATCTCAAATATCTGCGTTGGTGCCACTCTTGTTTGTCAGCACCTGAATGGGGATTACCAAAATCTCAGCCGTGGATTTTGCTCCAGACAACATACAAATGAAAATCCGAAACAAAAGAAACCTTAAGGTTAGTAATTCTTTTTCATTAAAGACAGTGATCTCCTTTCCATCCCGATGAAGTGCTCCTTTCAGTGGGCTTGCATGGAATAGCATAGGGATGACTGGTCATGGGGAATTATAAAAACAGAGAGAAGAAAGAAATGGCAGCAATTCCAGGCTCTTGTGGGAGCCCCTCTGGTCAGCCAGGGGCAGGACTTGCTTGCAGACCATCTACAATGTTACAACTGTACTGAGGCCAAGGGACTGGGCTGGTAGGGAAGGGGTGAGGGTGTATGAGCACGCTTCACCTGACAAGGACATTGAAACTGGAGATACAACCCCATGCAGAGAATCTCACAGCAAAACTGTGACAAGGCATGCTTATCAGCAGCAAGGGGAATTCTGAAGCTGAAAAACTGGGATGTTTGACCAAACTAAACAAGTATTCAACCAGAGAGTTTCCCTGCTTGGAGAAGGACTGGTATTCATGTGCTGACTTAAAACGTGAACGGAGGCAAGAACAGGGGGGATCCAAAATCCAGGCAGGTGACCCAGCTCAGCAGTCGAATAGATCACTGATCTTCTGAAAAGTACTATAAAAGAAGAAGGTCTCAGAGATTTAGGAAGGGTCACATCTGACACATGTCCACTTGACACATGTCAACAGAAAGAGAAAACTGTTAATTCTCACACCAAACAAAATTCCTCTCATCCAAATGGCTGGTGTACTGGAAGGCTTCATGTGGATGCTTCACTGACTGGCTGCAATACAGCCCCATGGCTTGGGGTGGGGGTGGGGGGCATGCAGTGTGTGAAAGAAGTGAATGATGACACCTTAGCAAAAGATTTTGGCTTCGCCATCTCAGCTGGAAAAGAAGGGGAGAGTCTTCTGTCTACTGTACCCCAGGATAAATAAAGTGACCTGGAATGAAATTGCTATATCTTACCTGACCTTATAAAGGTCTCAGCTTATACACTGCTATATCTTACTTTACCTTACCATCCCCTTAATAAAAGGCATGGGAACATATTCTCCTGGCACAGTTACTACCCTTGTTAGGATGCAGCTTATGCCGAGGTACCTGCATCTCTCTAGGAAGGAAATATGACAAAGAAAAGGTGCTTGCATTAATGCTGCCTCAGGGCACCAGCAAGTTACGGGTTGGTGGGTTTTACAAGACTACTTACTATGCTATTCAATTAAAAAAAAGAGCAGTTACCATAGCAACACCCACATCTAATGGCTCTTATGCTACCTCTGAGATACAAAGCACCTTCTTACAGAGATACATTGACCAATACAGCATGTCGTGGGAAGTTTTATGCTTCAAGCAATGGTTTAAGGGGGAGAATGTGCATTCCAATAACCAGACATATTTATATCCCCAGGTTGTAATATTAATTTATAACAAATTGTTTTCCTTCCTTGATATCTCTTTTCTTCTCATTACCATTTCTTTTCTAATAGCACTTCCATTTTTTTTCTTTTCCTTGCCTTCCCGGATGGATGATATTTGATTAAGTACAGGATGAGATTTGCATATGGGAGCTCTGCTATGTGTCCCACAGTTAGGTGGGTCATATCTGTCTGTAGATCTCACATCTAGGAAATGCTTCCTCCTTATCATAGCTGAGCACTCACGGTGGCTGAACGAAAGTCAGGGGCGAGTAGGTGTTTGTGGAATGCAGTCTGGCACTATTGGTGGTAAAAGATGGGTTTGCTGTCCTGAAAAGGGATGGAGGGCAGCAATATTTTTATTTCTTTTGCCCAGCAGGATAAAATGGGAAGGTGAGGTGGTGGTTCATCTTCCCCAGAGGTGTAGAAGGGGGTGCAGAAGTCTCTTTCTTGTCCTTTGTTACAGGCATGGTTGAATGGGAGAGAAGTTACACAACCTCCTGAAAATGGCGAGAGCACAGCTAACACCCTACCAGACATGCTGGAGCTGGAGAGCCACAGTCAGAAACGTGAGGAAGAGAGAAGGCTCAGCTGGGCCTCAGGATGTCCTCCTCACTCCTTAGTCCTCTCTATGGACATTTTATTTCTCTGCAACAAGTCACAGAGGCAGAGCAAGATGCTGCAGGATTCTGCATCCCCTGTCCCCACCTGCTGCTTAAAATATACCCCTACCAAGTGGCACATTGCTGGGCGACAGTCACTTGGGCAGGCAGGACTCACTTCCCTGGGGACCTTGGAGGGACATGGGACAAATGCAAGAGTCCCAGAGTGGCTTATCTTTCCCTGGGCAAAGCCCAGCTTGGTCACTGTGGGTCTCACACCTTGTGTGCCACTTGAGCTCCCACTGTGCCTCTGAAATGTGGGGTCACAGCCGACAATTAGTTTCCAGAAACAAAGAAGAGAAAGTGAATCTTCAATAACCTCTGATTTTGAGTCCACTAATTATCTAGCCAGCTCAGTAGGAGAGGAACAACGTTTGTCCTTCCTATACCAAATATTCCTTGTAAATCTAAACAACAATAACAAAAAAAATCCAGGAAAAAACCCACTAATGATTTAAAGAAAAAGAGATACCAATTAGTCACAGTAATTATTATTTAGATATGGATTATCTTCAGAAACACAGGACACTGGTATTTTGTTACTGCAGCATCACTGAAAAATGTCTTTCATTCAAGTTGCAAGATTGAGCATAATTTCTGTGTTATTTTTCTGTGAACACAGGGCTCCATGTATTATTTGTGATGTTCCTAATTTTTAATTACCCCAAATTAAAACAATGGAATGATATATGATGAATGAAACCAAGCATATGTTAAAAACGTCTAAACAGTTTTACCTGGCAAAATGAACAGAAATATAAATTGCTTGTAGTGCATATTTAAAAATTCAATAGCTAGCTAAAATTATCATTTGCATTAATGTATTCTGAAATATGAATTATTAAGTGATTCACACTGGTGTAACAAAAGCCAGTTTGGAGAACCTAGCTTTAGCCTGAAGCATTCCTCAGCAGCCTTATCTTCCCAGTCCTCTCTAAATAGTGCTAAATATATAAAGGAGATTCTACTAATTGGAAAAATTTATAGAGAGCACCTGTATGAAAAAAAGAAAGCCCTTTACATTTCCAAGCAGCCTTAAAAAAAACCCCTCTCAAACAAAAGAAATTCAAATATTCAATGCTATTCAAGTCTCCCATCTCTTTTTCTCTTTCCTTCTTTTAACCCCCTTTGTATTTTGCACTCCTGTAATTTTTTTCTTTGCTTCAATCCCAGCCATCACGTAGTTTTTTCTTTTATTTTTCGTCTTCCTTTCTTTTTCTTTTTTCTCTTATTTTTTGTCCCTCCATTCTTTGCATAAAGTTTCATTGTTTAGAGGTCAAGGCAGCGACCTGCCAGAGGGAAGCGTGGCAGGCGCCTCTGCCTGTGATGCTGTGGAGGAGCTGAGGACAGCTGTGGCATCATCCTGGAGGAGCACTGGGAGGTGGGATCAGGAGGCTTCCCCACCTGTGGGGGAGGAGGGCTGCCTTTCTTCCCTAGAAAGCATCAGAGGGGCACGAAGGACTGTCCAGGATGAGAAGCTGGACTGAAACATTATCCAGTCTTCAAACAGTGAAATCTTAGTTCACTGAGTAATACTTCCTCCTCTGCATTGTATAAAAGGGGAGAAACCTGTCAATGAGGTCTTTTGGGGGCTTGGACTTCCTAACTCAGCATCCCTTTATAGGGCATTTTTTTCCCCTGCCTTTCTATTTTTGCCTGAGGAAATGAGATCCTGATCCATAGCAAAGAAAACAAGTGCTAGCTAAAGAAGGACAGCCCAATGGTGGAAAAGCAGCTCCAGGTCACTCTTGGGCTCCTGTCCTTCTTCTGTTGTGCTGAAGGTCAAGCAATAAGTTTGTGAAATAGCCAAAGTTTTCAGCCTGTATTTGCAGTACTCTGCTTTCACTGTACAAACTTGATTTCCCAGATCACTTCCGGAGCTCCAGCTAACTTCAGTGAGAGGACAGTGGCAAAATGTCTTTGCCTTCACATGGCTGAGATGCTGCTGCTTCTCAAAACAGTTTATCAGTCATGAATGCCAGAACTGTGATGTGCATTGTACAGCCCAAATTTACAGACTTCCTTCTGCACGGAGACACAAAGCTCAGCACTTTGGAAATTTAATTTCTCTTCATGCCATGTGATTACAGATATATTCTGACTTCACTATTTCCATTTCTCCTATGTTTTAGTAAAGAGGAAAAAATGGTAGGAAAAATTATCTCTGTAGCATTATTTCTATAAAAATTCATTTCATATGCAAAGTGTTACTCTGCTCTGGGAAAGTGACACCGAAGGACTTATGTGTAATTATGTCTATGTGTTGTGCATATACAAACACACACACAGAGCGCCTGATGAGCTGTGCTAATAAAGAAACAAAAAGCGGATGTGACATTTACCCAATACAGTAAACATAGGTCAAAAAATAAATTGCCACAGGATCATTAGGAGCAGTTATGCATGAATAGCTTCACATGGCCAGCAGACTTGCTGCTCCAGCATCTTGTCACCACACAAGCATCTGTAGGAACCCTTGTTCCCTGTAATATTTTAGCCCTGATCTCCACTCATTAGGAATGGGTATAAACCTTGAATTTGTAAACCTGTTTTTGTAAAATTTATTAACCTGGCTGCATATTTTTATTATATCATTTGGTTCAGGTCCTTGAAAAAAAAATCTTCTATGTTCTTGGCCCATGAGATTTCCTGGAGCAGAGAAGAGATTAATTACATGCATGGAGGCAGAAGAAATAATCTGTCTTTCATTATATTTGAATTTCTCAGTTTTCTACATCTTTGGGTTTTCTACATCTTTGAATTTCCCCATGTTCTGATACCAGAGTCCCTCATGCTCACTGGGATAGGAGCAGGGAGGGCAGGACCTGCAGAACAAGCTACTGCTCATACAAAGCTCCAATATTCCTGCCTGAGAGATCCCAGTCCAAAATGCATCTCTCGAGCTTGCCCAGTGAGTGCATGCTCTGTGCATGCCCTGTGTTGGTTAACCCGGGAAGACTGAGCATCATTCAGATTTTGGGGAGAAGAATGTATGTGGAGATATGCTCCACATGAACTTCCAGGTGGCCAGGATATGCTGACAGGTGAACTGCAAGAGTGTCTACTCTGGCCCATTTTGCCCCTACTTACTTCAGACATCCTGATGTCTCACACTTTGCTGCTTTTCATGGGATGTGGTCCCTAGTCTGAAGCAAACATGGGTAAAGTGACTGGGTTCCACCTACCCCTGAAAACGCATTTCCAGATAACCCTCTGGCTCCTGCAGGGATGCTTCCAGCCCCTGGTCTAGAGCAGCTAGATCCCTCCCAGTTCTCCCCATGGGACAGAACCGAGGCCAACAATTCCCGCAAGTTGTCCCATGCCTCATTGTTACCTGGATCAAACCGTGTCTGGGGAAGGGGGTACTTCTCCAGCCTGCTTCACATTCCTTTTTTGGCAAGATTTCTAATCTCTCACTGGCCCAGTGAGCGTGGGATGAGAAGAGCTCCTTTTGGACACCTCATAGCTGGGTTCCAGGAATTCTCTCCTTGTGTCTATCTGCTGAACCTCATGAACTGGGGCAGCAATTACTGCTCAGACCCCTTCTTGGAGACAGCTTGCTCCCACCTGCCGAGCTTAGCCGGGCAGTGGTGAGTCAGGGGCCATGCTTGCCCATTTCTCTACATTGCTTCACGTTCAGTTAAAAACAAAGCTGTCAGTAATTAACAAAACATGAGATATTTGAGAAACCAGATTTGCCAAGCTGCTATTTTAGCAAATCATAACGATGTCGCTGCCAAAATCATCACTTCTCTTTTCCCCTCTGCACCCCCCTCCTCCAGAATCAGTTGTGCACTGTGAAATTGAAAAACTCTGTGTGAAGGAAGAAAGTGAGTTCAAAGAGAGCTGTGGTTTTTCAGTTTGTTACACTACCAATGCAAAACATGCCATAAACAAAATTAATGGCAGTGTCTAAAAAATTCTCGCTTCTTTGGATTTTTCTTGTTGTCTGAGTAATAATAAGCGAGCTGGTCCTAATCAAACAATCACCTACCATAGAGCTTTGTGAAAAAAAATTAGCATTCTATCCCTTTAAACAGAGGGAAATTCAGGCTGTCAGAGTTGTAGTAATTCATGCATTGTGGTTTGTAGGCCAGGAGTGAAGTATGCAGCTCCAAGGGCCCAGTCCAGCACTTTGACTGCTGAACTGCAGTGTGTCCCCTCCTGTTGCAGGATGGGCTCCCACCATCAGAAGTTATTACAGGCCCCATTCTGCAACATGCTTACTTAGTGTTTTAAGATGTGCATGACTTTTATATCTCACAAACTTTAAGTGGAACAGAAAGCTCCCACTCTCTCACCAGAACTGCTTAGTATTAGCCAAAACCTAATGTATGGCATAATCTACAAATACATTTTTGTAAAGAATCTCAGTATTCACCATCTTTTAGGTTTTGTTCTGAGTTCAACCACACTAGCAAACTACCTTGACATTTCTAAGAAATCAGGCACAAATCAGGTACCAGACAGAATGAGATTCCCTAGGATTTTTGTTACAGGAACAAAGCTGTATGAGGTCAGGCATTAAATAGGGTGGAAAAAGTCATACTAAAAGCCTGAGACAAGATGTGCATGAGTCATCAGAAATTTTCTGTCTGACTTCTGTGGACCCTGGATGAGGCTGTGAAAGAACATTATGATTTCACATGTCAGTATTCAAACTTCAGGATGCCAAAGTTAGAGTATTTACAGTGCCCTAGGCATTTGGACTTGGTAGGACTATTTTTCATACAACTCAGTCTTATAGGAGACAACTACTTTAAGAAACCATATAATAAATGTTGAAGAAATAATTTAATACTGGGATGCTATTGTTAAACTCACTGATGTAATTGATTAGCACATCTTTGTTGACTCATGGTGACATTTTCTGAAGTGCTTAAACTGCTGAAGAATACAAACTAATTAAAATGAATTTACGTCCCTTTGAAAAAGAGGAAGCATTTTCAAAGGTGTCCAATTAGGATACCCTTTTCCCACTTGAAATGAGAGAGACTTGAGTGCCAACTTTCTAAAACTGGTTTTGAAAATCTCACCTTTAATTCTTTCTCTGAACCATATTTTAGTATTTTTTCCATCCCGATACATTTATGCAAGCACTGTCACTCCATCTTGCTCTTCTAACAGGTATTTTCACCAAAGACAGCAATACTGAAATACTCATGTAACCAAGATAACTCCTCCAGTACTGCAGCATCACACTTCTCAACATGTGAGACAATGTCTATCCCGGGATTTGATGGAATTTCCTGGAGTGCTTTAGCTCCTATCTACTTTCCCACTCTCCTCTTGCCGGTTGCCTCCTATCACAGACAGTCCCTTAAAGCTAAAATAGTCTGCCACCGACTGTGACTGCATATGTAGACATGAAGTTGCCTTATTATCCCTAACAGTGACCCATCTTGGCTGAGACTTTTGGTGAGGATTTCTATTCTGTTGCACTCCTTCATGGGAGCTGCATTCACTCCGTGTACCTGATGCACTGTGAGTACGGGCATTAGCTTTTTGTGATTACCCTGACCTCTTCCTAGAGGCATTTGCATAATTATCTCATGCTAAGTAGAACAGCTTCATGTCTCAGGGAAGCTTCGTTGCACCATTTCCAATAGTGCACGTGGGAGCACCAGGTTCTGGCATTCCTTCAAAACTGGGTCTCTCATATCTGAAGATACTGGGTACACAGTCTCCCTTCCCTCTTCCCAGCACTAGCCCTCAAGTGGAATTTAGGTGTGCTCTGGGAGCCCCTGTTTGGTTGGGCTTTAATACCTGCTAAGTATTAATATTAATTAAACATAAGGGAAACACAGAGCTTGAGAGACCCACCAAACCTCTGATGTGAGGTGGGCTTCTGATGAACAGCTCAACAGTTACCTGGTTTAAAGGGTTTGGAGGTCAGCACAGGCAAAAGGGAGGCCAGTGCAGGGCTGTAGCTACCTCCACAGTCAGCAAGCAGTCAGGCATTGTAAGGAGAAAGTCCATGGTGTTCCAACACTGAAGTAAGACTGCTCAGGGATGATGTTTAGGCTGCTGCTGATCCACACCAAGACACTGCCTTTTCTAGCCCAGCCCGAGGCATGAATGTCAGGTACCATGCCCACAGCACATCTCCAGGATTATAATCCGACCCAGTTAGGGCAAAATGTGCTTGTTTATCCTTAACACTTTTGATAGTAATTATTTTTTTTTTTTTTGTAATTTGATCATTCTGGCCAGGCGGGGAGTGACAATCATACTGGCAGCAGATCTGAACTCAAGGGGAAAGGGAGGCATGTGCCTATAAAGAAGATAACTGATGAAAATAGGCTGTGTTTGATAATCTCTTAGTTCATATCAACTGCAGCCAAAAGAGCTGGTTTACATCTGATTATAACCTTTGTCTTCTGGAGAGCTCTGATTCCCTTGGTGGATCTTAGCAGTTTCAAGAAATTATCTGCTATCTGCATATCCTACACTGTTTAGGTATACAAGCAAGATATTCCTTACAGCCCCTCCCTCAGACACTCTGGAGACACGAGACAGATGATTCCAGTCTGGATCCATTCCACTACAATTATCCACAGTTTTTTTGTAACATATTTTTTATTTAAATAAATCAAGAGGTTCCATTTAGCACATTGCGTTTGTCTTGGCATACACTTCACACATGCAGAAACTCTATATTAAGGTTTCATACAGCCGTTAGCAAAAGAATCAGCCAAATGCATCCCTGGTGTGTAACTGTACTGACTTCAGTGAAGTTTCACCGGGGTATCCCTGTTCTGTTGATTTGTCCCCCTCGTTCTCATTCCAAAAGACAAAACAAAGGAAAATGTATGTTTGTATTTAGTTAATGCAACATATTCCCCATACGAGATACATGTAATCCTCTGCACTTCATTGTCTTCTACTTTGCTTGCTGCTTTATGAGACTGATTTTCACATTTATCTATCATTTTGGTTTTATGACAGCTGCCATAAAAACATAGAGGTTGCAAGCAGTAGGAAGTCAGGAAACATTAAAGTCACCATTTGCCCATGAACATAAGCTAGCAACCTTAAAGTGAACCTGTTGGCACCAGCAAACACGAGAGCAGCAGGAGTCACTTAGTTGTGGGTGCCAGTCACCAAGGATCAGTTCTTGGCCCTATTTCAATCTAAGGGTTTGAGGAGCAACATCAAAAAGGTGAGAAGAACCAGATGGGTTGGTCAGGTCTGAGAGGTGGGCAGGGCATCACCTGGCTTGCAGTGCAGTGATTTCACTGCCTGTGTATCATGGCTCCAGATTTGCTTCAACCAGTGTCAAGATAAGCAGAGCTCCACCTACTATGAAAAGTTAAAGTTCAGTTCAGAAAAGTTAAAGCAGAGTGGTGCCTGTCAAGGAGGTGAGACTTGGGTTGAGCTACCTAAAAATTAATTTTTGTCACTTTGCTATCAAGCACTTGTCAACAACATGGATGGAAACATAACTGCATTACAGACTGTCACAGAATCACAGAGCCATTACACTTGGAGAAGAACTTTATGATAATCTAATGCTACAGGCCTGGGAGCAGGGAAGCTGGAAAGCTGCCCAGTGGAAAAGAGCCTGGAGGTGCTGTCAACAGCGGCTGAACATGAGCCAGTGTGTGCCCAGGTGGCCAAAAGCCAGTGGCATCCTGGCTTGGATCAGCAATAGTGTGGCCAGCAGGAGCAGGGCAGTGATTGACTCCTGTACTCAGCACTGGTACAGTACACCTTGAGTGCTGTGTTCAGTTTTGGGCCCCTCACCACAGGAAAGGCATTGAGGAGCTGGGGTGTGTCCAGAGAAGGGGAGCTGGAGAAGGGTCTGGAGCACAAGTCTGATGAGGAGCAGCTGAGGGAGCTGGAAGTGTTTAGCCTGGAGAAAAGGAGGCTCAGGAGTGACCTTATTCTCTACATTCACCTAAAAGGAGGGTGTAGCCAGGTGGGAGTCAGTCTCTTCTCACAGGTAAAAAGTGGCAGGATGAAATGGCCTTAAGTTGTGCTAAGGGAGGTTCAGTTGAGATATTAGGAATTTTTTTTTTGTGGAAAAAGTTATTCAAGCATTGGAACAGGCTGCCCAGGGAAGTGGTTGTAGTCACCATCCCTGAAAGTGTAAAAAAAGCAAGCGTGTAGGGCATTTGAGGACATGGTTTAATGGTGAACATGTTATTTGTGCTGGGTTAATAGCTGATGATCTTACAGGTCTTTTCCNTAAAAAGTGGCAGGATGAAATGGCCTTAAGTTGTGCTAAGGGAGGTTCAGTTGAGATATTAGGAATTTTTTTTTTTGTGGAAAAAATTATTCAAGCATTGGAACAGGCTGCCCAGGGAAGGGGGTGTAGGCACCATCCCTGAAAGGGTAAAAAAAGCAAGCGTGTAGGGCATTTGAGGACATGGTTTAATGGTGAACATGTTATTTGTGCTGGGTTAATAGCTGATGATCTTACAGGTCTTTTCCAACCATAATGATTTTCCGACTAGGGACAGGAAACACTGTTTCTCCTGCCACTGGTATCTTCCCTGTGTTTTGTCGAGGCAGTGATCTCTACAATACTGTGTTTCTGGGTGTTGAAGCACTGATGAGCATTCGGAAAGTATCCATTCAGGATAATGATGGGCTTGGGGCACATAGCTAGGGTACAGACTGAAGGGCACAGTGTGGTTATCACGTCAAGGAGAAGGAGAAAGATTTATTTAATCACCATTCAAACAGGGTGCAGAAACCTGATAATATGTGGTCTTTTCAATTTAGCAGATATGTAACAATATTCTGTGGCTGGAAGTTGAAACCAGTCAAAATCAGAATAAAACTGACATGCATATTTTTAACACTCAGGATAATGAAAGTGGAATTATTTCCTGAGGGCTACAATAGGGTATACATCACTGGAAAACTTTTCAATCAAAAGAGAATGAGGCTGGATTTTTGTTTTCTAAACAGATATGCTCTAATTCAAGGAGGAATTAATTGAGGCCAGTACTGCAGTCTGCACAATAAAGCAGATCACATTAAATGTAACCCTTGATGTTTTGAGCATCTTTTACTGGCATAGAGGCCCAAAAGAAGGACTGTCCATATATAAAAATAGTCCTATTTATTGCTAACACATGCAGCAATGGGCCAGGACTAACATTATTAGGCTAAGCATTCATATGCTCAGTATCCATGGGGCAGCCACCTTGTGAGTCTCTGCTGGCCAAGGTGCTGTCAATCAAGCAGAGAAGTGTCAACCTTTGTTTCTCCTTAGAACATGCAGATGCTCAGTCCTGTTGATGCACTGTCTGCCTCTTCTCTGCCTCCTCTCTTAAGGTTTTTAGATCTTGACAAGTCAGTGATGGTTTTCTGCTTTTTTCCCCTGCTGAATTTCTGATGATTTTATTTCTCTGCTTCCATCGAGTACTGTTACTGACCTAACAAGCTCACCTCTGTGGTCCCTCTTTGTTTCTGCCTTCTTGCCTATCAAAATCTCTCACCTCCATCTTAAAATGGGAGTGACAGCAGCAGCTCATCTCTGTTAAAACTGAACCCTGAGTCAGACAAATGGTTCTAGTGGTACCGTTTGTTTTCATAGTCAGCAAACACACAAGGGCCCATATCTGCTCCAGGGTTTTCCCTCATGGCTTGCATCCCATGTGGACATTTCTCTTAATGAAAAGCATCTGCTCAGCCTTCTTATGCATGAGGGCCGCAAGCACATACAAAGACACAGAAGGAATGGTTCCTACCTTCCTTACCCCCCATGTAATGTGAGGCATGGCTATGGAAAGCTGGAAAATCAGTTATTGAAAAGAAAGTCTGCTTTTGCACAAATACTGAGGGTTATGTATGAGGGCATGTGATTAGGATCTCATAGAAATAGGTGAAACTCTTGGATAAGTAGTACTAGGTACTGCTGCGCTCTTATATTTCACATTTCATATCTCTCTTGAAAACTTTATGCAGAAAACCCAAAGTCATGGCTGTGGCTTATTATGTGGGATAATGTATGTGCCGAAGTTCAAAGAGCTACACCAATTCTCTAAAGTGTTAAAACTACCTAAGAAGCATAACAAAAAGAGTGCAGTTTCTCCCCTGCCCCATTTTCTAAATTCAAATCCTAATTACAACCCAAAATTCAGCAGCTTCACCTTGGGTCCTTCAAGGAATATGTAATAATTTGGACAAAATGCTGACAGAATTATGAACATTCTGCAAATGCCCTGTAGATTTAAAGTATTTTAATTATGGGAATCTCCAGAATGGAAAGTAAAGGATTCTCTAGCAGTGATAACAAGTGGTACCATAGTCAGTCCTTAGTATCCTGCTTCATAAGGTTCTGTAGCATGCCACTGTCCTGTGAGCTACACAAAACCTGTGCATGCACCCCTCTCAGCACTGCTGTGGCAAGCAGAGGGGAAAAAACTTCCTTCAGCTTTAGTGCAAAGACTTCCTTGGTGGATAGGCAAGTAATGTTTGTTCTGGCTGTAGTATCTCTTTTAAAGGTTACCTATAGCTGTGCCTGGAAACTCAATGGCTCTGTGTGTGTGGTGTGTGTGTGGGTGTGGGTGTGTGTGTGTGAGACACTGTGACAGATGGATTATAGGGATTGATTACAGTGGACATTTTTATGTACTTGTAACCTCATCAAAAATATTTTATTTTTATATCCATGGATACTTCGAGAAGTAAAATAACAGCACCCACCCCTCCCCCCAAAACCCCTCAAACCCACAACACCCTGGCCCAACCAACAAAAGCAAAACACTAGCAGAGATGCAAAATAATATGAGAGGATAATGACATTATTTACATGAGGACCTACCTCACCTCAAAAAGACACCCAAGTGACTTGCACCACTAAGAGCTCTCCAAAACCTCCCCATGTGAAACTTCTGCAGGAGGATGTGACATGCTTTCAGTCGGCCTCAGAAGGGAGACCCCACCTGATGAATCTGGCTAAAGGTAAAATGCACTAACTGAATGCCACTTCACATCTCTGTGCTTATGAGATGAGTACCTCTTTTTCCTCCAGCTTGTGGGAGGGAAATGCAACTCATCTCTTCTTACCTGTTTCCTCACCCAAGGAGAATCAGCATCAGCAAGGTTCTCAGAAATTTGTACACATTTTTTTTCTTCCTTTTTCAAAGGGTCAGGAAGATTTCAGGGTAACTGTTCTCCAAGCATTAGGCCACTTCTGCTTCTAACAGAAAAAACAACAGAGTGGGTCCCTGCAAACAATTCTTTGCTTTTGTTTTAAATTAAAGCACTTCTATTCTCAGAGAGACTGTTTTGATCTGGATGTTGAGGCAATGCTTTTGTTGTTTCTTATTTAAAAGTGCTCATCCATACTCAGTCACAGCAGAGACGGAGCACAGCATTACTTAGGTGTCTGCCTGGGGTGTATATGTGTATATGGATGTGTCCTATTTTTGAGCTATTTTAACTTATGCTTCCTATTCTAGTGCTTTCTGATAAGTAGAGTTTATGTCAGAATAATTGGCCTCAGGATTTTTCTTTCCAGTCCAGTACATTTCTGAGGTACAGCTACATGGGAGATAATGGAAATGCCTCTGGAGTATCTGTCTGACAAGGGAAATAGCAAGAGTAAGGAGTGAACACAAAACAGGGACCCTGTCAAAGAGTGTGGAAGTGAATCAGTCCAATCACTCACTGTGGGTGACGTATCTGAACAAATTGAAGCTGACACAATGGTCAATTTGACTGAGGAAAGTATAATTTTGGATTAGGGTGAACACCTTTAATCTGTCAATTGTGGCAGTCTTAAACCTGTAATTGAAAGAGCACAGCACTGCTTTACTCCAGATGTCAGTCAAACCCATTCACCCTCCTCTGATCACTGATCAGTTTGCAGTCTCTTCTGCATTTACTGATTAGGCTTCTAAATATCTCCTCTTTTAGACAAGATTCCTTGCTCCACCTAAAGAAAATATCAATCTAATAAGAGCAGCCGTTCAAAATAACACTTTGACTCACCTGATTTTCAAGCAGATGGTATTCAGGGCACAGAAAACAACAAAACAGAGCATCGCCATGTGTTTAATTTCAGCTCTTGCTCCCTGAATTGCTGTTTGAGCTATAAAACACTATCTTAGTTTTAGTGTGCTTGTGTGCCTTGCCATTCCAGAATTGAAGTCGTGCCTCTCTAGTGTAATTCAGAATAGGGTGATTTCCTCCCTGGGAGCGCCATTCCCAGAAAATGGTTGAGTTTCCATCTCACCTTACTTGTCCCACCTGTCCCAGTCTGGGACAGGTAAGTGAATGATTTCCGTAGGCACCTTACTCTCAAACCTACCTGTGAAATTACAGACCAAGGATACTGACTCATGAGAAGTAAGGATATATTAACAGCTTCAGGAGAAGAATTACTCCATCCCTGCCCACTTGCATGCAGATGGTTCTATGATTTATCAAGAGAAATGGTCCATATGCTGCTCACAGTCTCCTGAGACTTTTACCCTAACATCACCTCTTCCAATATTTAGATTAAAGCAACATGAAATGGAGAATAAAATTAGCCTGGCCTTGCAGTAAGCAAGGAGGTATCAGAATGACTTGCTACATGAGAGGCTCTCCACTTCTTTGCAGCATCTCAGGGAAATTCAAATCAGAATCACAAAATTTTCTGAGTGGGAAGAGGCCCACACAAGGATCATCAAGTCGGGAGTTTCCTTATCTTAGCTGATGCTGCAGGTGAGCCATACCCCACCCTAATATCCTTGTCCGAATACTCAACCTGACACCTGACAATTCTCCACAGCAGATTGAATTCTAGCCTCTTTAATTTTATGTTCATCACTGGTATTATTGTTTTAAATATTGGCTGCTGTCAAAGCTCTAGAGGCGAAAGGAGATAGGAACCTCTTGCCATTATTAACAGCAATGTTGCCTTTGTGAGGCAGGCCACAGGGAAGTACTGAAGAGAGAAGCAGATTCCCTTTCCCTGGCAGGAGAAAATGCAGCAAAATATTAACATGGCTAAGCAAACTCATTTCTTCAGCATGTGAAGTTGAAATAAACAGGCAAAGAAGCATCCCACCCTCCAGAGCCTCTCAAGAGTAAATCATCCAAACTATTAGTTATCCATGCTCTACTCTGTCATTATTCTCTGCCTGTCAGCTCCTTGTAAGGGCTGCCTGTTCCACCTCTCTTGTGTTATTACGGTTGCCATGCCCTCCTCTCACCAGCTCCTATCAGTTATAATGACGCAGTGAGGGGAAAAAACCCACACTCAGGCTTCCGAATTACCAGGAATTAGAGGAACAAGAATAAAATTGCTTTAAAAAACAAAACAAACAACCAAAACAAGAAAAAACCAAACAAAAAACCAAACAACCAACCCAACGCCCCCCCCCAACAAACAGAATAAAATAACCAAAATGAGAGAGTGAGAGAATTTTGCAATCTGTAGATGATTTCTGCTTCTGGAATTGCATACGTCATTAAGATTTATAGGTCAGTCCAGAGCTTAAAGAGCAGATGTTTTCTCATTATTTATCTTCCTAGCTAAGGCAGAAGATTCCTTTTTAAGGAAATCTGTGTAACACATGCAATGGAAATAGATCAGGTCCTACAATCAGCCTTTTTAACCAGCTCGTAAAGGGTGAGCTGAGACACCCATCAAAAGAAGTTTCATTTTACCCTCCACATCAGAAAGAAATGTGCTCACTAGTGTCTGATACTGAAAATGTCAAATAACAGAACTGAATTTTACCTCTTATCTGGCTGTCCTCTGACTATAGCTACGAACATTTGAAGAGTATCTTGTATGAACAGTCAACTGGCTAGCAGGCTTCAGCTTCTGCACTTCATCCCAAGGCCTGGATTTTTGAGCTTTAATCAAAAGATTACTTTGACCAAAGTACTATTCTGAATAATATCACTGCTATACACTCTCTGTAGAGCACAACCTGTTACTGCTGTGCTGCAGTCCCCCAGACTGATTCAGAGTGATGTCACGACAGGCATCTGTCCTCAGCACAGCCCTTCTGGACTTTTTATAAAGTAGCCACATAAATGAAGTGGCTTTCAAGGTCCCACTTTTCTAACCATTGCACCCCTTTGTAGGACAGTCACTGGACACTTTGGAGGCAATTAGCTCAGGGTATCTTCTGTGATAAACGAGGAAAGGGAAAATCAAAATACAAAATATTCAAACAAAATATTCCAAGAACTTGAGTTCTGAATATTCTTCTTGCATACCTTCCATCAAAAATACCTGATTCAGAGCATTCAAAGAATATCCTTTCCATCGTGTAACATTCTTCCAAAATATATGACTTCTACATATTTATAACCTCCATAAATTTTTGCATATACTTTTTGGTCTTTTTTGTCAGTGTAATTGGTCTGAATTGGAATCTCACATATTCCCAAGGTTGCTGGGACTGTGTCTGACTTTTGAAGTGTTTCTAACTCAGGATTACAGAATGGCTTGTATGTGAAGATCCTCTTTCTGACTCCTCTTCCTGTGAAGAGATGTCTCTGCAATTCTCCTGCTCCAGGCCTTAAAATCACTGCTGAGACAGTTCATGCCTGAAGAACCTACTCAAGGCCACACACCTCCAGGGTGGTAGATTCATTTTAGAATCAAAAGTAATTAAGAGAAAAAGGAACAAAGGCTTGCACAGCGGCCTCACTATCAAACAACACCAACAATTAAGCTCTTCAAGCAAATCATGAGAAGCCTTCATGAGAAGCCTTCATAATCCTCTGCAGAGCCAATGCCCTCTTCTTGCAACTCTATAGGACCTCCTTTCCTCTGCAGATGTTAAGGCATGGAATGAAAGAAACCTTGTCCCTTTTCCTGAGATCCCAATTTCTTATAGCAGCCCCCCTGCTTCTCAGCATCTTCAGGCAATTAAAGCTCAAACCCCATTGCTGATGAACTGGAACAACTAGTTCCCTGAAGCCTGCCTGCTCCCTTTAGCAAGTCTTTTGCTCTGACCCCCACAGGAGCTGTGATGGTGAGGTGCTGTGTGAGATTTTAACTCCAAGCAGGGATCTGGCCAAGCTGGATCAACAGACCAAGGCTAATTTTATGAGGTTCAACAAGGAGAATGCTGCATCCTGCATTTTGTCCATAACAACCCGTCAGGTTCGAAGTAGACAGGACCAAAGATGGGAGTGAAAAAAAAAACCCAAATCATCTTTCATGGTATGAGAGAGCCACCCAGAAAATAAGCCACCTACAGCATAGGTCTGACATCCACTTAGGAGAAAGCACCAGGGTCAGCATTAGACACAGGCACACCTGTTCATTTCCTACTGTATTTAGCATTGGTGTAGCCTCACCTTGAGCACTGTGTGCAGTTCTGAGCCCCAGTGTTTAAGACAGATGTGAAGGTCCTTGAATGTGCCCAGAGGAGGGAACCAAAGCTGGAGAAGGGGCTGAAAGGCATATATTGTGAGGAGCAGCTGAGGACTTTGTGCTTGTCTAGTTTTGAGACAAGGAGTTTGAGGGGCAACATCACAGCTCCCTGCAGCTTCCTGAGGAGGGGAAGTGTAGGTGGAGGTGCTGAGCTCTCCTCCCTGGGATCTAGGGACAAGACATGTGGGAATGTTATAAATCTGCATCAAGGCAAGTTTGGACTTCACCTTGTAAAGCAGTTATTTACCAAGAGGATGGTCAAACCCTGGAACAGCCTTCCCAGAGAGACGGTTGATGCCCTGAGCCTGTCAGTGTTTAAGAGGCATTTGGACAATGCCCCTAGTAGAATATTTTGACTTTTGGTCAGCCCTGAAGTGGTCAGGCAGCTGGAATCAGTGATCATTGTATGTCCCTTCCAATACTACTGCCATTCCACTCTACCTACAACACAGCTCAAACAAAGATGGAGGCCCAGGCCTGAGCTGAGATGGGGCTCTTGGGTCCGTGGGAAGAGGTGTGAGTGGAGGCCACAAGTTAGGCTAAGTCAAGAGCATTAAGGACCATTAGTGCCCTCAGGGCTCTAGTATCCATCATGGTACATTTATCTGTCTACCTTTAGGTGACCCAGTGAGGTACCTCAACCAGCCTGACCTCTCAATATCACCCATGGCAGACATTTGGGTTCACTTTTACAATATACTTGGAATTTGCTTAGATTAGCTGGATGGTGTAACTGGTCTGCTGCAGATCTCACTACCTGTCTCTCTGGGGAAGTATGATACCAGTCCTGTACATGTGACTCTCATGCTCTGCTGGATTTTCCTCTAGGTAGTCTGCACTCTGTCTTTAGTCCCACAAATTCCAAAGTTTTTCTCGGTCATTCTCAGAGCAAATTACCCTCTGATTCCTGTCTTTAACCTTTTTCTTATGTATTTGCATAGCGGCTCAATGAGCCATCTGTAGTGCCAGTCTATCCATGCTCTGTTCTACTGTGTCATGAGGAGGTAAAGAAAACGCATTAAAAAGCTGTAGTCAGTGCTGTGTGCCAGCTGCTAGTGTCCCTTGGAAAATATTTGCACTGTTTGTTACTGACATGAAAGTTCTCTTGATAATTGGTGTGCTGCTTATAGTTCTTCAGGATTCCTTCCTTCTTCGGCTACCCCAGAGAAATGTGCTGTACGGGCCAAGATGAGCACTCAGCTGAGCTGATCCAGTCCAGTACTTTTCTTTTCCAGTATTAGGGGAAAATGTTGTTTTCATTATCAATCTTTAAGTCTTAAAAAAAAAGGATAAAAAATCCCTGCAACTGTAACTGTTTCTCATAAAGTCCACATTGCATAAACAGTTGCCCCAGGTCCTGGGAACAACAGCCCGTTCACACATGGACTGCACCACAAAAGCAATAGCTCACAGTGGTCAGGCCAGGGCAGAACAAGGACGTGCTCTCTGTAAGGGACAGATGGTATCTATTTAGCTAAACATTCTTCCACTAAGGCTGTTTTAACGCCCAGATAATTTTTATCAGCTTCTTATCACATTTGGGAACCCAGCATGCTTCTGATAGAGGCTGTGTAAGTGCTTCCCAGAGAGTGCTGTAGTTTCAGGGTTCAAGGCAGCATATCAGCATGAAGAGGAGGTGTGTGGATGTGGAGGGGTGGAATAAAAACAACCCCATGCCATGTTTGCTGATTTTGAAATGTTCTTGGATGAATTTCCAGGTAGAATATAGATGCAAGAACGTGGGAGGCCTCTTTCATCCATACTCAGTTTTGCTATACATTCAGGGCCAGACTGTGAGCCTTTAACTCATCTGTGTCTGTGTGCTGTTTTGTAGGCTGACATGAAGGAGGTCTGCCAGTGCTCTGAGCAACTCAGAGATGCCTCACTGGCATCTGTAGCATGGTATTAAGCCCAAGCTATCCTGGCTCACATCTGACTGCAAAATTCAGTGTAGACATGCAACTTAGCCTGGCACCCACTCCTAGGAATGCTTCCCTTCCCAGATACTTCTGTTGTGAGGACAAGGTGTTACTCATCCTCACTACGCATATCACAGGGTGCCTTACTGTTAGACTGTCAGGCAGAGCTGTCATCTGAAAGCCCAAGAGCAGTGAGGCGATGCAGCCCGGTGTCAGCCCTCTTGAGCTGTGACAGTACCGCATGCGACACGAGGAGCGCGACATCTGCACAGCGTAGCATGCACCAGAGCACCTTGATGTAGAGAGCGGTTGGGTGTTCAGAGAGAGAGCAGAGAGGAAACCATGGGACACTTATGAAAGGCAGAGAAAAGTCTGTCTCTCTCTCTCCCTCTCTCTCCCCTTTTCTTTCTTCACCAGGGATCTGGCTCACACAGTACTACAATAACAAGAACTGGCAGGCTGCCCAGCATCGCTGTACTTTGGTTGTAAGTGAACTATGAGGCTCAAGCAATCTTCTGGGAAAAGTTCACACCAAATGTATTGTATGTTATGTTTTCCCCTCATTGTATTTTTTTCCAAAGCAGTCTATTATATTCCTTCCCTGTTGCACTGTGGATTTCTTTAAGATCCCCAAGAGCTGCCCTTTTTAAAACCAAACATTTGGGTAATCGAACAGATCTGTTGTTTGAAGTAACAGAGATAAACTAGTAATCCTCCTCTCAGAGCCAGGCTTCAGAATAAAACCAGAGCACAATTCATTGAATGGTGAGGGTTTCTGTTGTTGGAAATTCATTTGCTTGGGGTTTTTTTTTCTCAGTTAAAGCCAAAAAGTTAAATCAGAGAAAGAAGTGCGCCATTAAAACACTATCATTACCTATACGATGTGCATCTTCCATGGAGTGGAAGCCAAAGAAGAGGGGCTTTACAATAGTAGTGCAGTAAAAGGAAAAATGTTCCAAAAAGTATGTTCTCTGTTTCATTTGAAGCTTTCAAAAAAAGTCCGATGTGGTTTTAGATGATAGTCCTGGACACCTTAGAAATGACAGCTCTAACTTCCACTGTAAGATGCTTTCATTTATTTTTTCCTGTTTCTCAATATGTTTTTTGCAGGGGCATAAAAAGACAATTTTTTTAAGTTCACAAAAACTGTGAACACATTGAACACAACTTATCTGACAAAGCAAACCACGGACAGTCAGTTGGAAACTGGGTAACAAAAGCATGCCATAACCAGCCCAAGTACATATTCTCCATTGCCCTGCAAATCCAGATGCTGTGAATTTATAAGATACTGTTGTTTTTACTAATTAATTTTACTGTATTATTGCCTAGAGGCCTTCACCAAGCTCTGCATTGCATTGTGTGAGGTGTTGCACCTATGCATAGGAAGTTTCTTCCTCAGAAGATTTAGGAGGTTAGCTTAGGGTCATTTTCTGGATGTGTTGGCATGGTACACAAAGTAAATTCACAGCAAACATGAAACAGTTAATTCAGCTTAAATTAGCAGTGTTATCAAGTACCTGTAATTCCAGGAGACCTTGGTAGGAGTTTTGGGTGTTCAGCATTTTTGAAAGCCAGACTGAAGTTCCTTGCCATGCTTCTGACAAAAAGTCCTTAGAAATTAAAGACAGAAAAGAATTATTAGGTTATCAGCCCAAATTCATCCCAGAAGAAAACCCATTGAAGTCAATGAAATTTCACTGGGGATGGATTTACCATAGCAAGATTGATCCCTATAGTATATTTAGAAGTGCTTTGTCCTATACAGTTTTAATTAGCTCTACATTAGTCAAGGTACTGTACCATTGTTTTAATCAGCTACTCTAGCAGAGAACTGTCTCTAGCTATCCTTGTCCACATTTCCCTTCCCACCTCCATCCCTTGCTGCCTCTGTCTCACTCTCTTATTATTTTATCTCTAATTTGGCTAATGAATTTCTCAGACAGAGCCTTCTTTCATGTTTGAGAAGGACCTTGCCTGTATTGAGGCTAAAGAAAAAAGAATCAAACTACACCGAAGGAAAAAATAAAAGGACCAGAAAGAAAGAGCAAATTCTCCTAGTGAGTAAAGCAAAGGTGTCTATGAAGCTTTAAGCCGTTCTTTGTCACTCCATCAATCCATATATAGCTAGGTCACAGTTTTTCACCCCATATTCTGCATTAAGGCGAGCATGAGTACTTTAGTCTTGACTTTCCAATTTCAACACTGCATTGTCAGAGCAAGTGGTTCTTGTTTCAAACCTCTGCTTTACCACTGTTACAACAGCCAGAGTCATTCACGTGTACATGTAAAGAATTTCTCAAGTTGCTTCACAGAAATCAGGAAAGCCTTTTAAGTTCTCTAGTGGAAAAGTACATGTAATGCAAGGCAAAGTACTGCTGCCATCAGTAGTACTGTCTTTTTTTTTTTTTAAATCATTCTAACGCAAGCATTAATCTTTTCTCTGAGTTTGCCAATTATTTTTTTTACCTTCTCTAATGAAAGTCCTAACAAGATTATAGGAAATTTGTCATCTTTGTATGCTTTCAGTCATATAATTACAACTAAAACAACTGTGTCGAGAATAGCTGCAGAAGCTGTGGGTTCAGTGCTGCCTTCTGCCAAAGAAAAAAAATGTCCACAGCTAATGAAACAACCTCCAAAACCACATTGGACAAGTTACTAAATCCCATCTACGTAAACATGTGTGTGTTCATTTCTGAGTCACTGTATCATTTGACAATGCAAGAAACAAGACAGTTTGCTTGAAGAATGTCAGGAAGACCGGAATATAATTTTTAAAAATGCCATGTTTTCAGTTTTCTTAATGCTTTTCTAAAACAGGCACACACACTTTAAAATTAACCACAGAGCATAATTAAGCTTCTTCTGATTGTGTTGGGAGGGTTCCATGTTTTCTTCCTGTGGTCATTTCATCAGCCAGGGCTTTTCATGTAAGAATATGCTGCATCCATGTCACAGCATGGGGTCTCATCGCAGACACCTGCTCTCAGCCTGTGAACACAGATTTTAATCCCCTTCCCTGCAAAAATGGTGACAGAAGGACATGTTATTTAATTACTCATGCATGCTCTCCAAGACAGGGTCCACAGCTCCACTTGTTTCATATGGCTTGTGCTATTTTTGGGGGGTGATCAAATAAGATGGTTGTTAAAAAAGGAGAAAGCTTCACAATAGACTTTTCTTTGCTATTTGATGGGAACAATAAATGAAAAGATTGGCAGGATAAGAACAGAGTGGGAACTGAAGAAAATCTAGGTATGGTAAATATAGCCATAAAATTATATGTGACTTCTTCTGCTCTCACTGTGAAGATATGTAAGCTAAGATGTACTGTGTAACTTCACTCCCCTCCACTACAAGATCATGGATCCAGCAAAAAAAATTAACTCTGATGGCCATGTCTAGCATACTGAAGAATATGAAACCAACTGAAATTTATTAAAACCTTTATCTAAGTAAGATCTGCAGTAGTGGTTATGTCCCTCAGGTGCTAAAAGAGGAAAAAACAGGAGGAAGATTAACGAAGAAGTATAAATTTTTAGTTGTGCTTAAACAATGCATTTGCTAAATCACTCCAGTCAAAATCATTCAGCAATACCTACAAAATCCTATCACGGACCAAAGCAAAGCACAGCTAAATGAAACGTTATATATTGTATCCGGCAAGCAATCACTGTACTCACATTCTCATTGCCCTCAGCAGCACCTGCATTCTTTGATCACAGTCCTTTTATGTGCTGCACTATATACAAAAGACTGAGCCAGCAATTAGCCATTCTAGCACTGAGTCCTGAAATCTCTGCAAATGCTTCAGCTCTTTAATGAATTCCTAAATAGAAGGAAGTTGCAAACAAAGTTCAGCCTGTGTATTTTATGCCAGGTTCCCACAGCACTGTAGGTTTTTAGAGCTTAATTAATGACACTTGCATCCTGTATGCCTTCCAGAGTTTTAGTGGAACTTTTGCTGGTCACTTCAAACTTTGACATCTTTTGGACAATTGTCCTCAGACTATTGGGCAATCTCCCCAGTCTTTGGAAGGAAAAAAACCAAGACATTGCTGCCAATCATGACTCATCTTGTATTAAAGGGATGAACAAAAACTGGAGGGACAAAACGTGCATCATTTCAAATAAACTACTCATCAGAAATCCTATGCATTGTATAGGAATCAAAATGGGTGATGAAAATTAAAACCACAGCCTAATATACCAGCATTTGGGAACTCTGCCAATGCCCCTAATTAAAATTTTGAACTAATCTCTTCAGGGAATCCAAGAAATTCTTTCAGAAAATGGAACATTCTTCTATGCATATCCAACCACTTATCCCGTAAGAGGGAATATAAAGGAGATTGTATACGATCAGACAGAGGTCAGTCAAGTGGAAAGGACAGTGTGAAAGCTACAGGAAATGAACCATCTATGAATGAAAATACTGGAATTCCCTCTTGAACTCTGACTCACATAAGGTAAGATTTTGCTGGTCCTCACCAAAGGATCATTACATCAATGGAAAATCTCACTAATTTTTGTGTGATTTTAATCAGTTCCCAAAACAGGAAAATATAAACATAGCTGTTTGTAACATCAAGGTATGCCAACATGTCCTTTCTCTTCTTTTCTACTATCGTTAGAGAGCTTGGCAAGAGTGGTTTGGGATAAATGAGAGGCTGGACTGGAGAGGGTCTCAGACAGCCCCTGACATTGGCTTACAGACGATAAACAACAGATCCAGTACGGTTAGAGATGCAATTAGACATGAAAGGGTGGAAAGGCTTGGTTATTGACTAGTATGTAGAGAGGGAAAGGATGTTGATAAGTATTTCTTAGAAAGGAAAGCCCAAATCTTCTTTATTGTTAATAGTAATAAAACAGCCAGAGTAAGATTTTAAGAAGAAAAATATGATTATAGGCTGGTGTGAAGAAGAGAGGAATGAGGTTACTAGAGGAAGTGTACAAGGCTAGGTTAGAATCTCACACATGGAAAAAGAGACAAGAGAGGTAGGAGTTACAAGGAAAAAAGTTACAAGCAGGGAAACTGCATCATACTAAGTTTTGTCTTTGGAGAAACCACCAGGGTCCTGTAAAGAAAAATATGTGAAGGCAGTAGGAGAGAACTACCAAAGATTAATCTAGGCTGGCTCTGCAATGAGTAATCTGTTTAGGTATACAACTGAGCCTCATAAATCAAGCAATCCTATCCTGAGTTCAAATTATTCAAATCTATGGCTTTTTTTTGGCCAAGGTGGAACTACAGGGTTTAATTATTGTCTTACACTTCCCATAGCCCCTGACACTTAGGCAGACTGGCTGACTTTGGGGAAATAGAGGCACAAGCCTCCCTTTGCATGGCTGTAAATGGCTATGTGCAAAGCAAGGCTGTGAGGACTCAGTTCTCTTGGCAAATTCTCCCAACTGAATCCAAACACAACTTTAGCTCGGATATGCTTGTCATTTGCAGAGCTTTGCCTCTTCCCTCTGGCTTAGAAACAAACAAAACTTCCTCTCTGCTACCTTTTTCTAAAGGATCTTTCTGTGACTAAGCCATTTACATGTCTATATTACACGTAATCCTCTGATGCCAGATGAGATAAGAGAGATAATCCTTATAAAAGATTTGTGGCATTATAGATTACAGCTTTCTTTCGGATGTTATATGCCTTGAAGAGGCCTTGAGTGATGCTCTAGGATCTCTGTATTGAGATTACAAGATACTTGAGTTCAGCACTGCCTTACATAGGTTTAGAAATACCAACAACCCAACTAAGTGGCCAGCTGTTCAGATCCTGCTGTTCTCTTAACCCATGCAAAGGTAAAACACTATTGTGGTCAGTGGGATCCTTGCCAGGGTAACACGATTGAAACAATTTTCCTTGTAGTTATTCAACTGCCAGTTCAGTGGTAAAGTAGTAATGGTAAAGTAAATCATAATAAAGTGATTGTTTAGCAGACAGAACAAATTATTCCAGGAAGAAGTCATCTGTGCTTCAATCACAGTTTGTCCAGGACAAAGGTACTTAGTTACTCCGCCTTATTATTATTATTATTATTATTAATACTCAAACTCCTGTTGACACAACCAATTGGAATCTTGAAATTGGATTTTACTTATAATTTAAGGGTCTACCTAGGGTTCAAATACTTTTGTGGATCTACCTGAAGGTGTCCTCACTGGACATCTCTCGGGAAAAAAAAGCTAAATAACAGCTAAACTGCTGCTCTGGAACTCAGTTTCTCCATCAGAATGAATATGGCATAGTTCTTCCAGGAGGCAGTACTCACTAGGAAGGTCTTTAGTAGTGTTTCCTGCTGTGCAATATGCTCTTCGGATGAAGGAACTGAAAAATTTTGGGAAACACAGAGGAGCTATGTTCAACAGCTTCACAATATGACTGTTCTGATACAAGGCCAACTCTGGTTGGAAAACAATATAGCCAATCTCTGTGATACTGGATGGTGTGAACTATTCACACAATGGTATATCCTGCTTAGCACGTGTGAGATATCTCCAGGAGGAACATGGCTGATGATATATTTACATGACCTTAACACAAATGTCATTTACAGTGCTCATTTGCCTAATTAATAGTGTATTTATGTTTCTTGAACACTGCAGTGATTATTTTTTAATTTCCTCTCCGGTGAGAGCATTTAGTAGAGTGGGGGAATTTATGTTGGCTCTCCAATGATGGTACATTAATCTCTATGGTAAAAAATCTGCTTTTTCTAGTCTCACCTACACTGACATTTTGCCTGCTCCTGAATGGATCAGCAACATTCCACTAATTATAACTGTTTTCAGTGTGGAACAGTGATCTACATCTTAAAAGAAGTCTTCACACCTCTTGATTTCTACTGCTCAGAAAGAGAAAGTGAAGTACGTAGCATAATTCTGCTATATACAACCAGGCAAACTTCTGATGGTAATATACCTTTAGCACCTTGTGTCTGTGTGATTCAGGATGTCACAGATCTCAGCTGTTTGCTGTCTTTCTGACTCTCCTGGCTGTGTTGAAATCACCACAGTGACAGCCAAGATGAAGTAGCTGACTATGTGAGCATTTCTTGTCCTTTCCAATACACAACAAAGCTACTTAGCTTAAATCACCACTGACGGGAACTAACTTCTTAAACAGGTTTGAACTTGATCCTTGTTGAGCACATCTGACTGTGCCCCAGATTGCCTAGTTCAGCTCCACGCCAGCACATGTACCCTATTATCAGCAGCAGCAGCTCTACATCAGTCAGCAGCTGGCAGACGGGCCCTTGGGGACTTTTCTAGCTGAGGCTAGTGCAGCCCTATGGCTGCTTCAATATATTCTCTGTGCACAAAAGGGGACATATCTCTGTGCAAATGTTGTTATTGCACAATGGGTGTCGTTGATAGCAGGAAAGAGACAATGCTTGGGAGCTGGACATGTTGTTCAAACATCATTTCAGTCTTTTTATATACTCTGATTAAGGCCCTTTACTTAGAACTGCCATCATGCTGTTGCTGGCTGCTTTGGGTGCACAGAGAATATCTGAAATCTCTTTTAAACCTCTTTTAAAGAATCAATTGAACTGCATTTCAGTGCCTGTAATTCTGGAGTGTGTGACTTTTTCTTAATGTAGATTCTGGCTTATCTATGTAAGATACACAAACAGGTACATCCATAGTACCCATCTTTACAAGCACTACAAATATTTTCACTATTAGCCAATTCCTTTTCTCCACTGCATTTCCAGGTCATAACCCCACTGTTGTCAGCATTACTTAGCCCTTGACACCCTAGCAGTATTTCTTCAGCAGTGGCAGACAGAACTCTTAGGCAACCAGGAAATCTAAAACAAAGAAAAACTGTTACAAGGAGAATATGGGACAGAGAGAAGAGCAAGTGGAACTAACAGAATAAAGGCCCAAGGGAAAGAAAAAAAAAAAAAAAATAGGTTGAGGCTGGGAATAAGGACAGCAACATTTCAGAGGATTTGCTCCCAGGGCAGGCAGCAGCAGCAACACCTAATTAATTCTGCCAGGGACAGTGTCAGTCGGATCAGCCAGGAATTCACCTGTTGTCAAAGTACAGCACTAGCAGAGGGTAAAGTTATTAACATCCCATGTTCAAAGCAATACAAAACGAAGTGCAGAGACAGAACATATGACTAACTGAAGGGATTCATTTTCTAAACCTAGATGTCTCTTTTTGATTCCTGTGTCTCTCCCAGGGGACCTGTGATGCATCTACTGTCCCTGTGCCAGTGTCTCAGATCATTACATTTAGCCTACTGAATACTAACCACTGTGTCCTTTTCAGGGTTGAGAAAATGAATGGGGACCAACTTCAACCAACTTGAGATAGAACAGCTCTGACGGCCCAGGTGGTACCTGCAGTTCCCTGATGATCTGACCCAGGGGAGTGGGCCTGGCTCTACCACCTGGCCACCTCTAAAAGCTTACAGAAACCCCTGCTCCCTGCCACACATGCTGAATGCAAGCTGTGTAGCAGAGCACTGTCATTTCCCACAGCACAGCTGTAGAACTCAGAAGAAACAGTGTAATCAAGCTCCAGGCATCCCCCATCACTGCACCCATGAGAAGTGGTGCCTTTCCACAACACAGCCTTCTCACCCTGCCCATCCTGCCTGCTTTTACCCTCTCTCTGTCAGTCACTGCCATTCCTCCCTAAAGCTCCCATGTGGCTGTAACAGGAATGTCTAAGGAGATGAGATAGAAGCACCCACAGCAAATAAATAAATAAATGAAGCACTAAAAAGATCAAGCTGGAGAACAAGGGGGACATGAGCTGTTCAGAGGCTCGAAGGCCAGCCCATAGAGTCAGTCAGTCTAGACTCCAGATGTGAACGCAGAGCCTCAGTGAGTGCAATACAGGACTGCGTAAATATCTCAGCCAGATGTCTCAGGGCCCAAGCTACAAATCCTCACAAACGGTGACAGAGTTGGCTGTTGCTGTTTGTACAGCTCTGCTTCCAAGAGAATCAGTGGTCATTTAGTCAGCAGCAGTTCATTTTTGCTGCCAGATGGGAGGGAAAACCAGGCTCAGAGTTGCAGTTAGTCTCATAGCAAACTCAGCAGTCGGTGGATGGGTCATGGAGCCCTCTGTGGGTACTGAGGTTGGCTCAAAATAGCAATCTGGGGAAAGAGCTGAAAAGATGATAGTAAGCATAAAGGCACATGATACTTAACTCCGAAATAGGCTAAAGTAACATGCTGCAATGTCAGGCATTTGAATTAAAATTTAGGTCTTCCAGACCCCTCCCACTCCATCAACTAAGCTTACAGACGCTTAACATGACGCGATGGAATTATCTTATGTTTCAGTTGCCGGAGACATGTGATACACTGGCTCCAAGGAGCTTGATGCTTGTATCTGCACTTTCAAACTAAGCATTCCGCTGCCCCACATTCATGTTCCCAGAAATTGTCTCCTAGGTGGGTGCCTCACAGAAAGCACCTGGAGGAAATCTCACCACCTTCCTGTCTATTTGGGGTTGGATCTGAGCCTGGGGAGGCTGGAAATTAATTTCAGCTCCCTCTTCTGTCTGACTTAGACCAGAGAATTGAGCTTGTCTCTCCCAGGAAATTCTACCACTAGTATACTGTATTTCAAACCAAAGCTTTCCCAGTCTCTTGGGTTTCTCTCACACTCCATAAAAAAAAATTAAGTATTTATTGCAGCAGGGTATAGGACCTGGAGATCTGCAGTAAATGTCCTTTTATAATCTACCCTGGCACTGACCCAATTTAGGATATGTCAATTTATGACCTAGCTTCTCTTCAGCTAGTCACCAAAATTGGAACTGGCTGAATAATTTATGAGAAGATTTGTAAGCAAAAGTCCTGAGTTGGGACACTCTGATTCATGGGGATAATATTATTTATGATTTCTTGTTCAGGCACGAACATGTTTTAGGATGGGAAATAATTGTCACAAGATTTGCAAGAGGATGGTTTTCATTCTCCTTTTTTAGAGTACCAATAGAGAAGTGAATCATATGGTATAAAATATGAGCTTTTGAATCAGCTCAGAAAAACTTGTCAAAGAGACATGTGCCAGTCAAACAAATCAAACAGCCCAGAAAAACTTGACAAAGAGACGTGTGCTACCGTATCAGTGTCCCGTTTCTCTCAGTCCAGTTACAGCCCAAAGTTGCACCTCCTGGAGAAATACTTTAAAAGGCCATTGTCCCTGTCTTCAGACCTAGAGCCAGACTCTAACTTGGAGTCAAAAAGGTTTAGGATAAATTGCAGTACTTCAGACTCACCACAGGCTAAGAACTCACATATGAGCAGTAGCTGATGCAGGGTGAAATCTTTTATCTTCCACAGCAAATGCTTGAGACTGTGAGCCCCATCTCACAGACATTTTTTTCTCATTCCAAAGATCCTAGTGGAGGTCATGTCAAAAGATATTCTGAACAACATCAGGTACACACAGTGGTACATTTCCCATAAAGAGTGCAAGGGCTTACTCTGTTTTATACCTCTGTCACTTCTGAATCCTCAAACCATTTCTGGGGTCCACTTAGTTCTAATACAAATGTTTCCTGAGCTGCCACATTCAGCCCTGGGTCTAAATCAGATTTATCTGCACTGATAGGTTTATGCTTTTGAGGTTTAATTATTTTCCCTCCCTATCCTGAACAACTTAACCTCAAAAAACATAGTATGGAGAGACCTGTGCTGGACATGGACATCCTTTTCCTTGTTATTCTGCACTTTCTAAAGAGAAAAGGCATTGAGTATAATAACCTTAAATAACAGCTAGCTCCATGATCTAAAACAAGTACACTGAACAATTTATTCAAGCACATCATGCTGTTCTTCCACCTCTTTGGTAATGAATGCACAGCATCACCATGGTTGAAAGTTAAAGGGGATATTTCTTCTGGCAGTGCCCTCTGGGTCCGTTAGGCCAGTTTATCCAGCAATTGTGTTGGCAGTTTGGAGTTTTTCCCAGGATCTTCTATGGCCAGGGATGCTACAGGCCACTTTATTAAATGTCAATGCCCACTGCAGATTAATTTTTTTTTGGGGGGGTGGGGGGGGGGGGTGGGTATCAAACTTAACATGTTTTCCTTCTGCTTCACATCAAAAACTCATCTATTTAAAAATCTTTTCAGAGATGGTCCTTCCTTTTGGAATGAAAGAGTCATACTTGGAATCTGCCTGTGCAGCACTGACTCTTCCATACTGGGAGATAGAAAATTTTCCCCATCTTGCCCTTGAATCTGCAGTTGCAATCTCTCTTCCAGCACAGGCTCAGAGCACACCTCTGACTCATAAATGCCAGTTCCAGTGTATGAGCAGCCAGTAGACAAAAACATGAGATAAGTGAAACCTTTCCTCCTGCAGTGCAGAGCGAGGTGGAACTCATGTAGACCAGTAAAAAAGTAGATGTTGAAATACAGTGTTGGAGGAGGATGCCGAAATTCCATAATCCTTATCTCTGTCCCTGAAAAAATCAGTCTCTTCAACCACAGACCACAGCAAATTCCTATCTGTTAAAAATCAGATTTATTTTGCCATTCATGCAAGTGTAGTTGCCATCTGAGAGCCTCAAAGCTGCATTCCTCAATGCCTGTGGCCATATCAAATTTTTGGGAAGCCATGAAGAACCATTATCAGGAAAATGGTGCTTCATTTACTCTTTGACTCTCAAAGAATATTTTGTCTTCCTCTCTGTTTTGTGAAGTGCTGTCAACACTTACAGTGAAGTTTATTGTAAATACACAATAATAACAACTGTGCACATTCATCTCCGATTCAATTCCTATGTAAATTTATGTTAATGTGTATGCAGATTAGGTCTGCCCCCCTTGGTCCTGGAAAGTTGTCAGAATGACACATGGGTTCTGAAGAGGTTGTGTACTACTGATCTGCAGTTTTTGTATAGTATTCAATAACTGGTAAGCCAACAACAAGAGACTCTGTGTATTTGTCTTCAGTTTTGCTGGATAAATCAATGGAGTCTTCTAGAGTCTAACCTAACAAGGATTTTTCTAGAGTCTAGCTAGAATTAAAAGGAAGTCTCTGAAACCCACCTCTAAAACCATGACCTGCTATTTTTATTTCTATTTCTCAACAGAACAAATACACATTGGATCTTCTGAAAAATTGGGTAGTACAAGGGAACCTAATAAGTTTCAAGATCTGATTTGCCATTTATGAGACAGAAAAGCATTTTTTCTCCTTAATATTTGGTAACCACTAAACCAATGCCTGGAGCATATGAGTACTCCTCATTTTTTTTGTTGACTAAACCAGTACACTTTTTAAGAGAGCTTCAATAGGTAATTTATTTTATTCTTTCCTTCTCAACCTCCCTTTTCTCTCTGTTAACATGAATAAATACTGATCTTCCACCTGTTTGTGCTGCCAGAGCCATTTTGAGTCAGGTCAGACCAGGGGGGAGGCAGCTACAGTGCTGCTATTGGATGTTCTCTGCTTTCCTGATATGGGTGTTTTGCTATGACTCTTTTTTAGTCGTTTGCAGTAAATAGAAACTAATCTTTAGCTTAGGGACTTTGTCCCTACAAGGCTCCCAGGCACTTCTTAAATAATCACAACAGGCCTTAAATTGGGACTACAAGAGATGCACGTGCTATTTGCATAGGGATGAATTTCTGGTAATCCAAAAGGGGTTGGGGAAATTGCTGTCAGAAAGAGCAGGTGCCACAGTTTTTGGCTAGGAAGACATACCAGACAACAAAAGTCCAATTGCCAGAAAGTATTTACACTCCTGCAATTAATAGCTGAGGACTTGGTCCTGATCTTTGATAGACAATACAAACTTGTTCTTCAGTTGGAAACTCGGTTGTGCTCGGAGGGTAAGATTGTGCCCAGAGCTGATAAAGGTGGGAGCTGAGTCATCAGTTCAGAATGAGGCAACAGTCTCCTGACCAAAATCACCTCCAATCCTGATAATACTTCATGGACTGAGGTGGCCAGTGATTTTTGGGGAAAAAAAAATGAAAAAAACACAAGAAATGACAAAACAACAAATTGGAAGAGAACTGTACCTCACAGACTGATGAGAAACTTCAGTCACCATTTATTTCTGGCCTTTCAGCTGATTTAAAGACTGATGCTGAGGAAATCTCTTTCTCCTCCAAGTTCTTCTCACATGGAATCTGGTTCATAGTGTTATTTCACTCTACTTTTTTAATCTCATTTTATTGAAGGCAATGTTAGCCCCAAGAGCAAAATAAGGAAAATAAAACCAATTAGAGCCTGGAAGGAATCGGTATTTTTTCTTTGAAATAGAGCCCCACGTCAGACAGCTTTCCATGTACCTTGTTCAGCGTAGGTTACATTATGGCATCCCATCAGGCCCATTCAAACCAGGTTGCAAAGGTATTGTGGCTGGGATCCAACACGGCTTTCCCTGCCCATGATAGCTGTTGGTGGTGATTTCATCTTAATCATTTTCTCTCTTTCCACCTCTCATGCAGCTGCCTTCCTGTCTTGATAGGACCAAAGTGCAGCTCATGGAATCTATATGATAATCACAAAAATAGCTATATCTGTTGAAAAATGGATTTAATTCCCCCTTTAAACCTTTGTGTATTGCCAACTGGGGGTGTGAAACCAGCTGGCAAAAGATGCGTTCATTTTGATTTCATGACTTTCATATACTGCAGCTTCCTGACTTTAAATGGTTCCTCCCTTCTCTAATGAGAATACCAAGGCCTTGATTAACAGCCCTCAGTTTAAACAAAGTTTTGGAGTTTCTTTCCATGGTAACTTCTCTGAGGATGTCTGACAGCCTGCTCAATCCAGGGCAACTGAATGCCTCTTCTTTCACAGCATGAGCGTTTGTCAGAGGCACTAGGAGTCAGGCTTGGTGAGGATTTGTATCCCTGAGCAGTCTGCAAGTAACTTGCACAACAGCGTGGGAAGCAAGCTTAAAAGTAGTGCTGGTAAAACTGTGAAAAATTAATTTCATCAATGTTTTCAAAATGTAAAGGCTTGGAATGGATGATGTTTTACTTTTTTAAACTATTTTATCCCTATTCTTATAAAACATATTTTTATTTACTGAAATGCTTGTCTTCAGTATATTGTTGGCAATTTTTTTTTTAGTCTAAACAGGATTTTAGAGAGATGACTAGGCAGTGTGAGAGAAAAGCCTGGTTTGTTTTTTTCACAGTTGATCACAGAGAAGGGAAAGGCAATTTCTTCTGAAAGATCCGTTCAGGACAGGTAGGACCATCCAGATCAGAGCCTTTACTCTGGACTTAGAGGGCATGAGTAAGCCCTCTTGGATTTTTATTTAACATTTAGATGAAGTTTTGTTTTGGCTGTGCTTGACAGTCAGAAATTTACACTTACTTTCAGCCAAAGCATGAAAGGAAATACTGGGGTCTTGGGGGATGGAGGGAAAATGGAGAGAGGGGGTAAACCAACCCTAAGTGAAAAGCTCACATGAAGTTGGTAGCATAACCAGACAAGCAAAGCAAGAAAAAGAGAATGAAAAATTTCAGTCACAGAAGTCAAAAGCTGCAGCTTCTTATAGAGAAGGAATACATTGCATCTCATTTCTGCTGTGCCTGCTGATATCATCTACAGAAAATCTATCACCAGTTGAAAGAGGGTTACATTCCTTGTCAATGCATTCCACCACACCATTCCACATTGGTGTCTTGACTTTCAAGGGTTCATTAGATGCACAGTCATGGAATCTTCTTTGAAACAGAAAGACAATACAAGCTCCTTTATTTTGGCCTCATAGAACCATTAAAAACTCCATTTCTTTATATATTAATTTCCCTCCCTTTATTGCTTCAGCTGTCAGCAACACAGTAAATTTACCTTAAAGCAAATTGTGGCATATCTTTCTCTATATATTTCCCCCATCCATGTATATATATGACCCTCATACAAATATGCATATACATAAACATAAAACATGACAGTGAATAGCAGAATTTACTGAAAGGCAAGAAAAAAATCTAGCATATTCAGAAAGAGGGGAAAATTAACAGTGTATTATTAATAATACAGCTTAGGCATTAGACATATTTTACTCTTTGTTCTTCTGTCATTATTCTGTTTCTATGATTATGACATTTTATTCTTGCATACATATCTTTCAGGAAGATAGCCCTCTGGAAGATCCCATTGAACTGGGATACTGACAGAGAAATCTGACTAGTTTGTTTAGAGGGAAATGAAACTGGAGTCAAGAGACTGAAAAAAGAAGCTAAGAATACAGCATAGTCAGTGGAGAGTGGTAACAGCTATGGAGCCTTTGTCTTTGAGCAGGAGCTGAAAAGCACAAATAGATTCAAGTTATCAGTGCCAGACTGGCAGCTCAGTGAAGTCATTGTACACGTCCCCACGAACTACAAAGGGCTTTGGTCTGACATTACGACTTGTTCCTGTGCTATGCTTTCTTCCCCTGCAATACCTGCCTCCATAAATACTTGTTTCTAGTAGCAGTATGGATGTGAACTTCACTCAAGGGAGACATAGGACTGGGCAAGCTGAGCATGCTTGAAATGTGATTTAAGAGGAGTCTACCAGACTTCTGTCCTTAAAACTTAGAAAAACTAGGTTTCTGAGCATCTCAGAAAAATGTTCTGTCTTTGTTAGAATTTAGAAATATCTACAAGAGCTGTAACAATACAGTCTAATTTTCACCCAGGGAGTTCCAAGCACAATGAATGAAAAATGAAGGAGGTCACCTGCAAGTAATTGCTGTACCTCATAAGCAGAGCACAGAATTGTTAGTCTCATTAAAGGTGATAAAAGCAGGAATCTTCGTATGGCGAACCTGTGAAATCACTGCTTGTGAAACATCATTTAGTCCTTATCGTCAGCCAAAAATGATGGGAAGCGAAGCTGCTCTGCTCTACCTCTTCACTGAATTCAGAGCTTTCAGCCATTAATACAACACAACCACAGTCAGCACTGCACCAATGGATTTGCTACTGGCAGGAATGGCATGAAGTCTGGATCAATAGGACAGTGTTTTAGTGTGCTGTTAGTAGGAATACAATAATCTCAAGTTCCAGACCCAAGGCTCTACATACTTAGTGCTTCATGATGTACAAGAGACAACTATTAAATAAACCAGTAAAAAAGTACATATCCCAACCCAGACAACAAGGAAGACATGCAAGTCCCACGTGTAATTCAGATTTAAACACTACCCAATGTGGCAGGCATCCCACTGTCCTAACTCATAAAAGGAGCATTTCCAGAGCTTTCACCACGAAACAAAAAAGAAGAAAAGGAAAATAAATCCTGCCTCAATATCTTGCAAGGAGGCAGTCACCTCTCCAGGGTTTCTTCCTCAGTTAGGCAGAGTTCCTTGCCTTGGTTGGATAACAAATGCACATTCAGAAGTCCACGTGTGCTCAGACATCTGTAACACTACACCAGTTATGCCACAGCCAAAAGACATTCTTACTGACTGTGAGGGGACAGCTCAAGCTGGTGTAATTCACCTTTTGTCCGTCAGGAAACAATTCTGATATAACAATGGAGGCAACATATAACTGGTGGGAAAGGAGGGAAGTGAGTTTACATTCGTCACTTCTGTAACACTTCATAGAATCTGAAAAAAACAGTGTTGGTGCAACTGTCTCCCCTAAAATCAGTATCTTTTGCATTGAAAATAGACTTGTTTTGATTGCTCCGTCCTAAGTAGAACACCATAAAAGTGATACCACATAGGATCCTCTTCAGAAACATCATTTTGTGCCAGAGGATCTCTGAGCCTAAACATTTCCTTTCAGACACTTTATTCCCAGAGGAGCCTAGCTTTCTGCAAGAGCCCTTTATAGTCCAGCTGGATGTCATTACATAATTAAGCCTGTGAGCCAGGAGGTAGTCTTGAGCATGGCAATTTTACAATGTAAGATCAAAATGTTCTTTTTTTGTTCAAAAGACCTGATGCCATTTGTTGTAGTGCCTTTATGCAAGGGATCAAATATAGTATTGATTATTCATTATTACCTTTAAAGAGGTCAGGAAGCTCCTGGAATTCAGAAGATTTCTGGGGATCTGAAGTGATATAAGGCCTCAGGGCTTGATGACTCTTCCTGACCTGAAGCTTTGAAATATCACCTGCTGTCTGGATTGTTCCTACTTGCTGCCTGGGATTTCAAAGTATTTCTCTCTCCCTTTTTTCTCCCCAATGTCTTACAGACATTGCCAGATCAAGAGAAGGAAAGAATGCAAAAGAAAGTGAAAGTGAGAAGATCAGGATTTGGAAGCCCAGCTGGCATACATCTGCTTTGCTAAGCTTGAATTGAAAATGAGTATCATCATTCTTGTTCTGCTCCATCCTACTGTGTTTGGTTATTGCATCACACAGAAGAGGCAATGGGCATCCTGTGGCCAGCTCCATTGCCTTCAACATGGGTTAACCAGCTGTCCCATATCCCAACACAGGGAGTTTTTAAACCTTTCTCTGCCAATTTGATCTTCGGGCACATTCAAACGGAGGAATGTTTAGAGGAGACTGGGAGTGTTGTTGTATGGAGATCTTGACAAAATTTAAAACACTATCTTCATCAGTGAAGAAAAAAATCAACATCATATTAATCTAAACACTATATTAAAAGTTTCCATTTTCAACAACAGTGCCTTTATGTTGTAGAATAAACCTCCAAGAGTGCTTTTTTGGCAGATGGTTAAATATTTTAGTAGTTGGCCACAGATTTTTAAAAATTGAGATAATTAGAATACTTGAAGCAGTTAATATTTATTAGTCATGAAGAGTTTGACAGATTAGATGTTTTCCTACCCACACATTCTCTGTCAGGAAAAAAAAACCAAAAAACCAACAACAAACCAAACCAATCCCTCTTATCCTTCATTCTATGGGTAATAAACTTTGATATGAAGCAGCAGTAGAAGGCATGGACTTCCCAGATTACTCAGTATGAGACACTCAGACTAGTTACTGTCACTTAACTCAAGAAAAGGCCAGAAAAAATTATGGGAACAACAAGATCTCTGTAGAAATGCACAGAGTTCACTCTGGAAAGTGCCCAGGATTAAAACATGAAGACTGAATCTTCTGCACCACTTCAACTTCCACTATAAATTAAGTGTCCCTAGTAAGGTTACAGAGCTACTCCATTCACTGGGGGTCATCAGATGACCCATTTCCCATTAACCTTTTTCCTTCTGTTGGCCTTCCTTGCAGGGCAGTAGATGCGTGAAACAAAGGCAGACCAGTTCTGGGGCACTCCAGAGCTGCATCAGAGAAGACACCAAGACACAGTGGAGTCTTGGCCTCCTGTCCTTAAAATGGAAGACAGGAGCCAAGAACTAAGAGATTACTGAGGCTACTCTGCCAGTTTCACCAAGCACGTCCTCTTTTATCTGTCCAGAAATCCTGCTGAAAACAAGGACTGCTCATTGTCCCACAGACTGCCAATACCTGTAAATGTTCAAACAGTATCTGGGCATAGACAAAGCCTGCTTTTACATGAAATGTATGTTACTAATGTATAGTAGAGCGGCCACATGAAACTCCTAGTCAGCAATTCAAGGTACCACCAGTGTTAGACTGTGTAGCTGGATGGCTGGAAAGGGATCCACCTCCATTATATCTTACCTCTCCTTTTTTAATAGCACCACTGAATGGTCAATATGTGCCCCTGTATGAAGTCTCTTGGCTCCTTTACACTCACAGGCAGTAAAGCACCTCAGTAATTACATTTGTATGTATCCACATGCAGTGTTGAAAGCAGTGAATGCATCGGATTAACTGTGGCAGGCAGGGGGATGAGTGGAAAGGATCTTCATCTCTGTCTACACAGAAAGGTCAAGGGCAGACAGGAGTAGATTATACACCTGCTCTTACCTGGTATAAACCAGTGGGGCAGGACTGACTGCCCCGCAGGCTGATCACAGCCCTGATCTGGAGTCACATCAGCACTGCCCTCAAGGAAACCAAGGGACATGTTGGAAAGTAACTTTGGATACCACCCTGTGCTGGTGCCAGTTTGCTCTCTTAAGGGGATGGTAGCTGGAGCAGAGCGATCTTTCAGCTACACCCTCCCTTTCCATGATCAGAAGAGATGAACTGCTGAACTGCTGTCATTAAAAATAATTTTAATGACAATAAAATAATTTTAGAGATATTTTTCCAGCGTCACCTTGTCTGACAATAGCAATTCATGCTTTAATTATCTCATTGGCATAGTGAGACTGTAGGAAAACTGGTAGAATTATGAGCTACAATGAAAGAAAAACGTGGTTTAGATGTGCAAACACTCAGACGTTTCCAGCTTTCCTAGGTTTTCTTTGATTGCTAAAAAAGCATGTTGGAGAAAATCGGTTAAAGTTTCAGTATCCTTCCTCTTCAAGGGGAATCCACAATTCTTAACCCTTAAAAGCACCATCAAGACTCATTGCAAACCAGAAGATAAGATAAAAATAGAATCCAGCAATAAAAAAAGTCACAACCTTTAAAAAAACCAATATCCCAGGATCACTCACCATAAAGAAAAAAAAAGGGAAATGAATCCACATTGTTTCCTCTTGAAGTACCCAGAAGAAAAATCTGCACCTTAAAAAGGTTTGACCTCAATATAGACCATAATGTAGAAATGTAAGGATCTTGGAAAGTTGTGCTTTTCCTGGATTGAGGCCCAGATTTTGTAATATATCATGCCTGTTAACTATTTTTCTTGCTTCTTCCAGAGTAGAAAAGGTTCTTTTGAAGAAATGTGTTTTCTAGACACTTTGATACACCAGAATTGGGGTCTGTTTAAATACTTCAAATATGACATATATACACATGTAGTTATAACATTTTGTGAATGTGAGCCAACATTGCCTTCTCTGGATCCAGTCCTTCCTATCAATATGTTATAAAACACTAGACAGAGCGGTGTCTACCCTAACATGCAGAGTATGCACTAGGCCAGACAAATAACAGTAACATACTCAACTTCCTGTGCCTTTACCTTCTTCACCACAGTTTTAATGAACAGCACCTGAAAGAATTTATGCCCATGTTGAAATTCGAGTTCCAGGACACAGTGGTGGCACATCACATCTGCTTGGAAAAGGAACCTTTTCTTCACCTCAACCTTACTTCACACAAGGAAATCTATCAATAATTTGATCCAATGACTATCAGTAGTATGAGTATTCTCTCAGAGGCCATTTTCCTACCCTGATCACAAGGTGCTTTTGCAGGTTGACCTGCTATTTGGTTCCTGATGCTTTGCAGCTGAGTTGAAACTGTGGCCACAAGACATTAGCCCTACCCTAAGATGCTCATGGCCTGTCACATGCATCCCTCTTTTTTGCTATCTAGAGAGTATGTATGCAAATGCTTTCCTGTGTGTTATATCAGTTGACTGAGGGCACCAGAACAACTGAAAGACAAAATCTGATCAATAATTTTCCTCCAGATACACCTTGAAATCCACTTAGAAGGGGGCCAGCCATACAATAATTCATGATTACCAGTCCCACTAAAATAAACTCCTGCCATATCTTATCACACAATCGGCTGTGAGAGAAAGTTTTCCCCACTGGAACATGCATAAGTCACTCCAACTTTTGTGGCTGTGAACTGAAAGCAATTCTCTCCCCACCTTCCAATGTTTGCTCAGGTGCAGTTTGGTTTCCACGTGGACTGACTGAGGAGAACCTGCCCCAGCCAGCGAGCTAACAGGAGCCACCAACCAACTCACACTGACTGCAAACAAGTCCTCATCCCAGAGGAGTCTGTTACATAAAAGTGTGCAACATAAAAACCATCTTTGTATTTGTGACTTACTGTAAGTCCTTAAGAGGTTTGCCTTTAAGGATGACTACATTTTTAATCAATCAGCAAGGCATGCAGTATGTAAAGTTCATGCTAGCTTGAGCGGCAGCGCACTGTGTTTTTCCCCTGGTGAGCAACCCCCTCTCAGCCCCTGAGCTTTAGCTGGTGAGGTTATCCAGCCTTGCCTATTAGGACTGCTCTCAGCCACATGCCTGACTGCACTCTCAAGTCTCAGGGCCAAGAGTAAACTTTGAAGGAACCCTGCCAATTAAATGTAAGCGGAAAACAAAGTCTTTATTTTTCAGCAAAGCTAATGTGGTCAGAAATGTTCTCATGCTGCTGCTACTGATAATTATTATTTTGCATTCAGTAACGATGGCTTTTAACTCAATTTGAATATTAAATTCTCTCATGAAAATGAAGGTATCTAAAAATGAGATTTCGTCAGATTGTCATTGGTAAATAGATTAAATGCATTTTACTACTGGTGAAAAGTGAGACCTTCTCTGACAAATGCTTTACAGTCTTGTTTTGGGAATCTTAGAGGAAAAAATAAAAAAGCTTAGATGGCATGCATTATCTACAACAGGCAGACAAAACACTGCAGAAAGGTTAGCTCAGATGAATTCCAGTAAACCCTTTATATCATTTCATAGTCCAAATAGACTACAGCAGGTTGCAGAAAACATATTTGAGGAATGACATACAGAATTTAAAAGAATATACGTGGATTAGTTCTTGTACTTTCTCCATTTAAATATAATTGTTTCAGTCCTCAGTTCAGATACAATAATGTTCCAATTTCTGTGTTTAACTGTTCTGCTGGATTGTGATCCTGCCTACAATGAATCTAACATCAGAGACAGACTCCAAAGAGGTCTTAACTTAAAAATGACAACATTTTCAATCCCTTTATCTTCTTTTTCTTTTCAAGATTAGAAACAAATGGTGTACGTACAACTAGAAAACTCCTTTCCAGTGCTCGAAGGGCCTTGGTTGTAATCTTGCTACCCTATGAGATAGCTAAAAGCTGTGGCAGGGGAGATGGTCATCTGACTGTCAGAGCTTGCCCAGAGCTTCTAGTGCAGCCTGGGCACCAGGAAAAGCAAGAAGAATATAAAAAATTTCAGAATGTCCTAGACAGATGTTTTGTTGCCTGCTGCACTGCATCACCAGATTTCTTGGAAATAGACCTTGTGGGAATATATTGGATTCATTTCTCTTGGGGCCCCATAACACCCTCAGAAAGGTCTCAGGTAGGCGCCAAGCAAAAGGGAAAACAAAAAATTCTGCTTTAAAAAGCCCTTCAAAAAAGATCAGATGAACTTCAGCTTAAAAGAGAAGTAAGAATATGACCATTCCAAAGGGATGCTTGTAATTTCGACCATGATTTCCATAATTCAATACCGTACAATTATGCATTTCAAAGTCATCTGAAAGTACCAATAAAGACAGATTGATTACTTTATTTGTATACATTGCTATGAGACATTATCATTCAATGCTGCCAAAGCGAATTCCATGCCAGCCCTTGGTCTAAAATTAGAGTAAGGACAAGGAAGTGTTCTTTCCTCTACAATGATCACCTAACCCAAATGAGCCAACAGAGGTTGAGAGACCATAAAGCAGTTGGTACCAAGGGGTGTTTGCTGATGAAAAAAACACAGGACCTCGAAACAGGCCCCATGGAACTTTCTTGAGAACATATACAAATTTCAGCACCCAGTCAGCAAAGTGGCAAAAATATTCACTAGGGATAGGGCTTGAAATTTACCCAGAGAAGGTAACTAGGCAGGGGAGACAGACTGTACAGCAGCATGAAGGACTCAGAGTGATTTTGGTTTCCCAAAAAAGGTCATCAGTCATAACAGAAGTAGAAGGTATTCTGCATTGACTCCTGCTCTCTGCAGTTGCTCCTCTGAGAATAACAGAGATCTCACAGTCTCCATCCCTGCAGCTCTACCCTGCCTGTGCAGGGCAGGAAATCTCAGCCTTGTGCCTGGGCAGTGCCATTTCACAGATACTGAGTAGAAGGTCAAGGAAATATCTTTTTCCTCTTACTTCCAAAGGCAGATTTGGCACTTCTTCACACCCACCTGACTGCTTTTGAATTCAAGCACTTGGTTAAAGTAGGGAATCTGTTGCTCTCTGGAAGACAATGCCTTCCATATAACCCTGACCCAGCATAGATACAAGGTACTGAGTGCTCAACCTGCACCACAGCTGCTCCATCCAGGACCACCTGTGAGGAGAGTTTACCCAAAGGATTGTCCTAATCTAACTCCACATGTGCTCAGCCTGTTTTCACCTTAAGACACAAGATGGGTTTGTATGTGTGTACCTCAAATTATTTCTGTGCACACTTCATGTGTGCATTGGCCCAGATCTGTGAGTGTGTGTGCATGGAGATAGATAAACAGATTATCTGGAATTGTTTCAAAACAAGGGAAACATTTCTCTTTCTTTTCTTTCTTTNTTGGGATCTTCCAGAGAGTTGTGTGATTATATGAGTGACACACTTGCCTGTTTTCACAGCTCCTGCCTTACATCAATTTAAGCATCTTTCCTACACCTGGAGGAGTTCAACAAACATCAGCTCACAGGTGTCACCCTCCACTGGCTGAAGGCTGGCTCCAGTGAGTCTAGCCAATATCTGCTTTGGCTATTAACAGCCTTGGAGAGGCCAAGCTCAGTGTGTGGGGGGAAGCAGGGGGAGGAAAAGGTGGAAGGAAAAGGAAGGGGGAGTTACATGTATGTGCATGTGCATTTGCTGCTGCTTTAACTTTCCATCCATTTAAGAGTTTAAATACTAGTCAAGCACTTAAAAAAACATTAGGACACATTCCAGCTTTCTCTGCCAGTCAGAGGGAAAAAATGTTTGAAACCCTGCATCTCAGCACCCCAAGGGCTTTATGATTTGTTAGGTTTAGTAGTTCAGAGGATTAAAAAGACAGAAATATTAGTAGAAAAAGAAGAGGAAAAAGTCAATGTATTCACTGAAGCAAATCTAATGGGTTGCTGGGCCAGAGAAGAAAAGGTTCTACTACCTGACTGAATCTTATTTATATTTCTTGCTCCACAATAAAAAATAATTTTCCAGACATTCTCCCCCCTTTTTTTTTGCTATGCTAGTCACATTTCCTAAATCCTTTATCAACGACTGCTCTGCATATGAATGGGCTGTAATTGAACTGTCACATTCATGAAGGTCAGTAACCTTTCATTAGGAAGAATGTGTCTTTCTTGATAAATTGGAAAGTCCCTGAGGATTTGAAAGCATTTTTTTTATTTCATTCTTTCAAATATACCTTAAAAATCTAACACAGATCTTTCTCTCTTTTCATAGTACTCTGACAAACCCCTCGTCTTTCTCTTTGTCATAGGCAGTTCCATGCGAAATATTCAATCACAAGCTTTCACTGTGACCTTCTTAAAAATGAAATGGGAAGCATAAGCCCCCACCCCTTTACTTTGAATTGCAGATAGCTAATACTTCTGCTTAAAAATCCCCAAAAGTCAAAACCTTGAGATTAGAAGCTTTGCCATGTCCTTGCTTCTTCAGATTGATTTGAGTTTCTACTGTAATGCGACCTAAGTCACACTCTGTTGGTGCCAGTGTATCAGTCCATCTTCTTGGTGTGTCCATTCATGTGCAGAGATGGACAGACAAATACACCAAGTAGTGACAGGCTGTATGAGAAAAACAAATTGGGGCAGAGAATGGTGCTTTAAAAAGCGTATTTAGTTCTGCAGACAGTTTTCAATTCCTGCCACAGGTTAGCTGCATGCAACTCATTCTTCCCTATCTAAGGAAAATAAGTTTTTCAGAGGGCTGGTTTTGCACCTTGATCTGCACCCTGACACAGCAGGGTACTTAAAAGAGACTGATTGGCTGCCAAGTTCATAACTGCTGCCAGAAGTTCAATTCCTCCTCCAGATTCCAATCAGAAAGCGTGCAGCAGGATGCATGGAAATGTGTCGAGCTTCCCACCCTTACCAGTGCAAAGGTGCCTTCAGAAGTGTTAAAATACTACCAAGGCTGCTGGGGCAGAAGCCATCTGTTCCTGTGCCATGTTCTAGCTAGCTAAGCCTAGGGCCCATCCTCAGCCAGTTGACTGGCTGGGAACTGACTGTCAAAGGGTCAGAAAAAAAGGCAACTTGATGAAAAAGCCACGATCAAGATAGAAACGCCACAACATGAAGAAGGTGAGACTTGATAAATGGAAGCAAGCATCTGGCCTTCTGTGTTAGCTATTCAAATGCTCCAAAAAGTAACATGAATTACAGGTTTTTGAGAGCTGGCAGAAGACTGTCCTTTTATTGTCAGCACCCATAAAATTGTGGTGATTTAAGGTTCACCCTGTAAGATGGAATATAGAGGAAAGAGGAATAAGGCATAATTGCTAAGCAGTTGAAATACTTCGATGGTACAGGCCACACTGGAAGTTTTTTAGCTGGAAGGCAAAAAGAAGCAAACATTTCTTCTGATTTTTTTTGCAGGAATGATTGAAGAATTAATATTTTAATTAGGCTTAACTCCCTTTTCTCAAGACTTCTCTCAACTAGTGAATTCTGTTGGGTTCATATGCCCAGCTTTGAATGGGAATCACTTACTGCAATACCACAGAATGGATCTTCTTACACCAGTAACAGAAGTCATAGAAAAAAGGCTCTCACAAAGCAAAAAAATATAGGTTCTGCCTGATTTCCATATTAACATCCTCCTTCAGCAACGAGAGTATGTTTGAATTTGCATGGAGAGGGTCTTTATTTAAAAGCTTGATGTCCTCTCATGCTACAGTTCTGCAATTGTTCTCTATACACAGAGTTCATGGTAAAGAGTAGCCAGGGGTGCCCAGAAGCATAAATCAGCCTAGACAATTCATCATCTGCATTCTCTCTGCCACTGGTGAAGTGAGCTACTTGTGGTAACACTGTGAACAAAAAGACCAGACTTCATCAGTGGCCAAAGGTATGTGGCAAACTCCACCTAGGACTTTAAAACAACAGAAAGGCCTTCACAGACCATCACTTGCGGTGCCACCACATTCACGCTGCTGCTCAGTGGAAGAGTCTAATGTAGAAACCCCCACTACAGTGGCATCTAAGGTCAATATGCCAAGAGTGATTCAGACTTCTAGTGAGCAGGAGCCATGATGCATCAAGCAGGCAGGACTGACTTCTCCACATCCCTGACTTCGGTACCAGGATGACTTTTCTTTCCGCTGACTGCACAGGAAGCCAAGGTCTAGCAGTTTGGCAAGGTGTGCAGAATTGCTCACCAGTCTTTTGACCTGACACACTGTCCTTGCTCCTGTTTCATACTGGGCAACAGAAATACAGCTCCCAGTTTCTAGCTCCCAGCGTCACTGCTGCTGTGTGGAATATATAAACACATTGTTGTGTGGTGCTTTTCAACTGTACATGAGATGACTTTGTAGGGACCCCCATTTGCGAGGCAAGATGCTGACTGCTTTACTAGAAAGAATAAGCAAAGAAGAATAAAGAAGTTATATTTTAATGTAAAGCACATTAGGTGTTGGACCATTTAATGTGGACCAGTTTTCCCAAGCGTTGATTTGGAGACCATTGATGATTTAATCTCCTGCAATGTATTTGGGTGTGCCAGTGATCTGGAGAATGTTTTCATGGAAGTGCCCAATCATCCAGACACTTTCAGTTGCCAAAAATCAGAATTAACTGACAGTCAAATCAATTCAAGTGGAAGACCACAATCTTGGAAAAGAACTTACATAAAAATAAACATTTTTGCAGATATTTTCTAGCATGCCTGCCCTAAAATGCCCCATAGGCAATAATTCCTAAGGTATATTGTTATTTTTGTTCTCAGATAAAATGTTAATAGCCAAGTGGATATGAGGTTACTACTTACAAATCTCTGGAGAACTGGTGTTTTGATTCATGCACTTTGGTCGTCTGTCCAGAGTATACTAATTTATTTCCTCAGTGGAAATTGGAGGTAGTTTCCTACATCACAGTACTCGGATTCATACACAGCTAAACTTTTCTGTATATCAGGGAATTCAGATTCCAAGATTTCAGTAGATAACTGCATATGGAAAAACAACAGAGCAGTATATCACCTCATTGTATATATCCAGACCAAAAACAATGAGACTTCTAAAGCACTCCACACTGGGTATAAAATAAAAGTCATTAAGGAATTTGTTTATAAATGTGTTAAGCATTTTCTAGGCAGGCGGTGAATAAATCCACTTTACCACTTCATGGCTTTACAAAGAAGCCCATCCATTAACATGGGAACCCTCTTGTTTGCATTTCTTAACAGCTGACATTTATACCTTTCCAAGGAAAGTGAAGGGCATCTCATTGCCTCATTGTTTAAATCAGTGTGAAAATAATGGGGATGATAGGGAATTGGAGCTAATTTCCTTTGTCTCCTATTCAGCAGATAATGGTGGTATGTGTGGGATGCTAAAGGCCAGGCAGAGGAGGTGACCTGAAGATGACTTCATTCTTATGAGGTTTATCAAAGGCTCCTGTCAGTCAAATGCATGCTGAGAGATTGGGGACTGGCCATCTGGTCCAAAGTTAATCAAAGAGGAAAAAAGGAAAGTGAGGAGGTGAAAAATCCCCCTGTCAGCTTTGTGGAAGGTGGAAGGAGAGGCAGACAGAGGAGGGAACTCTTGTGCTCCAACAGCCCAGCACCCAGACTTGATGGCTGCAGAGGAGACATAGCAGAGTGGGGCGGAGGAGCAGTGGGGAAAGGGAAGGATACCGTTGTTTTGAAATTTCCCTGGGATTATCCCATACCAGCTTTGCGTGGCAAGCCTGAAGGTCACTGCTGCTGTTAGCCATGCAGAGCAGAGGCAGAATTGTTTCACTTGTCCTCAGGAAAAAAAAAAAAAAACAAAACGGGGGGGGTGAGTGGCTCACAGTAGGGAGCCGGTGTAATATAAAGCACAGGGTTTTCTGTCACAGAGCCAGACTTCCTTCCTCGGAGTTTTGCTTCTTGCAAGCAGGAACAAGAGGTAGAGCCATGCCACCTTCATGTCCTGCAGATTCAACCATACCCCACTCCTCACCTGCTACCTCCTCCACCCACTGGGCTCAAAAACAGGTGTCCTGCAAGCACTACCCACATCCAAGAGGTTGGCATAGTTTGCCCATAATGGCTTTTCTGTCAATACTGACCCACACACATTTTTGCACTGTGCGTAAGCTAAGAAAGGTATAGAGCAGGGATTTATCAACAAACGACTTGGTTGATGCTGGGCATCAATCACACAATGCTTGTACGTGAAAGTGAAGGCGCCAATCAGATAACTAAAATACTGTTTAAATGTGTGTGCTTGTGTTATGCAAAAATACATTTCTTCACCAAAGATGCATTCTGAAGTAAAACACCAGAGTGTGACAGCCTGATTTCCATAACTAGCCCTGCTCAGCTGCTCAAATCAGCTAAATAGAGACATATTTTTAAAACTACAAAAGTCCAGATTGTGAATCTCTCCTTCATGCTGGCAAGTAGTCATGCTAATGAGTAGTCTCCTTGACTCCAGGGGAAAAACTGTTGCCAGCAAAGGTTTCACAATCTCATCCCTAAACATTTCTGAAATGATTAACCAATGTGAACTAACTTAAAAAAAAAAAAAAAAAAAAAAAAAAAAAAAAAAAAAAAAAAAAAAAAAAGAGAGAGAGAGAGAGGAAGTAGGGGAAGAATTTTTTTAAGGGCTGCAGATTAAGGCTGAGCATGAAATGTGTTCATGGAATTAGCAGAGCAAAGGATGAATGTGATTCCTGTAGTACACAATAACACAGGCTCCTCCCCCAGGACAGAAGCATCCCAAACCAAAGAGAATGAGAACATAAGAGTTTGGCTGCCTCATATATCTGGGGGTGGGACTTGCTTCTCCATTAAGTTTCCATTCTGCATCTTCCTCAGGTCGAGGTCCAGTCAGGCCCCCATGGAGAGGAACATATGGAAAACAGTGGCAACCAGTTCTGCTCTACCTGCAGCTTTGCTGAGCTGAATCTCCTCCAATGCCCTGTTTGGGAGCATCACTTTGCATGGCCAAGTGCTGCAAAATAGAGCTGAGAATAGTGGGAGTAGAATCAGACAGGACTTTAAAACCAAACCTTTACAAAGCACCCAACCAAAGAAACCTCTGCTGAACAGAGGATTTCAGTCAAGGATATACAGCTCTGTCTGTACATACACAGTATGAACACAACTATACACCCACTGCTTCCTGCCCTCCTATTTTTATTGAGTTTTTAAAATAGCAAGAAACCTGCTGCACACTAGGCAGCCCGAAACAGGCACAGCCAAAAATGAACAAGGGTGGACAGATATCGGGACATCTAGAATTTTCTGGCCGCTAATGTTTGATGTGACCCTTTTGCATGGCAATAGCAGTCAGTGAACTGTCTCATAGGTACCAAACATGCACTCTGCTTTTACATACCCCAGCCTGCACTTTCTACTGAACTGCTTTACCTGAGCTGTGATGACTTCAGAAGGAAGGGAATTGATAACACTAAGGGTTCTTTTTTGGTTTTGTTTTTATCTGCATAGCTCTAGATCTCAGAGAAATATGACTAAGAAAATGATCTTTCCCAATCCCTGGAAACAAAATGCAGCCATTTGGATCTCAAGATAAAAACAAGCATCAGCATGTCTGAAAATCTCTGCTGGCTATAATTAAAACTCACGAGCAACTACGACACAACTGTTTCTGTCTTTATGACATGAAACATGCAGACATTTAGAAATGGGCTGACAGAAAATTTAGCAAGGAAATTTCACCAGAAGCCTTCTACCCCTGGAAAAATTAGGTATTTTTATCAGGCAGCAAGCCACTATCATAATATTTATGATTCCCCTTGCCCAGTTCCTGCTGGATCTCACAGAAGGAAAAAGCTTTAGGCTTACCTGTGTCTGGCACGGATCCCTAGTCTAACACATTGGTTGAATACACAGGCATGAACATGCTGTCATCAGCATGTCCTCCTCCTTCTTGTGGGCTTGAAATAATTCAATATGCCAAATTAGACAATGCCCTAAATCAACCAGCAGCTCCATTTTTGTCAGTGGCTGAGACTATTTACAAAAAGAGGCAGGAGATTTAGCTACCTAACCCCAAACTGATGGAAGATAAGAGACCACATCCCCTTGAAGACATTGAGAACATTGAACTGTGCTCTTTTCCCCTCACTTTCCAAAACTCTCTTATTTCTAGTTAGAAATCACATAATTGCAAATTTCACAATGTTAAGTAATTTCTGAAGGACTTTTTCAACTTCTCTGTTATACTTCACGGTCAAGAGCATGCATGCTGAACATATGCTTTAATGATAGCCACAGCAATAATTCTCACAGAAACAGTTTTCTTTCAAACACTTCAGAATAGTAAGGAGTTGGGGGAGGGAAGTTATCAGCACTAATACAATTTATTAGACAAACCCTATGTGGATGCCATGGCATGTTTGCTATCAAAGGCAAAAACCTTCAGGCTTTTTACATCCCATAATCCCAATGAAAGCCTGCTTTTGCAGATACCCTGCAGTTCATGAATCACTGGCTGTAGCATACAAAATCCCCTATTTAAGTAATTACTGTACAATAGACAAATCTGCACAGTGGCTGATGTTATAGAAAATATTCCAAGGCAGCCTCAAAACCACAACATATTAAAAAAAATCTCAACTGGAAACAAGTGTCTTTCAGTAAGTATATATTGTGAAATAGGGGATGCTGTGATCTAACAGTATTAGGTCTATCCTGAGGACTGGAAAAGGTCTGGCAATAGAGGAAGCTAAGCCAGTCGTGGACACTGAACAGGTCCTATCTCTAGACACTATTTTCTATTTGTTTTAACTTGGGCTTCAATACATCCTCAAGTGCCTGATTTTTACATAATTGGATTGTTCTGTTATTGCCAAATTAATTTTCAAACATCAAAGTACACAGAATCACCTCAAATCCATGCGTTGCCTGAATAACAGGCCTGGCTCCCTGGCTTCCATTTATTCATCAGAATGAACAAAATGCCCAGTATTTTTAGGAAGATACCAAACCTAAACCCTGGTCTTTGCCATACATTGCCTTGGTAATGGAGCTGGCTTCCACATCTTCATCAGAATGAACCAAAAGCCTGATATGTTAGAAAGACAAGAAAATTTCACCAGAGTCTTATCTCAGGACTTGGTTCTGATTTATCCCCACACCTGGGAAGTTCAGCTTCCACAATCAACAACAAGGTATGTAGGTTCTCTTTCATGAGGAGCCCTTATTTGCCTAACTTTGGTTTCATCTATGGACGAATTACTTCACCAAAGCTTATGCCCTTCAGATAGTCTGTAAATCAGACTTGGAGTGACAAGCAGGTGGCATTTTGCCTAGTCACTTCCAGAGCAGACCAGCAATGCTCAGTCATTCCCACATAATCAGAAAACAAACAAAAAAAGGATAAAGAAGGGCAGAACTGTGTTACAATTTACAGTGCAATTTACATTCAATTTGGATTAATTATAAATATGTTCTATTCATCTACTTACAATTTAAGATTTGGCAAATGGCACAGAAGAAAAACAATCTGAACTGGAAAATTAGCACTACTTCAATTGCAAGACTACTGACCTTCTTCTTTCAGTACATAGAAGAAAGTACACAGTCCTTCTTCAGTGGAAGCCATGGCTTTAGAAATGGTGATCTGAATCATACTTAGCATTTTCAGAAATCTCCTGTACCTCCCACAATGTCCAAAGTTTATTACATACTTTATTTTCTTGTTCTTGGTGCAAGAAATCTGCAGGACAGTTGGAGCTTGGTTTGCAAAAAAAGAAAAAAAATTATAGTGGTCCACAAAACAGAAAGTCAATCAGCGTTTTGGAAGTGCTTTATGAACTGGAAATCTTTCTCCAAAGTATTTCACTACAGCCCAATAAAATATTACATGCTGGCAGAATTTTATCCTTTTAAAATTGCAAATGCTTTCTTTGCCAAAGAGTAAGTTTTGTTCAGGTTTAATTTGCTTTCAGTGCTCCTCTCAAAAACAATATAATCACTCCAGTGTAGTTTGACAGGTTCCTGAGATAATGTAAATTAAGTGACCCACAGCAACCAAAGCACAAACACCAACTACACAGCAAAAAGGTGGAGGGACAGCAATTACAGCAAAAAAGCAAAATCTGGCAAAGGCTGGCTGTGTTAGGTTTGTGTGAAGCTCCCTGGCAGGCTGTTAAATCAGGCATAAGTTTTTGTTTGAAGGAAGGCAGAGCTCTGATGCAGAAGACTTTTCTGGATTAGGTCTGCCTTTTTGCTACAAGCATCAATCACAAAGAGTGCAAGCGGTTTAAGACACAGTGAAGAGTTTGGCAGAAATTTGGACTGCTTTCTATGTGGGATGTTGTGATTCCTCCAGCTGCAATTCCCTAGGATGCATTTCACCTAGCCAACACCTGACAGGAAATATTTAGGAGGTTATAAGTCTTCTTTAGGAGAAAACTACAGCAGAAAGAGGTCTAACATAACAACAAAAACACGAAAAAAAAGCTTTCTCACAGTTTGTGTTCTAGGTTCCTGGCTGAAATCCTGGCTCCATGAAGTCTTTTACTGTTCACTTCCAGTATGCCAGGTTTGTCAATGTCTAGCTAGCTTTCATAGATATTTGACCTACTATGTTGCCCAGCATCATAGTCAAAGAATACTAGATTCAATCTCATCATAGAATACTAGATTCTAGCACAATGAAAGTGTGAAGAAATAGCACAGTACACACCGAGATGCTTTGCACAGCCCAGTGCACCTCAGGAGGCAACCATTTTATATACAAAGGTGTCCCCATCCTTGTCATTTATTGGATTTAATTGACAGAGGCAGGGAGGGAGACCTTTGAGAGCATTTTTTGACACAGTTAATGAACATATTCTGATCTTATTTTTCTCTAAACAGTTTTATCAACTCAATAGATTAACAAGATTTTTGATTCAGGGATCACATTACTGCAGCATGATGACCAGTTTGTCTGCTGTAACAGAGATCCAGTTGTACCACAACTGTTCCACAGTATCTAATCCACCCTTTTCATACACATATATGTTACTTGGAGGCTTTAATTTAAAGAACAGAACAAAATATACAGCCTCACAAAAAAGGGTAGTTGTGGCTGTCATACAGATATTTTGCTGAAAAAACCCTGACTCACAAAGAAAATCAGAGAGGGGGGAAGGAATGGGCACAGCCAATTAACTACCATTTCATGTCAGTTTAACAAACCCATTGCTGTCAAAATTGCAGCAGTATCAACAGACAAGATAGTCCGTGTCATCTTCTCATCTTATCATCTAAGCCCAAGAAACAGAAACAAAAGTTTTAAAAGCTGGCATTTTTTTTTCCCTGAGGCATGCCCAATGCCTAATATCAGCCCTTTTCCTGGGTCAGGTTATCAATGTGCATGAGCACTGGAGTGAATGCCCATCCTGGCAGGGTATATGAACTCAAAACCACGACTGAGGTTAGGACATAACTTCCAGAAAAAAAAAAAAGGCATTAATCTATATCTATTTTCTTGTACTTTCAGTTAGTCCCCACCCTTCCAAAACACAGAGAATGAAAAGATCATCAGAAGAAAGTAGCATAAAATGAAAGAAAAAAATATCCCCATGGTTCTGATAATTATTTGGAATATTCTACATAGCCACCAAAGTCAAGCAGAGATCTTTGATCTATTGTGCTGTATTATGTGACTTCAAGAAAATGAGATGGGAAGGTAAATATACAAAGTAGGATTTAGCAAGATGCTGGGTGAAGAGGGACAAAACCCCTCTTTATGGTTGTCAGGAAAAAGGAGGGTGACATTCTTACAGAGTTAGAAGGAGGTCAATAAATCATCATCCTTATCTTGCAAACAGAGCCTGTGACTTCAAAAATTAGCTCATTTATTCTGCACAATTAAATTTATTGAAGTGTGACAGAAAAAGTTTAGCAGTCGCTGATGCAGAAAGGCAGCAACAACGGAGGCAGGGAAATGACAGAATGACACAATTAGTTGATTTTCATTTTATTTATCAATATAATTATTGAATTGTATTCATCTTATTTCACAGATTTTTACCATTATTAGAGCCCAGGCCTCAAGGGAAAGAATTAGTTCAAATTTTCAGTCTAACTTAATGTGATTATAGAGCTGGTAATAAAAGAAAAGTTCTATAAAGTGCTACACAATCTTGTATTCAATGTCACCTCACCATCCAGCTATGGAATCCAGAAACCCTTCACGTAAAAGCAGTAAATTGAATGTGAATTGTGAATGTCCTACATTCCCCAGCCACCAACCAAACCTGTGTTTGTGGGATCCCATCTTGATGTGACCTTAAAGGAGCCAAGATTCTACATGAGTTTTAAAGTCAGGTATATTTTTCTTTCTTAAAAAAACCCCAAAACTCCAAACAAAAAAAATCCCCAACTAAACCAAAACTAACCACTCAATGAAAAAAACCCCAAAACTCAAAAAAACCCTAAACTCAAAAAAACCCCATTGCATCATCTTTGACACAAACTCTATGACAAGGTTCAGTAAACTTATTTGTTAATGCTGTGAAAACAGTGCAGGAATATTGGAGAAAGACTGCCATGGCAGAGGAACAGTGCATGAGTATGGTTCATATGCAAAATTACCACACTGGCTACTTTGATACACACTTTGATACACACATTCCAGAACTTCTGACAATTTTTTTTAAACAAAATACAATAAAAACTATTTACAAATTAGAGAGGTTAGCAAAAGTTACTTTCTTGTTGTCCAGTCCAGTTTAGAAGCATCTAGACTACTCTAAGTTGCCCTGGCTCACTTCTTGGCATGCCTTCCTGTCAATCGCAATGTGTGCTTTGGTTTTAAACTTGTAAGAGACAGAATGAGGCTGGACCTGAGTCATGCATGTATTCCACCCTTGATTTTTACATACATAAGGAATCAGGCATATGTTCAGCAGTAACCTATATAATAATTCATGTCCTTTCTCACAGGTTCAGGAAATTAGACCACATGCTATTGCAAGTGTCTAACTTTTCCAATGTTTTGAAAGATTATTTCCATTGCAACTAGCTTATTCAGTTCTACCCTCCACTTACCATGCCATAAAAATTAATTTATTTGCTCTGAAAAAAAGACATACGGGCCATTTTTTTCTAAATATTGGCCAAAGTGTCATGGAGCATTGCCTAAAGCATTAAAAAATGGAAAGGGTCCAACATAATTCTATAGCCATAATTAATAAGAATGAATATTATTGCTTACAATCAATGAGTGATTTTGGGTGTTAAGAGACTTCCAGAATTCCCACTGACTTAAACAATATGTTCCAGTTACTAGGATCTTGATGTCTGTGTAGGCTCAGACTATATTTTGGGAATTTAGTGTACTGACTTCTTCAGAAATGAGCAGGAAGAGAAGTCTAGGTCTGTAAAACATATAAATTATTAGTGCTAAAAACTTGGATCTCACTGGGACTATTCAACTTAATTTTGACATTCATTATCTAAAGAAAAAGGAATCAAAAGAAAGAAAACCGTATGTTTTCCTTTGTGTGTTTCTTTGGGGCAAAGCCTGGAAAGTTGTCTTTCCATTTATGAAGAATTATATGCCCCACTGGGACCTGGAATTGATGGAAACCATTCCATAGCAGCACCATGCAGTGAGCTGCCCACCTCCAGAGATGCAGGAGCAGCAGATGAGCCTTCTCTTTAGCACTAGAAAAGATATAACAAAGGCATAGGTGGGTACAAATAGGGATCAAAGGACAGAAAATAATTTAAATGGTTTAATTGACTGAAGATATTTCCACTGCAGTCAAGACAAGCAGAATCTTTAGTGCTTTTGCTTGTACTGGCTTAAATAGAGGAGAAGAGAATACCTTCAAGGATTAGCTTCCTACAATTTCTGCACAATTCAGCAAGGCTCTCATCAGCAGGGAGGAGCAGCATACGAGCACAGGAAATGGGCTTCTAGACCTGAGGGAGTATTCATCAGTTCAATAAATACTATGTCAGATTTCTGCGGTACTTTTCATTCCAATAGTCTCAAATCATCTTGCAATGAAAGACCTTTCTTGTGTTACGAGATCCCAATTCAGCAGGTAAACATGCCTTATTCAGAGCCCCTCCAAAGAAAGGCTTTTGAACAAAAACCAACTGGATTTTACTAGAATACAAATGAGAATTCTTAATTTCTCACAGAATTATCAAGGCTGGAAGTGACCTTGAATGTCATTTAGTCCAACCATCAACCCAGCACCACCATAGTTACCCCTAAACCCAATCCCTATCTGCCACAAGTCTCTCCAACATTTCCAGAGATGTGACTCCACCACCACCCTGGGCAACTTTCTTCAAGGCTTAGCCACTCTTTCAGTGATTTTTTTTATTTCTAATAACTAGTTGGAACCTCCCCTGGTGCAACTTAAGGCTGTCTCCTCTTGTCCTTTCATTTGGTATGTGGCAGAAGTGACCCCACCTTGCTACAACTTCCTTTCAGCCAGTGGTAGAGAGCAATGAGGTCCCCCCCAAGCTTCTTTTTCTCCAGGCTCCCTCACCCAGTCGTCAAAAGACAGGTTTTCTAGACCCTTCACAAACTTTGTTGCCCTGCTTTGTGCATGTTCCAGACCCTCAATGTCCTTTTTGAAGTGAGATGCCCAGAACTGAACACAGATTTTGAGACATGGCCTCACCAGTGCTNGAGATGTGACGCCACCACCACCCTGGGCAACTTTCTTCAAGGCTTAGCCACTCTTTCAGTGATTTTTTTTTATTTCTAATAACTAGTTGGAACCTCCCCTGGTGCAACTTAAGGCTGTCTCCTCTTGTCCTTTCATTTGGTATGTGGCAGAAGTGACCCCACCTTGCTACAACTTCCTTTCAGGCAGTGGTAGAGAGCAATGAGGTCCCCCCCAAGCCTCCTTTTCTCCAGGCTCCCTCACCCAGTCGTCAAAAGACAGGTTTTCTAGACCCTTCACAAACTTTGTTGCCCTGCTTTGTGCATTTTCCAGACCCTCAATGTCCTTTTTGAAGTGAGATGCCCAGAACTGAACACAGATTTTGAGACATGGCCTCACCAGTGGTCGTCAAAAGACAGGTTTTCTAGACCCTTCACAAACTTTGTTGCCCTGCTTTGTGCATTTTCCAGACCCTCAATGTCCTTTTTGAAGTGAGATGCCCAGAACTGAACACAGATTTTGAGACATGGCCTCACCAGTGCTGAGTACAGGGGGAAAATCACTGTCCTGGTCCTGCTGGCCACCTATTGCTGATACAGGCCAGGATGCCATTAGTCTTCTTGGCCACCTGGATACACCCTGGTTCATGTTCAGTGGCTGTCAACCAGCTCCTTCAAGTCCCTTTCTGCTCTCTCAGAGTGACAGCTCTCAAGCTACTCTGCCCAAAGACTGTAGTTCTGGCTTGGGTTCTTGTGAGTCAGGTGCAGGATCTGGCCCTTTGCCTTATCGAAGGTCCCCAGTCCATGGAGACCTCTCTGTACAGCCTTCCTGCCCTCCAGCAAACCNTGGCCACCTATTGCTGATACAGGCCAGGATGCCATTAGTCTTCTTGGCCACCTGGATACACCCTGTTCATGTTCAGTGGCTGTCGACCAGATCCTCCAAGTCCCTTTCTGCTCTCTCAGAGTGACAGCTCTCAAGCTACTCTGCCCAAAGACTGTAGTTCTGGCTTGGGTTCTTGTGAGTCAGGTGCAGGATCTGGCCCTTTGCCTTATCGAAGGTCCCCAGTCCATGGAGACCTCTCTGTACAGCCTTCCTGCCCTCCAGCAAACCAACAGTCCCACCTAACTGGATGTTGTCTGTGAACTAACCGGGGATGCACTCAGCCCCCAAATCATCAGTAAAGAGGTTAAACAGGAATGGCCCCAACACTGAGTCCTGTGGAAAAACACTGGTGACTTGCTTCCAAAAGGATTTAGTTCCATTCAGCAGCACTCTCTGGGCCAGAACATTCAGCCAGGTTTTCACAAATTGGACTGACTAGGTCAAACACAATCACCATAAAATGCATGTCATAAATCCATGTTTCCCTGCCCACCGCATCCTTGCAGGGATGCCTGCTATCCTGGTTTCATTCAACTCAGTCAATCTTTGGACCAGAGCAGGCCATGCATAACCAGTCCTGGTCCTCTGAAGCTGCTTCTTCCCATTCCAAAGACACTAATTATGAATCTACTTCTTGCTTTTATTGAGTATGTCCCAGCCTGCCCACTGGAAGCCTCTTTTACTAAGCGGTTGCTCCTTCCTGTCTGCCATATCCTACCTCTTCTATGAATTCACCTCCTCCTTGACACTTCATGGAAAAAAAAGATAGAAGGAAGCATCTTCCTCTAAAAAGGGCTGCAGTTGAATCAGCTATATCTTATTAAAAAGAAATCTAAACTCTAAACTGAGGATAAATATAACAGACACTGTCAGTTGAACCTTGGCATTATCCTAATTTTTCAGTTGGGAAACAGGGGCCAGGAAAAGGAGAAATCTAATAAAAATTAGTGTGAGACCTCTAATTTCCTAGGTGCCTTGCCCAATTCTCCAGCTTGGCTGGTTTATATGGCATGCCGTGAAAATTTAAATCAGTCCACTTTAAAGTCTTGGAAATGCTCAGAGAACTTACCCACTCACCACTCATGGGAATGTTGTTCCTGTGCATATATAAAGCATTGGCCTTAATTAATCTGATGTACAACGTGTCTTAAAATGTCAAAAGCCTAGAGGATGATTTTCTCCACCAACAGCAATCAACAATGCTTTGTTTTTCTCTCTATTTCTGAAAGTAAAAACTTCACCAGGCCATTTTTGTTCAGGGATTAATTTGATTTTTGACTGATTTCACAACCTTCCCAGTTTAACCCTGTGGACTGCTGTACAACCATCAGGCTTTGGGCTGACTTTTCATTCCAAATCAATGTTTTCTAAATAATTATTTACCCATGAGCTGGTCATAGAGGCCCTATGGCAAAGTTTTCCTCCCCCTTCCATATGCAGAATCATTACTCAAAAGGGCAAAGTGCCTTAGGTTTCCTGACTGCTCACCAATTCATCTTTTCTTAAGGCCACATTATGCATAAGCATTAACGTGCAGCACCAAATCTGGAGAAAGCCTGTCCAACTCTTCAGAGGAAACAAATTAATTGAATACCATCAGTGAGAGCAAAGTGCAGAGGCACCCTGAGTGTGTCAAGTTCCTGAGCCCCTCCTAAGCTTTTCAACTAACAGGGGTTGAGGCAACAGTAAACAGCAGATTTGAAAAGCACATGGAGCAGTACCATGAAATTTCATTTTTCTATATACAAGTTTTCTTATCCAAAAAGTGAAGACTTATCAGCCAGCCTGAAACATTCAGCATTCCGGTGCTACAGGAGGCTGACAACAGGAATTGTTCCAGACCTGAAACTGGGCAAACAAGAGGAAAGGGAGAGGATCACAGAGGTGAGTTCACAGCATGAAGAAGTGTAGTGAAACTGTTAGAGTTGCACAGTGTTTTAGGGTGAAGGAACCCACTCCTCCACATGGTTTCTGCTGGATTAAGTAACACCTGAATTCAAACACAAAACAAAATTCCCTTACAAGAAAGTTCAAGTGCTACAAAAGATAGCTCAGTTCTGTCATCTCCATCTTCCCCACCAGTGTTCTTCCCACCAAGTTCTTTGCAGTGCCTCTCAAATTATAAATAGCTCAGCATGACAGATCTGACCTTCACCTAGGCTGAGTTTAGTTGGCATAGGGGCCAGTTGCTGCTCCTTCAAAGCTGATAACCTGGACATAGCAGTGGGCTATATGTCTAAGAGACAATAATTGGAGCCAACACACGTTAGAGTTAACAGGTAGCAGGGCCAAAACCCAAATTCATGACTCTTCTCCTTTGGCTCTCATGAGATCGTGAAGGGTAGGACCTGCTCAGGGCTTGTGCCACCACTTACACAGCATTTCACAATGAATAAGACAGGTGATTATGGCTAAAAGTCAGATTCTGAAGGAAATGGGCAATAAACTGTGGGAAATGGAACACTGAAATTGTCTGGGGGAAGAGGTGTTTTGTCCTGTGCCTAATTGCAAACAACAAAAATCAAAGAGATCAAACAAAATGTTCCTTCTCCCTAGCTCTCAAAACCTTTGAACAGTCGGACACCCACCAGTCTAAGGTTAAACAAAAAAATAAAAGGAGTGATTACAGTGAGGCAGTAGGTCAGTACATGGACTTTAGAAGAGGAAATGCTGTGTTTAACAACCATCATTTGCCTTTATACGACCATGTAAGATGTTAGAACATTGGGGTTTCCTCTTTGCATCTCAGTCACCAGAAGTGGGTGGCCAGCAGAGCACCCTGTTGCTGAACAAAGACATCATCAACCAGAGAAGAGCCAAGCTCTCCACAGCCATGTGTGGTGGGAAGGCAAGGCATAAGCAGAAAGCAGTCCAGACTGGTTAAAAGGATATTTATTTCTCCCCTGAGGACAACCAGAGCTGCCCAGAGATAGTGCAGCCTCCTTGGAGGTTTTCAAGGCCCACTTAGATAAAGCTTTGAGTGGCCTGGTCTCTTCTTATTGCAGATCCTGTCTAGAGAAGGATGTTAGACTGGAGACCTCCTGAGATGTTTTCCACCCTAATTATCCTGTGATCATATTTCTTCTGGTATTGTTTGCATATCAACTGATCCTGTATCAGAAAAGAAAGAAGCTCTATAATTAGTAGCAAGGACTCTGTCTCAGTATTGGGATATTTAGGTTCTTCTGCCTTTTGCAATGACAAATTAAGTACCACTACAATTACATTACAATTGAAATTTCACTACAATTGAGATTACACGTAGATGTCTAACACCTCTATTTAAATATCCAATTTTGACTTCAGTGTGTCAACAAGCCAGTACTTTTCAGCACAGAAAGTTTGCATGCTGAACGTACTACATATAGTACAGTGTTTTGATATAGTGACCCATAACAGGAAAAAATACACATGCACAGGAAATTAATCTTCATCTCCTGGAGCTGTTCAAATGTCCAAGGTTCCATCAGACTCTTCTAGCTTAGCGCCATCTTCCTTTGCATTTCTAGAGGATGAGAACATAAGGAAATGCCATTCCTTTTACAGCTAAACCGTGCTATTACTCCAGCTACTTCTGAGATATTGGTACTGTTTGTTCTCCTAGCAGCAACTTTGAGATACTCAAACAGTCACATATTGCTCAGAGAAAATACAGAAGAAAAACAAGCTTAGATTTTGGTGGAGACCTTAATTATGAACATATAAGGATAAGTACATTTTCTTTCATTAAGTCCAGAATGTCCAGGCTATACAACACAGCAAGAATTTCTAACCCTTCTCAAGTAATGTCATTGATGCCAGATATTTAGCGCAATGACTTCAGCAGTGAATGTCAAATATCTCTCAAATATTTGCATGCTTCTTAGCTCCTAAACTGACAAGCTTTAATTTAAGCAGATATAAGTGAAATCTGCCATGGCACATGTTGGCTATAATTTAAATATATTTTACAGGCCACAATGAGAAAGACACAGAGTACATGCAATCCTCATTAGAATCAGTGTGGCAGGGGCTCTTCTCATTACAGTTATTTAAACAATAAATTAATTAAAAACTCCTCAAAAAGCCTAAGCACAAAACTATTCAAGATGTGTGGGAAAAATGCCACAGTCTTGCAATCTGCTCTTCCTGGAAAAAATGGCAGTCCTCTCTTTTCATCTTCACTTTCCCCTACAGATCTTGTGTGGAGTATACAATACATAACCAAGCAAATGGGGCAACAGAAAGCATGAGGATATTAATTCCTGCATCATACCTTTCTGCCAGCTCAGTAGACAGCAGACTAGGTAGTGGCAAACTGAACTGGGGGGCTCCTCAAGTTGCTAAAAGAATTACCTGCTCTTTCCAACATGAGTCCTTAGTATGTCATACCTCCCTCAGCCCTTTCTCTTGTCTTTAGCCCATCCTTTAGGGACACAGTAAGCTTCATAGGACAGACACTACACCCTTTTAAGTCTACTTTTCTGTGGAAAGCACTACATGCCAGCCTGTATCTTTTTATCTTCCCTCCCCCACCCCAGTTTTTTGAGCCTGTTGGCACATTTCAAGCCAGCTACTAAAGGACTAGAAGATAAATCCACAAATTCCACAAATCGTGTGAAAGTAAGAAGGGAGGAAATAATTGTGGTGCTTTTAGGAACAGAGACCTCTAAGAACTCTTTCACCATATTTTTACTCACCAGGGAATCCCCAGAGGAAAGCAATTTGAGGAGTTTCCCAGCTGTAGGCAAACCTTGGAAGAGAACTCATACCTTCTTAGACCCAGGTTAATCCACTCACAAGATCCAAAGCCCTAGAAAACCAGGCTTCTCATTTGCCACTCATTAATTCCTGCTATCAGACCCTAACTCTAGGCCTGCTTTTGGGTAGGACTAATTGTTATCTCCACCTGTCCAAGCCCATGGAGGACAAAGGACTGGATCTAAGCCTGCAGTTAGGTGCCCACAGTGCCATTTGGATGGGTGGAGAGGCCTGATAGCAAAGACTCTTCTGTCCCTCCTCTAACCATTCAGTTCTCCTCCTGAGCAGTTACTGAGGCACCTTTAATTCATGTGCATGTCCAGAACTAGAAATGGTTTGGCTACATAGGGCCAAACATCTCGGAGCCATCCTACCCAAGAAGGCATTTGGGACTTATGAACTAGGTCCTCTAATGCTGACATTCACTCAGCACATGGCTGATGGAGAGGAGAAAGTCCTATTGAATCTGTCCTGTTAGACAGCCAGCAGCAGCTCAGTTGCCAGGGTTTAGCGAGAGTGCACAGAGGGAGCTCTCCTTTTGGGATCTGGTCACTTTCTGTCCCAGACACCTCCATCCCAGGTAGTGTTCAGAATTATTCTCTCAGTCTGAAGCCAAGGGAACTGGGAATAACAGATGATGGTGATGACTAACTGCCAACATCCTGTTAATGTCCTGCTGAGATGATCAGCCAACAAATTTCCATCCAAAGATAAGTGCCTAAGAAAATGGAACATGCCAACCTCTCTCCACTGATGGAACAGGCAACATAAACCATTAAACTCCTCTATCTTACACAGGTACCTTTGCAATCTATCCTTCAGACTCCAAAATATACAATTCAGTCCTTTAAACTTCTAACAATTTTATTTTTAATCCAGACAAACTTGTTAGATTCAGTTGGGGACATTTCAGTTCTATAAATAATGTTCATATATTTACATTATAAGTTTAGTGCAGAATTTCAAGCCTTACTTGTTAGGCGCGAAATGCTTTTCATAGAAAGCTTTTTAGATAATAGGATCTTCTTGTATTATGCATTCCTAAATTTCTTTCAGTGATAGGGGTGAGTTGAAAGATCAGTTCAACACTGCTGATTAGTTTCTTAATTAAGTTATTGTGTTCAAAGAGGGATAAATAAATACCAGTCACAATTTAAAGGGAAGCAAAAGTGGGTCACAGAACTTGAAAAGGCTGCCCATTGAAATAAAAACAACAAAATGTTGCATTTTTCTCTCTGGAGAAGCGCTTTTGCAAATGGCTAGTGCAATTTTTCTCCCTCTCTAAAAGTGGACTGGAAAGGCTGGACTGAGCTATCATGAAAAAGGGGTCAGTCAGGGGTGTTTTGTAAGGTGGGGAACGAGATTTACAGCAACATAATCAGTTGGCCAGTTCATCATTACACACTACACGTGTCCTAAATTAGGAGAGCATGAAGCGGGTGGATACATTATGCTCTTTCACAGGAAGCAATTTAATCAAGTTGTTCTTGTTCCAGTTCTTTGAGACTCAACAACACATCTCCCAGGAATCTGTAAATCATCAGCAGGTGATATTGTTGGCTGTCATAGCACAGACAGGCAGAGCCAGCTACAACTTTTACCAGGATTTTTTTCTGTTCTTGTTCTTAAAACTCTCCTTTCCAGGAAGCTGCAAAAAAACCCACAAAACAGTCAGTAAAGTAGGACAGCACAAAACAAAATTCCAGAGATAAGAGGCATGCTGATAATATAGTCTTTGACATCAGTTTGGGAGCATTGCTGAGTTAAATATCAGTCCTTTACCAGATTAACATACGTATGCCTGCTCTCTCTGTTCACATATGTAACCTATGTCAGTGCAGTATCTGAATGCCCTGGGAAACACCAATGAATGTATCCTCACAGTGCCCTTTTGGGGTATCAAAATATAGAGATTAACTGACTTGTCTGAGGACAGATGTAAAATATATGGCAGAGTCCACATGACCACAGCAGAAGCATCTATGTTACAGGGTCTCCCATCTGTCTGGTACATACATGGTTGTTATGGATTGTTTCTGTGGCCACTGAGGAGGGAACAAGATTTACATCAAAGACAACTGTGTTGGACATGAGGGGAATCTTCTAACTGCGGAGACATGAGATACTGGGACAGGATATGCACAGCAACTCTTGTGACTTCAAATAGGTTTTTGAAAAAGGGCTGATAAATAATCCTCAGGAATGGGTCTTTTGAAAGATGGAATTGCCCTGCTGTGTTCTATGCTGTGGACATGACAGCCTAGGGTATTACCTAGCTTGTTTTGTTGTATTTAGATTTGCAGTTCATATCAGGACTTGAGTGGTAGACAAGTAGTGGTGTCATTTATTATCACCATGGTAAAAGAGAAATGGGTTTAAATCTACTGTGTCAGAAGATATACAAAAATTTACAGCTCATGAAGTTGTTGGAATAAACCAAGAAGCTACAGAGGAATTGGGACAGGCTCTCTCAGCAGTGCTGAAGCAGTCAGTGGGGCAAGATGGAACATCTCCATATAAAGAGACTAGGGCTCTGACATGAACTATAGTGAGTATGTAAGGTGTGCTGAAAAATAAAGTAACTTTCAGGAATTCTCTCAGCAGCTGATCAGTCAAGAATCTATGAGATGGAAAAGCAAATGAAACGGCCACATCTGCATGGAAGATGAGATCTTATGGGTCCAACCCAACCCTTTTTCAATTCAACAGAGCACTTCCATCTTACTTCAGGAGCTTGGACTTGGCTTCCCCTTCATAAAAAGTGACCCAAACCTCATATTTTATAAGGGGCTGAATTCCTAGGGAATGCCAAGAAATTTAGCACCCTCCAATGGAGTGTCTTGTTACAACATACTTGCATGGGATTTCTGAACATCTGGAAGCCTGTCCTGACCTAAAGTCATGGACAAGTAGTGACTTCACAGATACACTCAGAAGGCTCTCAACTTTCTTTATGTGCGCTCAGCAACTCACAGTGCCCAAGCATTAAAACGCAGGTATCACATTTCTCAGCTGGGCTTTCTGGTCAAAAATGTATCTGTGCATAACACCAGCCATCATTTTGCAGTACATCTTCCTCCCTTTGCTTGTTTGAATGGAGTTTGCCCCTGCCCTTTTTATAGAGATAAAATAATTGAAACAGCTGACATAAAGCATGTGTTCTGAATTATTTATGTGTTTTCTAGGGGATTAAAAAAAAAAAAGAAAAGAACAAAAATACCAAGCATACCTGCCTATCTATACAGCAGAAATGGAGAGGATCTGGGAACAAATACAGCCCAGTTCAAAAACATGGTTTGCATTCTGTGAGGAAAATACCTATTACATCATGTATGGGTATGTGAGTTTTCTATGGATTAAGCAAACACCACCATATGCTGCAGGTCAAAAAAAAAGATAAAACCCTGTGCATGTGTAGAAACACAGATATCTGTCTCTTTCTGCCATTTCTAACAGCGTGCAGAGCTAGAGTTCATAGCAGGATCTGGCATGAGGAACCAACATGTGCATCTGAATGTGGCCCTGCAGAGATACATTTGTTTGTATGCTTATACTGCATCAGGGGTGGCATATACAGCTCATTTCTTCTCTTTTGGCTAAGCTGGGGAAGGCTCAAGTCATGAAGCCCTGACAGGATACCACCCATCAGGGCATTCCCAAAAAAAGCCTCAAAAAAGCCTCAAAATCCTCTGAGTAGCCAAGCTGCAGGTATATACCTGAGAGTTTCCACAGCCCAGCTCACCATGTTGCAGGATCACGGCTGTGATAACTTGGTCTTCACCACACTCTAGGGAGAAATCTAAGTCAAAAGCTTTTCAGAGCTATAGGCTTCACTTCTTTGTTAATGAGAGAGACCATTTTTATGTGGCCATGGTATGCTGCATTTATTTGAAGATTATGTTCAGCTGTTGCTTTTCCAAACCTTTTGATACAGTGCCTGTAGATGCTCACTAGCCTGTCAAGGATAAAACGAATACAGGGGAATCTTGGAAAGACATCAAGCAGAGAAGAACCTAGATCACAATAACATGATATCAAGTGTAGATAAGGATCCAAACTTATCCAGGCCCTAGGGTTTAGTTGTCCCCTTTCTATCCACAACATTGATGCTTATTAAAAACTCTCTAAAATTTTACACATGTAACTTCTGTGACATTGGCCATTGAGGAACTCATGCTGGTTTTGGTAAGTGCTGGGAAAACTGGCCTTTTTGGCATAGAGCTATTACTTTTGCTTCTGGGAAGCAAAGAAAGTAAAAATAGATCAGTAACTACAGCTCAAGAGACAGATTTACACGGCCCATGTAAATAAAAATTTGGCCAGGCTTCTTTTATTTCCAGTTGTTTCATCTTTATAATATCTTTTCACCTTCACATTAAAGATGGTTCTTGTCACAGAAATCAGCCTCAAATCAAAGGCTAGATGTGGAATATCCTTTACCTAGACCAACCCTTTTTAACCCCATGTCTGCCCTTTACAGGACTTAAGCTCTGGTTCAGAACCAGACAATTTCCAAGCTGCCATCTTCTAACAAAAATTTAATTTTTTTCTAAGTTTGCTGGCCATAAAGCATTTCTCAGTTTCAGTATAGCCTGGCTTCCCACATGTGTCCTATGGTCACTTCTAGAGGAGCTATCCTGAGCTGGTATACACTGTTCAGGAAACAGAGGCAAATATTAGTTGTCCAGTGTGACGTAACCTTATAAGCCTCTTGCAAACCCACCTCCTCACCCTTCTCCCTCCAAGGCCAGAAACCTGTTGCTACAGATTTTTGGTACTTGAGGCCAGAATCAGGCATCAGAGTGATGAGGGGAACAGGCAACAACACAGCTGCTCTCTGCTCACATGATGAGTACTACAGAGGAGTCTGTTGGCATCTCTGTCCCTGCCTTGACAAACATTGCTGCCTGGTTATTGAAACCACTTGCAGACCTCCCCTCTACTCACAGGATGAGCAAATCCAGACCACTGACTCAAAATCTCTATGCCCAAGGATCCCCTTCCTTCCTGTATTAACAAAGACAATTTCAAAATCTGGTAGCTTGAAAAGTCTCAGTGTTCAGCCCAAATTGCTTTAAATCCCAGTGGAAAATATATTCTTCCATTTCAATAACATTGAGTTTGCTTAGAGAGCTGGCAATTCAGAGGAGACTGAACCACAGCTCCTGCCAAGCCTCGGCAGCACACCACAGCAGCCAGGGCAATGAGTATTTATTTTTTCCCACAGTGGTGGAATTGAGACATCACTCGTATAAATATGTTTCCCCATGTTTTAAATGATGGCTGCTAAAGGGTGTCTCCCATGTTTTAGGAAGCTGAGTGCACATCTTTATCTAGTCACCTACTCTGGAAAATTTGGATCAGGTCATGTACCTCCACCAATGTCTTAGAATGGATACTCCTGCTAGCCTTTAAAATACAAAACATTCTCCTACAGGGATGGAAAGGAGAACCTCAGTAAAACCTCAGAGATGGGAGAACACTTATTCTCCTTCAGTTAGCACCTGGCATCCTCCTCACAAGTTTCAGTTGTCCTCATGCATAAGCCCACACTTACAACCATCCATTGCTGTCTCAAAGACCTCCACAGCCTGCCAGGGGCTTATGCTAAATAGTGATCCAGTCCAGCCTCAGTCTCATCCAACCAGCAATACCTTTGACACTTTGCTGACCCACAAACTGCAGGAAAAGCTGAATTATTCTTTGTCACCCTCAGCCCAGTAAGCATCATCCTTCTTAGTCACTCAAGTCCAATATCATGCAATATCTCAGGTCTTCCTTACAGGCATTCATTGTTGTTGCAGCCCTACAGGAAACAAGTGGATTCCCTTTCTTATCAGGGGAAAATGCCAGGATCACGAGGAGCCTGCCTTCCCAAAACACTCAGCACAGTCCTCAGCAAGAGCCAGAGGTTTTCTACAGAGTCCCAAATTCAGGACTGCCACTAGGATTTAACAGTGTTCAACACAGGCAGATGTGGCCAAAGAAATCAAGCTGCTGCCAAATTGGTTGCAGTTGCAACTGCATCTGAAGCTGGCCAGCACTATGAGGTGGTCCTCTCACACCTTTTCCTTAATGTGAGCAGCCCAAACATGCCAAAGAGGTTAGGATCTGCACAGATATAAATTCAGGCAACTGCAAACAAAGAGAACACAAAACTTGGAACGGGGAAAAAAAAAAAAAAACCGTCCTCGCCACTCCTCCCCCACCTCATCTTCCCAGCTGTTATGTATTCACATGCTAAGGAGCTCCCAAGCTTTTCCTAAGTCCAGCAGTTTTCAATGCTCAGCTCCAAGACCCGAACCATTCCTGCTGGCTCCCAGGAGATGCTCTATGTTGATCAAGTGGGGATGTCATGGACCAATGCCATGCTGGGGAGTTTCCCAAGAGCTCTGCTCCACTTTTGGGGGTATGTGCTGGATAGAATAGGATGTCCCACACTGCCCTCTGTAAAAGCTCTCCTCTCTTCCCACAAGCCTTCTGAGAAGGGATAGTTTTCCCCTCTCTTCAGAACCTAAGCAGGTAGAATAAAACACCTTGCTGATCACCCACAGCTTTCCTAACAAAACAACACAGACACGCAGAAAAACAAAATAGCTAAGCAAAATAGCTACCTCCCCTTACAGCAAATTACACAGCTTTGTCTGGCATATTTTTCTACTCTAAAACCCATCCTAAGAATGAAAGCAGTAAGTAGGCACCATCAGGGGGCTGGGAACAAGTATCAGAACAAGTTCCAGCATAAAGCACTTGTGTAGCCACAGATACACATGCAATGATGAGGACACAGAAAAGCTCATGAGGGAATCAACCATTTTCTCATCAGAGAAGGACTTGAATGTTGTCCCGTCAATAAGGGTAGGGGCCACACAGTGAGCAGTAAGGAGAAAACTAAATATTGAATTGCTGTTCAGTAATTGAGCACAGCCCATGCTGTGCACGAAATAAGGCAGAAATGAAAGGGAGGAAAATAGCAGAAGCATATGTAATTAAATGCTATGACAGAAAAGCATTCCCACAGGGACTAACCAGAAGATACCAGGGGTAGCTGGAGTTCTGGGACTTGCTGACTTGAAATTGTCAAGCATGTGCATTTATGAGTGTGTCTGTATGTGTGTATTCTGGCAGTGCACGTGGGATTGCTCCATGCACAGGTCATCTACATAAATTCAGTAGCCCAGTCCCTTGAGACAATGCTAGAGGGATGGGAACTGAGGATAGAAGGACAAGTGTCAGTGGTCCATCAACAAAAAGCTATGCAGAAGAACAGAGTGGTTCCTTATACTGTTCATGTACACATATATGTTGAGGAATTTGTGAGTAGCAAGACGCTTACAGTCAAGTTGCAGGTTACCTACTAGAAAACAACAGCCTTACCTTTGCAACTCCTAGGTCATCGCATCCTTTAATTAATTTCTTTTTTTTAATGTGTATGCATTCAGCTTTAGCATGAGCAATGGCTGGAGTAGGAGAAATTCATGATATCTCTCTCCTAGTAGAGGAAGCAGGAAACTAGGCACCTACCCACCATTTAGACCTCTCTCCAGAATGCTGTTTGCCTGCAGATCACTGATCAAAATGATAGTTTTTGATCATAGATCAAAAAGCAGTTGCTCCAATTGTGGGACAAGGCTAGAGAGTGAGGCAAGGCCTGGGTGGAGCTGGAAAAAATGACAGCAGCCAGCAGATGGGATGTGGAGGTAGCCCTGGGACGAGAGGCAGTGGAAAACTATCTTAGTAGGTAGCAGCTGGGATAAGAGGGGAAGTGGTCAGTTTAAGGGGAGAAGAAAAGACAGAGCTGTAATGCTGTTCACTCTGGTCACTTAACTGCAACATATGCAAAAGACCAAGGAAAAGGAAAATCAGAAGGCAGACTTTAACTTCTCTGGTTTCTGGCAACCTGGGAAGCCTTGTTCTGATCATTAAAATAATGACCAGCCTACAGTATAGCAAGAGAGGAGGGTGCCAGCTGCCTCTCTTCCAAAACTGACCAAAGCTGCCAGAAATTTTCCCACTGGTTTGGGCCTAAGGGTGCCACTAAGCTGATTGTTAATCTCTAACACATGCCTTGTCTCAGCAGTCGCAGTGGGGTGAGGCACAAGGGTTTTAATTTCTGCTTTACATCCTTCCCGCTAACGCCCAGCATGCCTCTCCCTTCACCACATGGCTTTGCGACCTCTGCTTCTACTGTTTTCCAACTTCTTTTTCCAAAAGTCAGCCTCAGGGCCAGGGAAGGTGATGAAGCACTGTGCGGGAGCAAAATCCTAACACGGCTACTTAAAGCAAATATTATTTTTCAACTGAAAGGCTTTTAAATCCCCCCCCCAGTTTATTTTTAGAACAATGGTAAAACATACAAATCCTGGAGGCCTCAAGCACTTTCCTGCTGTGCTATTTATTTAATTTATTTCTTTAATTTGTTAAAACCTCACCAAAAAAAATGTTATTCTTTGGAGACTTTGCTAGCCCAAGTTATGCATATATTATTTGCTGCAAAAGATTAATGAGGTGGCAAAGGCAGTTTTTAATGGATTCCCTTGGTTTTCTCTCACTCTCCATCACTTTTTCTTTTTTTTCAACTCAGATGGCAGCGCAGGTCCACGAGTCTGCTAAGAGCTCTCCACAGACAGGTATAGGAAGAAAGTAAAAAGACTCTTTGGCAACTCTTGCCCTTCTCTTTCCCCGCTCAGAGACGCTGTGTTAGCCGGAGTGCTGCCCCAGGCTCTGGCGGGTCCGCAGCCCCGTCCTGTGCGAGGATCCTGGGGAGCGGAGGGAGCCAGACACCCTGGCTTTGCAGGAAAGCTGCGTGAGTGACAGCACCTCCTCCGTCCTACACATAGCTCAGAGGTGCCGTCAGCCAGCCCGGCCACGCACAGAGGCCTTCTCTTGGCTCACTGAGGAATCTGCTGACACTCCCAGAGCCTCCTGGGGAGCACTTTGGATCCTGGCCCCAGAAACCTTCCCATCGACCTGCTCCTCTTACGGGAACTGAGCAATGCCTGAAGTGTGGCAGCAGCGCAGACTTCCGTGGTGGTGGCTGAGAATCAGATCTGTTTCTCTTTCTTCATCCAGAATAACCAGGCTATTTGTCAAGAATACACACTATGCTTAGAGGTGTCTAAATACTTTCTCTTCTCTCAGCCCACGCTCAGCTCTATTCCACAGAGCACAGATTTTGCCTAACAGGAGGTGAAATGGAGAGAGAGAGGAGGAAAACAAGAACTGAGAGAGCACAGGGAGAGTGGGTTAAGATACTGGGGTCAGGGCAGAGAGATATAACAGGTTCTTTGTGATAGCTTTGGAGACAGGGTAGGTCTGTGATGGGGCAAAGGGATGTAAAAAGGAAAAGAAATCACAACACCCTGCTGCAGAAGTGAGAAGAAAGGTGAAAGTCTCTTGAAAAGCAGCCAACAGAGACCTCCTCCCTTTCTTCACAAGCAACACTGATTTTTAACCTGAATGGAGCAAAAAGAAATGGCAAGCAGCCATTCTTCTAGCTTGTCTCCCTGCCTTTTGGGAAGTCTGTCCATTGCTTTAGGGTTGGAGACTCCTATATCCTGAAGAACTGAAGACAAATGCCCTTCAGCATGACTGCAGCCAGGCCACTCAGCACATCACTGTGCTCAAATCACTTAGAACAATTTGGAACTCTGTCCAACTTGACCCATCAGAGAGAATACACAACAGGAACTGAGCTGGGGATACTAACCATGGTATGATTTCATCTAGGGGGATCAGCTAGTGGTCCAAGGGCCATGTACAGTCTTTTGGGCAAATCCATGCAGCTCAATATCTTTTTTTGCCGCAGTCTTAACACTGACACTGTCAGGACCATTGCCAAACATTTCTGAGTGTGCCACTGAGCCCAGTAATTTGCACTTTTGCCTGAATCAGAGTATGTCAGACATGATCAGCCAGATTTCTACAGGCTCTATTCTGCACACTCAACTGCCCTGCTTCGGGTGCTGGTGCCACACAGGCACAAATGTTCTGTGAAAAATCCGGCTCCTGCAGTGTGCCATTCAAGCAAACACCACCAGCACATTTTTCTCACCCCATCTTCTTCTTCCACACAGAAAGAGCAAGGCAGAGCAACAGTGCAGGAATAAGGAAATAACATGAAAGTACCTGTCTGGAACAGCCAACTCAAAGACAGTGACACGCAATAAATAACCCTGAAAACTGAAAAATGGGGCTGCCATTCTCTGTCACACCAGAAATGTCATAAACCACAAAAGAGACATGCCAATCATTTGAGGCCCTCCCTAGAAGAATTTTTATAGCACCACATTTCATAACTTCTTTTGCTACCTAGAGGGCCCAATTTCCTAATCTGTGTCTGCCTCTGCCTCCTCAGTTCAGTCCCCAGTGCTGCAGGTGCATTCACATCACTGGCTACCCATCCCCAGAGGCACCTAGGGCCCTCCAGTGCACATGAAACATGGCTTCGTGCAACATGCTTAATGCTGGGACCCAAAGGAAGGACTGCTGAGGGAGGCAAACCGAAACAATAGCTCAGTTATGATTCAGGCTGAGGAATAAGATCAGCTGAGAGAGTGTCCCTTGTGTATTCAGCAAGTTTTGGAGGCAGCACTGAACTCAGTGCCATGGGAGAAGGTACCTTAGAGCTGATTAGGGCATTTCTAGATGAGGTGCAAGCACAGCTCTACACCCTCTTCGGCAGCTCTGAAAAAAACATTAACATTTAGTTCAACCAACAGAATTTTAAGAGTGCAGATGTAGCCCTAACACCTTTGAATATCACTGACTGGATTGCTCAATATATCATGTTATTCAAAAGCTTGACAGGATTCCCCTTCTGGATTTTCTTTGATTTGGTTTGGTTTTTTGGTGATGGTTTTTTAGTTAGTTGGTTGTTTTTGTTGTGGTTTTTTGTTTTTTTTTTTTGAATGGTATGACACATGGTAAACAATACCACATAGATATGGTAATGGCACTTAAATAATCCCATACATAGCAGAGATTCTTGCATACATTCATTTAAAGTAGGCCTGAGGCAAGCCAAATATACAAACAATTAGAGATCTGTAGGCATGCCAAGAAATATTCATGCAGCATATAGGCCCAAGAGAAAATATAGTGAAGATTAAGAATATTATTAACACATATCTGGAGATAATAGTATTTGATGAATTTCTCTATGAGTATCTCTGTGATCTTGGCAATTCCCATAAAAAGGACTGGACTGACATTTTCCACATTTACCTACAACACTCCAATCTATAGCTCTGCAGTAGGGCTTAGTATCTGCAATTTAAACAGCTGCTAAGCCATCTTCCTTTGTTTTGTTACACAGTAATTAGATCCACCTCCTTCACTCAGTTCGTGACCAATGTTTCTGTTTCACTCACATCCCAAGACAACTTCTGTTGCCCTTTTCTTTAATTTTTTTCCACAAAAAGGCTTTTTTTCCCTCTCCTGAAACTTGTAAGCTTTTTGTTCCCATTACAATCTTTGGCAGGCAAAGCAGGTGGTATCAGAAAGTGCAAATGCTTCCATATTCTTTGAATTACTATAAACTGCCGTATGGTTTTGTTCATCTTAAGTACCCAGTCCTTTGATATCTCAGCCAGTCCGTTCCACACTCACAAGTTAATAAGACTAGAGGCAGGGAGAGACATGAGAAAGGCCACCCAATTAAAGTGAGAAAATGAAGATCAAAACAGGCTACTGTGCTGTCATATGGTCAGGTACTGAACTGTGCCTGGTGCAGTCACTGATAACAGGCTGGATAATGCTGCATGTGTCACTTTGCTGTGACCTTCACCAGTCACCTGGCTCGGGCCTTATGAGAACTGACTAACTTTTAAGTTAAAAAGGCTTAGATTAAAATTATTAGTAACCCTGAAAATCCTCAAATAGCTTCACTGAAACAAGAGAAATGACTTTGAAATTACAAGCCCTGTGGAAAGAACTCTGCATAATTTGATAATGGACAGAGATCATTTCCTTCTCCATTAAACCATCAGGAACTTAGAAATGAAAGTCCATGCTGACTAGAGGGGTAGGGGACTAACCCATGTGGCATGTAAGCATGAGGTTACCAGGGTCTAGGTCAATCCTTGGATCTGCTCAGATACAAGCTGCTCCATACAGCATGTACTGTTCTCCTGATCATGTATCCAGAAACCACGGCATAAACATTGCTCTAGGCATCAATGCTATGGAGTAAGTGTTTCCAAACTCAGTGTTCCTGTTCCTGAATGTACTGAGAAGGAAGTGAGGGGCAAGAAACTCACTGTTAAACAGAGACATAAGCCTCCATTAAAACACCATGATGAATATCATCTACTTTTCAGAGAATTCTCACACCTGGAAATTTATAAGAAAAATAGGACACATCTAATTTTCAAAATAATAATAAAAGATACTTCAATGGATTCTCCCTTAGAAGTATTTAAATAAGGGTTGCCTCTTCCTGCAAATGGAGGGAGCTGAGAAGAGTTCACCACACTTTGTACCAAATAAAGCTCTTAATAGAACTCATACCACAGGAATTATTTGCTGGTGTGTTCTATTGCTTTTGATCAAAATTCTTTTGAGTTCAGCTGCCACCAGAGTATTCAGTGAAAAAGAAGAAGAGGGAGTCTAAAAGTCAAAGTCTGTCAGTGCTACTGGACGTTCCAGCTTGCAAAGAAGGCTGACCAATTTACCTCCTGGTGAGCTTGGTATTTTACACAATGACCTGTAAGGAGTCCACCTTAACTAAAATAACTAGGAAAACCCAAATAACTGGAAGGAGAGTACAGGTATGATTTTGTTACCTAAGACATCAAATAGTTTCACAACTGGTCTCTCAAAAACAAAGGAAAAAAACCCATAAAAATGCTGAATTTGGCTTCCACAGTGCAAAGAACAGCTGGAGCATTTCTGCATGACTTGGTTTAATGCAGCAAGATTGGAATTTTTAAGTTCCCAAGGAAAAAAAAAAAAGAGCACAGTTGCTTTTCACTTTCTGCTATCTGTACCAGTTACCACCTGGATCCAAGTATTTGCCACTTAGGATCCAACTATTCAAAAATCCACATAATTAATTGGTATCAAAGCAAAGGTCTGTGAAACATCTGTACTCAAGGAGTGACCTTTGGATGAGAGAAGACCATTCGTTGACTCCCCAAGTCCTACATCTCAAACTTGCTGCTTGAAAAACTGTTTTCCAGCTCCGAGTCCCACCAGCCAAGCAGTGAAGTGCAGGTGAGATATAAACAAACAGAGGAGAAAGAGAGAGATTTCTTAGGCATTATTGTAGGCTCAGCAGGTTTCATTAATTTGCCTGTTCTGGAGAAATTCAGACCCTTTTTCCATTCCTTTTCTGATACTTTCCTGAAACCTACACAATGCAGCAAGCAGTGCATTAGTCAGCACAGCTTTTGTGCCACCAGAGTCTCATGGGTGGGCACAGATCTCATCTCAGCAAGGAACGCATACAGTCATAAGGCAACAGCTGGGCAATGACTTGGGGGCACCACATCAGCTGGAGGTCTCTATGGGGTCAGAAGAGCAGGGGAACTAGAGACCCACTTGCCTCAGATTTGCCCCCAAATTCCACATTTCTTCCTGTGGAGCCCTCTGACACACCCAGACATGGGTATGGGCACAATGCGTGTTCCTGGATGCTGTTCTTTCAGACATAAAATCATACCACTGTTCATGCCAGGCACTGGCACTTGTTCTTAATCTTACAGGGCTGTTTCACCTAATGGCTCCAAACCTGGCTTCCTGAAAGCAGCAGGGGACAGCTGCTGAAACACCATCAATCCAGACAAAGTCAACATGACCTGTGGACGTGGTCCAGCTCTGCCAGGAAGGGCCCAACAGTGAGGGTGGCTGAGGAAATATTATTGCAGCCTGGAGGCTTTCTCATGCAGAATTCTATTTTGGTGCACCATTTTCTGTTGCTTGAGCATTCCCCAGACATTTTGGAAACTCCAGATGCAATAATACTGAGTTCTAGGTCACAATGTTTTTTATTGATAAAGGTTTCACCATCCTAATGTGGGTGTGAACACTTGTGAAAGCTGCGGGATTATACAAGGAGTAATCACTCGCCATAGCCCACAACATATAATATGCCCACCAAAAAACACAGTAAATTACAGTGTTTCCTGCCAGTCCAAACAAACATTTCCCCCTCCCTAGCACAGAAAAAGAGTACTAACCCACAGAACTGCAGTCGTTTGGAACTTCATGTAATAGTAGCAAGAAAAAAGTCACACTGCTATGAAGTGACACAGAAACATCTGTAACACATTTTTGTCATCAACACCGCAGCAGTGGTTATACACAAGGAAATGTTTATTTGATCCATTTGCTAATGTATAAATCAACTCGTCCTGAAACTATTTCCTAATATGCGTTCTCAAGCAATGACCCAGTTTGAGGTGAACTATTTGAGGTGAGCTATTTGAGGTGATCACTGTATGTTTTGAGGCAAGACAGCCATCTGAATAACAGCTATATCTTCTTTTTCCACAGACTGCAGAATTTACACCAGGAACAGACCCTGCAACGAAAAGAAATTCACCCATTTTACTTGAGTCATGTTAATTGTTTTTGCTTGAAAAAAAAAAAGAATGAAACTGTGACTTAGTCAATGGGAAATCCTCAAGGACTTGGATAAAGTTGTCATGTTCCACTTGCCCCAACCTTTGGCCTTTTGTCTAAGTACAAGGGGCATATCAGTTAAATAAATGATGTCTTCTCTCTGGGAAACTCAGAGAGTTAATAAGTAATTTCAAACTATTATAATTTTGATGCATGGAAAAAAAACAACTTGGCTTTCCTCAGACAGTACAGCTGGGTAAGTACAGAATTTCCCGGCACTGCTTAAGGCTGGGTGGGGTGGGAAAAAGAAGAAGGAAAAAGAGAAACAAATGAAGTTGCTAAAGAAGGGGGAAAAAATGTGCAGAAACCCTGCCAGAAGTTCAGGAAGTCTTTTCTTCCTTGTTTCACTTATGGAGATCAAAAAATCCAAATTAAACATGAATCCCCTTGCAAAATGCTGATGATTTTGCTCAAACTAGGGCAGCTAAGGTGCTGAGAAGCCATGAAGCTCAGCTGTAGTCCTTCAGATAATTCATATAAGCAAGAAGCTTAAGTGACAGGTCTCGTGTCTGCAGGATCAGCACAACAGTTCTAATCCTTAAGGAGGAGCTGACTCCTGGGTATGCCTACAGCCCAAACCACTTCTGTCCCAAGTCCTCCAGGCACCTCTACAGTACAAGCAGAAAATAGCAACTGCAGAGGAGAGCATATGACCACAGCAAAACCACTGCCATGTTTCAGGGAGATCTCAGCCCACAGCAGAGGAACACGCAGGGAATTGCAAGCATCTTTTCCAACCTGGTGCAGAGCAGAGTGAAATGCCATTAGCCCTCATGTAAATGGGATGACTCATTTTTCCCAGTGTCAGTGGATTGGACTGTGCTCACAGCTATGCCTGGCCTTCAGGTGGGAGGACAGAATTCCAGTCTCAAGAAAGATCCTTCTTATTGCCCGTTAACTTGGTCTTTTGTCAGCCTGTAGCCAGACTCTCAAATCTACAATTTCATTGCTTTTCATTCATAAGTCACTTATTTTTCACCTAAGCACCTCAAAAACAAACCCTGAAAAGTCTACATGTCACACTACATGTCCCCACTTAAAAAAAGACAAGCAGTGCACAAACTAATTAGTCAACAAGAGGGTGCATGGTGGAAATCAAACCCACCTTGTGAATCCCATTCATGAAATGATCAGCCTTCTCTCCTTTCCTCATGGCTTCCCTAAGTGACCAGATTTCTCTATCTAGGGTTTTGAAAAGACAAAAGGGTCCTTTAATGTGTGCAGGAACAAACTCAGGGCTATGCCTACACAAAATACATGTTTATCAATATTTGATCTACATATTGATCTTGCCAATGTTATTGACTCCCCTGACTGGTTTCCTGTGGCCAAATAAGAGCAAATAATTTTTAAAGAAAAATCTGAAGCTAGGAAATACAATTTGCAGATGTATGCAAGCCAGTATCTCTTTCTCACCCCCAAGTTTGGCACACAGATCTCTCAGAACCAGCTCACAGGAGGTGCCTCTGCAAGGAAGGAAGAAAAGCATCCCTGTACCTGTGCACTTTGTAAAGCAGTGCACAGATACAGGGATGATTTTCATGTCAAGAAAATAATGTTAAGTCCATTTAAAAAACCTGTGCTCTGCAGTGATTCAGGGACCTGTGAAGTCAGGAGAGACCATTGGAATCCCACCCAATGCAAAACACAGGCCAGGGCATTTCATTCATTCACTTCTGCAGCTATCTTGCACATCCCACTTGATTAAGCCCCTGACTTTTGACTAACTTCAAAGTTGTATTCCAGAATTAAAATTACCTTAAAAGTCACTCTCTTCAGGGCCACATCAACACTGTCTTGTGCAACACAGACCTGGGGGCAGGCCACTAAAATATGACTGTACAACTGTATTGTTAAGAACCTGCTGTTCAACCTCCTCCGTTATCCCTTGGATTCCCCTTGTCATGCAGTAGGAACATTTCCAGGAAAGAACTTGGCCCACCCACATGTCAGGGAACATTTCCTCATGTTTGACAGCACAGGCATTGGCAGATTCAAGTCAGCATGGGTGTATCTCAAGAATTGCCCTATCCTGAACCCAGCCCATCTGTACTGCAAGGAGTGTTCAGTTTGGATGCAAGATAACTGGAGAACAATCCCAAACTTGGAACTGTGCTCAAAAGGCAGCCCAGCCATAGCCTACATGCCAGAAAACCTCTGATCACTCCTTTGATCATGCCCCCTTCATCTGAAGCACTCTCATCAAAAAGCAAATGCATGAAATCCCTCCTCAGACAGAGCATAATTCTGCAGGTTCAAGAAGTGATCTGTATTATGCTGTTTGGGAGGAAGAGGTGCAATTATACAGTGCAGCACTATTAAAATCAGCCATATGAACTGGTTACTCATCTAATCCATTGCACTGTTTGGCCCACTTGCTCTTTTGAGTTTCTGCCTTGCACTCCACAGCTGTCGTGGACCTCTCACTCCTTCTTCTTTACTGTCTTCATGTAAATCAAAAATCCATCAAACCTCACTACCTCAGTAATAAATCAATTCTTTGGAATACTCAACCATAAAACCATGACTTTGTGGCTGCAAAGGCAGACTATGTTTGAGCACCTGGATGACAGCAAGCAAAAGAGAGAAAGGAGTACTTTAATAATACTTAAGGCTCACAGAGGGCCTTTTCTTCTTGGCACATCTGAGCTCGCCAGAAAGATTGTACAATACTAAAAAAATTCTCATTTCTTGCTTGCCAGTCACACCCCCACCTGCAAAAAAAAAAAAAAAAATCCTATCCTTTTTTGTGCTATTTTCTCTGTTTGTATGCTGTATTCATGGCTTTCCCTCCTGACTACCGGCAAGTACAAATGTGAGGGGCAGACTAGAAATGTTGGGGCAGACACAATGCATTCTTGTTTTCTTCTAAACATCTGACCATATCACCAATTAAAAAAGAAAGAAGAGGGGAAAAAAAACAGCACTCAGCCTCCATCTACCTGCTTCCAAGCCAAGATAAGGAAATATCTCAAACTTTCCACAAAGCCTCCTATTAGCTCCCATCAAAGCCAGGAGAATCCATCCTATTGTTTCCCTTGCTAGTGCTGCATCGCTGCATTCCTACAGAGCTTCTGAATTTGTTCAGAGCTTGTTGATGTTGTTGTTATTGTAAAAGCTGCGTGTTACACAAGACAGAGAGCTTGACAGCTTTCCCACAATCCTCAGCATGTGGGAATAGCGAGTAACAAAGTGTTAACACCTGCCAACTGGTGGTTAGGTGTACATGTCTCTGTTAACAACAAACACTGCTGCTAGCAGTCATCAGAGCAAAGCAGCAAATCTGTTCCCTTTTCCAGCTTGGAAAACACCAAACAATAACAACAAAAAAAGGCACCTAATTACTTGATTAAGATGTATCAGTGTTGGAAACTGCTGATCTAGAACATTGAATCTCTGACATTTACTTCACTCTTGATTAAACAGAAATGTTTAAAACCAGTTATTGTGCCGGCAGAAGCTCAGAGCACTGTGTACCATTCAGGGAATTGTGGCAGTGAAACTTTTTACTAAGAAACAGAATCAGAACCACCTCCTCTCTGCTGTTTCATAAAAGCATCAGATGCTGAGACTCTCTGGCTACTAGGAAAAAGGGATAGAGGAGCACTAACAAAGGACTAGGAGTCAGGTAACTTCTTGGAACTTCCAGGAGAACCTTGTGGAAAAGTTCAGGTCCTGCTCTGAAAAATGTTGCTAGACATGGAAGTCGGAACCATGCCCTAATGGTGAGAGGGATTAGTTGTGTACTTTTAAAGATCGTGTTTTCATTTGGTGATTTCCTAGGCAGCATTGTGAGCCAGGTGGCACTGATTTATCATTACCAATTTGCATGTGACTAATGTCCTCGACCTGAGGCTAAAAGCCTGCTTGCTCTAGATTTGCACTCAGTAGCCAGCTTGCTTGTTTTATTGCTCTTTCCCCATGACAAAAAGGTAAGGGAGAAGTGAGTCAACTCACTCATCTCAAGTAAACTAGAGATTGCTAAATCAAAAGGCAGGAAAGTTCATTAATGTAACAGTACTCACAAAAGCTCACTGCTGTCCAAATCTCCCTACTGTGCACACAGAAACTCCAGCTCAGCTGGGGAGGGACATTAATCCTGATTTCCATCTGACTGTATTTCTTCAGTAATTGCTATCAGGAAAAGAAATTATCCCATTCTTTAGCAGTGGGGTGGGGTGGAGGGTGATGCAATTTCACATTTATGTCTTTCCCCTAAACATAATATCTGAAATAATTCAGACAAGTCTGATTGTACCTGATTAATCAGATGATGGCCAGGACAATAGATAATTTTAACCTACATCAGTTCCTGAATCTAAGTCACATGGGAGGAGGAGGATGAGTGGAAGGCATGAGTAACTTCTTTTCATGGTTCTACCAATTTTTGCCAGTATTAATGTTGCATGAAATAAAGACATCCAGTAGTCAGCACCTTGAAACAGAGGACACACATTCTCCTTATTTCATGAAACATCAAGTATCTGAAAATCCTACAAGTAGTAGACTTATTAGTGGTAATAAATAGTCTTCCCAAGGCTGCCAGAACACTGTTCTGACTCTAAACCACATCATTTACCAAACTGCTATGGTGAAGGCTCAAAAAAACCTTCCATATAAAGCTCCCTGCAGAAGGTTCTATGGATAAAAATGAACAATTTTTTAGTTGGCCAAAAGTGGATTTCTCCACTAGGAATGGAGGAATAAGGTAATACACTTGCCTGCCAACATGAATATTGACCAATTTACTGAGATAGATATTTCCAAATAGCAGTTGGAAAGCTTTTTTTGGTACAGGAGTTTAGGATCACCTGAACTAGAATAGTATTAGAGGAAAATTTCTAAGGTTTGTGTGAATATTCAAGCCCCTTAGCAGATTAATTTAGAATCTCAGTCACATGGTTTCTGTGACTCAGCCATTTGTTAGTCATCCTCTGCCCATTATATCCCAGGAAAGTTACAGATATCCATAATTAGAAAGGCAATCCCCCTTCTTCTGTCTCTTTGCTGCCTGTTCTCTAGATATCATGGCCTCTCACTCCCTTACCTACAAGATGTCCTGTGCTATTTATTCCCATTCCCCTCCCAGCTAGATTTATTTCCTTACAGTGTCACCCATTTTATGCCCTCCCCACAGTCTCTAGATCTTACCCCATGTTCAGAATGTTCCAAACCAACAGCTGCCCTTGCAGCCCTCTTCAGTCCTCCCTTTTCTGAGCCCAGCAGCTCTGCCTGGGTCCTCGTGTCTCTCTCACACAGCCTCTTATCAAGAGTTGCCTTCTGTGCTCCCACGGGCCTTATTCAATTCAGTGCCATTCTTGCACACTCTGGGAGCACAATGCAAGAGAACTGGGTTGCTTCTGTCTAAACCTCTCCTGGGCTAGTTTCTTCAATTTGTCTGAGTTGTTGATCTGTGGAGCTGGCACTTCTGTTCTTCCTCCAAGTAACATTGCTACCTGATATGTTATTTCTGCTCTTGGATGCTACTCCCTCCATGCATCTCTCCTTTGCTGCATCAAACAGCTTTCTCGGGTTTGCCCTGCAACTCACTATCTTCTCTTCTTGCTGTTCAGTCAACTCCCACCATCCCTCTGCCAGGGAAAACTGCACTGATCAGAAGCAAGTCTAGTTTTCCCAGTACTCCATGAAAAGTTTTTTTCATATTTTCTATTTGGTAAAGAACAGAAATCTCTGAACTACCAAAGCCAGGCTTCCATTCAGCCTGAGACAGTGTAGCTCCTGTTCACAAGGCCAAACATACTGAAAATGCTGTAGTGAATTATCAGTGTTTAATCTGCAATAGGCAAAGGGGCATGCATCACTTAAATCTCAGATTTATGGCCCAGGTACTGAGAAGCAAGAGAAGACTGGGAAGGACAGGTACACACATGCCCTTATCACACTGAGCACACTCTGAATATGAGGATGAGAGTCTCTCTCACACAGAACTCTATCCCTTTCATAAAAACTGTGTTATCTTCCCTTCAGAAAAAACACCTTGGCAGAAAATTTCAGACCAGTACTAAACTATCACACCCTTAATGTCATAAACATCTCACACTGACATCTGTTATGCCTCTGCCAATTTACAAATTCTTCCTGAGTTACTCTTTCTTTAGTGACAGAAGACATCAGGTTTGTTATTGGTTCATTAACCCGCACTTGTCCCAAACACATGGCATGTGTATTTTACCTGAGGATAACCCTGCCTTCTTCAGGACAAGACACCCCATGACAATTCCTTTTCCAGCAGCACTCCCACCCCTCAGGATGTTTGCTGGGCATTGCCAGGCAGACAGGTGCACACCGGAGCAGTAAGGCTGGCTTAGATCCTATTGGTCTGAACATTATCCATTGTGTTTTTTTCTGAAGCAACCATCTTCAAGGCAGGTTGGTTCTTTGTTCAGACACCTTGTAACACCCAATACTAGAACACTCCAGCAGCAGGAGAGCTAAATCTAAATGCAGAAAAACCCAGCACAGATTGGTATTTAATGCACAGAGCACATGATCTTGATTGAGCACACAAAGTCTGACTCCATTCATGACTCTACCAGGTGGTGAGGGCTTTGGAAAGCTCTGATTTGGCATACTGAGGTCACATGCTTTCACTACTGACACATGCACATTCCTGTCTTTAGTCTCAACATGAACAGGTTAAAGAATCTTCTTCCTCTGCTATATTCAGATGATGACTGAAAGCTACATCTGCATCGTGTTTTCCCATTAGGTCAATAGCAGCCAACAAAGGAGCATTTGCTTCTGGTTCTTTAGCTGAATAGGGGAAAACAACTGGTGCAATATTAGTCCAAAGAGGGAAGAATATAGAGCATATGAAATGCATTTCCAACAAAGCAATTAGCAGGAGGATTGGGGGTGGGCACTGACTGCCTGCCCTGTTCATCAACCTCACTGAGGGACTCAGTTCCCCAGTATTTGATACAACTCTTCAGAGCTAACATGCAAAGTTTTGCATACAACTATCTTGGAAATAAAATACTCTTCCTGTGTATCAGGAAATAGATCTGTTTCTTGGTAGTCTTTGAACAAAGGAATGAGTTGCCCATTCTGTTCCAGGCTAATCTCAACAGTTTACACTACAGGCTCCAGTACATTACTTACAACTGGTCTATTTGAGGAGCAGCTGGGAAGGAAATAGTTCTGGTGGTGGTGGTGACATGGAGGACTCAAATGGACAAGTTCAAACAATGTAAGGACAAAACAGGCATGTGAAAAACACTCCAACACCTACCTCTCAGTGAATTCCGGGGTGTTGGTCTGTTTAGATGGTTTCTTGGAGGGTTAATGTCTCAGTGCCAGACAAGTCTTGTTTCAGTTCCTATAGATCAGGGCACCAGCATTGCACTTTTGATATCCAATAATGCATCCTGCTTTCATCCCTCACCAATAATGTGCAGCCTTTTCACTGTTGAAAATCAGATAACCAAAGCCTTAATAAAAAGGAATATTTTGGTGTGATTCTAAAAATCCTTCAAGTGAAAGACGCATAGGCTTGCTCTCTGGACTAAATGCAAGATCTCTCCAGCATAGAGCAATCAAAGTAATCTTGCTAGTGTTTGTCAGGGCCTGAGCATTGGAGTTGTCCTGATCATAAGCACTGTAATCCTATCAAGAGGCAAATTTATCACCACATATTTATCATAGCCCTTTTGGGCTATACAGTTAGCTAAAGGCCCTGCATCTGTGTGATCAGATCCTTCAGAAGGAAAGGATAACATGAAAACAGTAACCTCTTATTTCCAGTTCCTATTTTGGTTTCTACTCTTCAGCACACAAAAGGATGCCTGTCTTATGCAAGGCTGCCTCAGCATTAGACAGGCTGTGTTTCCAGGTCACTTTCTCTCCTTTTGTCCCATGTTTTAGTTTTCTGCCTGTAAGAACAAAGCCAAGGGTCCTGGGGCTATTTGCATCTTTGGGGGATTTGGGTGCACTGCAGGGTGAGGCTGGGCCTCATTTTAAGAGAAGGCTCCAGCCCACACCAGTGCCAAGAGGCTGACTAATGCAATTATTTCCTTGCAGAGCAGCATTTTTCAAAGTGCTGATTCTTATTAAGAAAAAGGAACGGTTTTGGAGCTCATATTTTGATCTGGTGCCCAGGATTATTTGGAAATTCTTTTTCCTGGAACGAGACTTTTTATTCCAAATTTCTCCATGGTGGGGAGAGAGGGTTTCCTGGGCAGAATTAGGATAATGATTACAGCCTGTATACAATCAGTTCTAACCGCTGTGGAACTCCAAAAATGAATGTTATTGCTCAGTGGCTTCATTGAAAACAGAAGTATTATTTAACCAGAAGGATGGCAACACATGGAAATAGCTCATTATCATATTTTCTCCCTATTTGAAATGTCACATTGAGTATGTATCTTTCACGTCCACTACACTTTAATTAATTTGGACTGTGTTTAAATATATTACACAGCATGCTTTATTACAAAATTCTGACACATTTCCATTGATGAAGCAGGGTTTTCCTTCAAACACATGTAAAAGGCAATAGGAGCTACACCGCTAAATATTGTTTTAAATACAATAAGAATACCACATAATCTCTGTGTCTGCCTATGTTTTTCTGTGGCACGGAACATACAGAGCAAAAACAACATTACATCCAAAGCTTGCTTGCTGTTTATTAAAGGGACAATGATGTTAACATTATTATTCTAGATCTAAATCTTAACCACTTACCTTATTTACATAATTGCAAGACAAACATATATTTTACTCAATGGCTGGAAAAGATTCCAGCAGTGTGATTGCCTACAAATTAAAAAGTAGAATTGCAGGGTGTATGTGTGAGATGAAAATGGCTTGTTTTAACACAGCTGGTGTATCTTATCTTCCGTGCACTTTCAAACATAGCACTATAAGGATGGTTGTCCTCCTCCACCCAGGTCTCCAACATAGTAGAGGATTTATTTTATTTGCTAACCTGCCTCTGGAATGCAGTCACTCCAGAAGTTATTCCTGATTTATACTTGTTTAAGCAACTGGGAAAATCAAACCAGTTTTTAAGATAATGTAAAAATGAGAGTTCATTCAACTTCAAGTGTTCCTTGGACTGAAATCTTCTATTACTTAGATTTCTGTGCAGAATGGGATCAGGGATTTTGTTAGAAGATGTGACTAATATCTAACTGATAAGGTGTCATCTCTGCACTACTGCTTCTGTTGAGGCAGATGTTATTAGCTACTGAACTACTGTAAAACCATTTTTGTTTGAACCATCTTGGGTACAGCAAACAGCTGAGGACTTGCCTCCTCAGGGCAGTTCTATTACACTCTATTATCTCACCCACTAGATGCCACCAAGTGCTGACTGTGTTCGTATCAGGAAGGAATCTCTTTCCTCACTACTCACACCCCATTCAGGAACCACTGGGAGCCAAAAGCTGGTGAAGGAGACCTGATTCATTCCCTGGGAGCTGAGTAGTGTACCTCACACAACAAGCCTCTGCATGACATTACAGTCAATCCCAACAGCTTGTTCTAAAACATGTTCCAGGGACAGCTCCTTGGACCGTTGCTTCCTCATCCATCCTCCTAAGAGAGCAGTAATCAAAGTTTTATTATCTGAATCATGGATTCATTTTTTTTATTATTGTTATTTTTCCCTAGCAGATGGCCTTTTTCCAAAATAATTTCACAAGCAGAGATTCTTATCATGGGGAAGGTAATACTGTTCTGAAACAAACTCCCAGATGGGACCACGTGGAATAAATGTGTTGTTCCTTAGATAAAGGGAAGGCGTTAGACTGCTGATCATCATGTGGATGCTGCCACGGAGGAACACCACAGCCCTGCTCTGTGCTGTGAAATACTCTACTACTTATTCTTCTGCCCTGAGCGTTCTCTCCTCACCCCACATAACCCTTTCCTCAGAAAACATTTACACTAAGAAGAAAAATGTTTTTCGGCATTTGAACAATAACAAAAAAGTTGTGTTTAGCTACAACACATGTCTGTCTTTAAAAATCTGTATTGGTTTTATATTTAATTCATTCACTGAATTGTAATAAATGAATAAACCTAATTTGGAGGATAATAAAAAATATGAACTGTGTTGCTGAAGCCAAAAGCAATAACTACCACTTGGTTTTTCCCAATTCTTTGCTCCTTCGGACCCAAGCATTACTGTTGCAATTTTTTTTTCTGTATTTTAAGTGTTTTGTTTATTTGATTTCTGCATTAAAGGAACACTCCAGTGTAATATAAAGGGGTACTATAATCACAATGTCTAATTACAAAGAAAAGCTAAGTGTCTAATATAAAAACATGCAATAAAAAAGAATAACTACCAGATCAAAACCACCGGCACAACAATCTGATGAAGCAGGTGAGGAAGCATTACTCATCTCTCCCCCTTACAGAATATGGGGAACCAGAAGACTTTGCTGTGTGAGAAGACTGAACAGGGTACTGGATAATCTCATCTAGGCTCCCTCTTCCATGAAAGGCTGGACAAAAGGACCTTCCAAGCCCCCTTGCAGCCTGGGCTACTCTGTAATTCTATAAGATTGGAAGATCTCTCTGATGCACGGCTCTCAGATTAACTGCAGCTTTTCCTCCTTAATTTCTTTATAATTTTAAGAGCTTGTTCTTACTGTTTTGTTGGGTTTGGGGTTTGTTTGTTTGGGTTTTTTTGGTTTGTTTGCTTTTTCCCCTTATTCCCAAGATTAACAAATGTGAAATGGTATCCTTTTGGCTGCTAGCGGGCAGGATCTTGTGTTCTTCACACATTTAGATTTTCCATCAAAATCATCAGGAATGTATTAAAACAAGCAGGCTACTTTCCATCTCTTGGCATGAGTCAATGAAGTATTTAGATGTACATGAAACACAAGACTGACTATGCAACTGGCAGCTTCCAAAAAGGAGAAGATCGTTTAAATATGTTCCTGAAGGAGCAATGTTTCTTTACCTGGCCACAACCAGCCCTACTAAAAGAAACAGTAAAATTGCAGACAACCTTGCCATCCACAGCTTCCCTCAAATTAACAAGCAATTTAAGTTTGTTTTGTAGACCTTAAAAAGTCTGAAGACAACCTTGTATTAAAGGCAGCTCATTATTCTTGTCCATATGCAAGTGGACAAGAGCCTAATGTGCCAAATTCCAAGCCTGAAAGATTGTTAAACTGTAAATTCCCTCCCAAGAGAGAGGCATGAGCAACTTACTTGAAGGGACAAAGGAAAGAACCAGAGGCATCAGAAGGATTTTTCAGAAATTCTCAGTGCTATCAATCCAGAGTAACAACCCTACCAAACCAGCAGAAATTATCCTGCAGAAAAAAACCAAACCAAACCAAACCAACCAACCAACCAACCAACCAACAAATGCAACCCAAATTCAAAAAAAATCCCTGAACATTTTTTTGCATCTCGTGTAGGACTCTGTTTCTGTGTAACTTGGCAGTGGAGCAATTTTTAGCGAAGATACCAACAGAAGATTCATCAACAACCATAGTGACATCTGAAGAGGCATATGCTCATAAGAAGCATTTTGCCTATTTGCTTTAACCTGATATTTAAACCCACAAAGTATAGATATACCTTAGACAATATCATTTACCTTGTGCATGGGTGTGTGTTTGTGCTTTCAAGATTGTTTTAGAACTGCAAAAACATTTAATAAAATCCAGACAACGATGCTATAATTATGACATCAACAAACAGGAACATTCCAGATAGCATTGGTTGTTTTTGTTATCTCTCTTTCACTTTTGAAAGAAATTTTAAGTAGGCTGTTTGGCTTTTTTTAGCAGAGGAAAACAGGCATGACACAAATGATTCTTCTTAGAAAAGCATTCTGTACAGATCAGTTCCTGCTAACTCATTCTTCCACTGGCAGACCTCATTCATGTTTCCATATTGATTTTGCTAAAGTACTTAAATAGCTTTAAGAACAATAGAATTACAAGTGTTTTGAGAAAGGGAGAAGTCTTTAGACAGATAATATTTTTTTTTCAGAGGGAGGTTTGTTACAGCCAATTGGCTACAAAAATGAAGTAAACAGTCACATCCCCCTGCAATTTCAAAATGAGTTGATTTAAAAAGTTTTAAGCAACTTAAGTACATTGTTCAGGATAGATTCTAGTCCAGAAGAATTCTGGTTACATTTGCCAGGCAGTGATTCCCTCCATTATTTGCAACAGTGTTCATTCTTTTGCTCTAGTGTTCCCATTTTACATGCAACTTCCACTGGTTTTATCATTGATGCAATTAATTGTCCTAAATCTAAAACAGTACTGGACAGAGAATTTAATTTGGTCAAATCACACTTAATTTGAAGAGATTCACTGCAATGTAATCTCTGCTGAAATGTTTACAAGTTGCCTGTGGAGGAGAGCTAAAATCCAAAAGGGATTTCAGAAAGAAGCTTGTGTAAAGGCCAGTTGTACCTAACTTCATATACCATGCCACACTGCAATCTCCAGGGTCTTCAGTCCTACCAAAAATTATAGCATTTCAGGTCAGTTCTATACACTACACCTTCCACTCAAAAGACAAAAATAAAAAGTGTATTAATCTGCTGTAAAGTGGTAAATATGCAAAATCTATTGTTGCCAGCATCCTGATGCAAACTGCTGTGTAACTCTAAAATCTTTATAATTTCTTTCAGAAAACTTTATCACAAAGATTTGTTTGCATTTTGGGTTTTACCCTCAGTGCCCTCATACCTGCATGTTCCACCTGCCTGTCTCTGAGACAACACAGGTCTCCCCATGACTTTCTGTGGCATAACCTAATCCAAAGAGGAAGAAATACAGATTTAGATTCCATTTAATCAGTGGGCATGTTCCCCACAGTATAACTTTCAGAAGTAGAAATCCTAGCTGCTACCAAATGAAATGAAAAATCTTGCTGATCCTAGAAACATCAGAAAAAAACCCCACATTTTCCTGCCTCCTCTTTGCCAAAAAGGACAAGAAGTGAAAAGTAGGTCAGAGGCTTACACATTACTACCTTGACAGAACAAGTGTCTTTTAGGCTCTAAGTAAGAGACTGAGCTATTATAGTTTTTATTTCTAGATGGCTCTAGAATATTCATGGCAAAGGGAGTCTGTGATGATCAGTTCTTGCTGTAGAGGAAAGCTACTCATCAGCTTGGAGAACATTCTCAACATCTCAGATTCAGTAGGCTCACAGAATAGAGACAACACTGTTAGGCATAATGTCCTACCTGATATTAATGAAACCTTTAAAGGCATGAAAATGTGAACATAGTCTCTCAGAAAAAGATATGTCTTAAAGCCAGAAATATTCACACATTTACAAACATAATGATGTCTTGATCCACAAAAACTTGTGCTTTTATTTTTTTTTTAATTGGTATTATTTTAGCACCAAAACAAAACGTCAGTGTTCTGAGAATTAGGAGGACATGGACAGATTATTTTTCAGTAGAATTCATAATCTATTTATAAATTAAATTGACTTTTTTCTTAATGGCCTCTGTACCACTACAAACAGTGAAACTGCAGAGTAATGCTACTGATAATTTGTCAGACTATGTATGAATAGAGTTTGTGCCTCTGTACCAGTTTGTACAGAGAATCAGCCTGATTACTTGCAGGCACAAATGGGTCATACAATTAAAGATTTGGCATCCTAAAAGCTGTGTCTGGCTTTCTGAAATTCTGAGGGTCCATTCTGGAGGAAAAAAAAAATAAATTACAAGGCATTTCATTCAAAGAGACTACCAACTATAAACTATGTAGCTATATAATATATATATAAATTGTAAATGAAACTGCATGACAGATGCATCCAGAGATAGAAAGAATGGAAAAGGAGAGGAGGGATAGACTGGGAGAACTGAGAATGTGTCCAAGATAGATAGATATGATCTAGGTTACTTTTCACCTTATGAATCATAGCAATTCTGAGTACAAGAAGATGACAAACAACCTTAATGAGAGGGAGATTAAGAAGGTCAATGAACACATAGGTCTTAGAGACCCGTTTACTGATTTAATCTAGCATCTTGAATCCACTAAAGCTTGAAAACAGACGTGCTGGAAGCCATTAAAGAAGAATGCTGTGAAAACCAATGTATGAAGCAATTTGAGATGTTCACTGATGACAGCATGTGAGCAACAGAGACCTCCACCCAAATAATATGTTCCATTTTTGCATCTAGAGTCTGGATGGAATAAGGAGGTGGTTAAGAGCTGAGCTGTGGTATGTAGACAGAAAGATCCAGAATTCTGAAGAATTCTGGGAAATAATAAAGAAAGTGGTAATTAGATTATGGCATCCTAGAGAACACAGGGAATTTAGGGCTAAGTAGTGGGGAAAATGGAAGGAGCGAAGAAAGAAGTTAAAGTGTGAAAAAGATGACAGAATTTGATGCCTAAAGATACCAAATTTCTCAGCATCTCAGGAATGCAACAAGGTTGTGAGAAAATCCTGTTGAAACCTTGATCATTGCTTTTGCCACTGAGCTCATGTCCCAGTAGGGCTTTCTGCTTGAATCAGACTCTAATGTGGGACATTTAAATTGTGACTGCTGGCCCAGCAGAAAATGGTGAGCCTAATGGGCTGGTTATATTTAACATTGCAGAGAGAGAGCATGTGGAGCAGGGTGGAACATCAAAATCGGTATGTGACAAAGTAATGAGTTACCTGAAGTCAAAGAGGAAGGAAGTAGATGGTAGAAGTAGGGCAAACATGCCTTGGAGAAAGCAGGATGACATCCTACTTTTAGATTGCTGCTTTTCTTTACATACATTTCCACAAATCTGTTGGTGGTGTTGTGTCCTCAGCTATCTCAGTTTAAGTTCAGACTGATTTTGTTGTTGTTGTTTCGGTTTAGTTTCCCCATAAAGGTGTGTATCTGTCTAGCTTACAATCAAATTTACCTTAAACAGTGCAAAACTGATGGATTTGTGGAACTGCTGAGGTGTGAAGGGGTCTCTGGAGATTGTCTAATCTAGAACATTTGCACCCAAAGCAGGAACAGCTAGAGAGGTTGGTCCAGTAAGGTTTTGAGTAACTTGGAAGATGGAGGTTCCTCGATCTCTCTAGGCAACTTGTTCCAGTATAGTTTTATACTACAAAAGTTGTCTTTTATGTTTACATGGGGTTTCCTATGTTTCAGTTTGTGCTCATTACCCCTCATTCTTACACTAAGTGTTATCAAGAAGTTTGGTTCTGTCTCCTTCACCACTTCCTCATCAAGTATTTTTGTACTTTGAAAAGACCTGTCCCAAGTTTTCTCTTGTCTAAGGTGAATAGTTCCAGCTATCTCATCCTCTTCCAAGGTCAGATACTCCAGTACTTTAATCATCTTCATGACCTTTTGCTGGACACTGGGGAGCCTGGAGCTGGATCAAGAACTCCAGGTGGCTGTCACCAGGACTGAGGAGAGGGAAGGGAAGGATTATCTCCTTTCACTCATCTGTTCGGCAGTATGGCAAACAAGACAGAACTGTTGAAGGGGGTTAGCAAAGGAAGACTCAGCTTATTACATTTGCAGAGAAGACTATGGGAAAAGCAGGGTGTCTGCTTTGGTTACACCAAAATATCTAACAGGGTTTCTGCAGTATAGACCTTTCTGGCTTGTATCTCTCAGACTATGCTATGGCAAAGACTGAAAACCAAAAAAACAACATCCCAAGTAAATTTTAAAAAATCCCTTCATATATTTCAGGATTGTTTATCAGAGTTGCTCACAACCTGCTACAAGACCTAGATCTGTACAGAAACAGCAGAAGAGCAGCTAGCATTGTATAACAGAACTACAACAAAGAAACATTTTTCCACATTAATTATCCCAGCTGATGAGAAGTAAACACACTACTTGTCAGAAGCTAGAAGAAATCACCACCAACATATTAAAATATATCATAAATTCTAGAAAAATCTTCACGCTTTTCCAGGGCCAAGCCTAATAGCATGAATAAACTGAGGTGAACATTTATAGCCCTCCTTTTCCGCTGTCATTACAGTGCACACTCCCCTGCCTGTGAGCAAAAAATCTCTGTGAGGTAGGAGTCACAACAGGTGGTAAACACTCCAGCATTTAAGGGCTTGTTTAGATGGAAAATGAAACCAATCCAATTAAATCAGTTGTAAATCACACCCTTAACATTTCATCAGTAGTTAGCATGAGACAGAGATTTCAGAGCCATTTCAGTGCAGATAAATGTGATTTCTTTTATCAACTGAAATTACACCAAAACTGGGGTTTACAAATAAACCTTAATCAAAATTATAATCAAAATATTATTAATTAGAATGCAGTTATTTCCTTTGGTTCTAGTTACCACATAGATGAATCCTAAGACTTTGTAAACATATGCATACACACACAGAACACTCACTGGTTCAGTGGGAAGACAGATTACAAATTACTCAGCACTGCCAGTTAGTGAACAAGCAGGGCAAAAAAAAATCTGCAAATAGTGGCAAAGCAGAATGCTTCACAAAATGCTGCTTCTTGTATTTGAAAAATGTCATAACTTATACTGTGAAACATCTTACCAAGAGAACCAGGGAATATCCTGTAACACTAGATATCAGAAAATATATGAGAATATATAACACATAGGAAAGAAATTCTCATTACAAGCCTGGGTTAAATATTTAACAAATATTCTCAGAAGAGAGGCACGCCAGCTTGAGATACATATCAGCAAATGACAAGGGAAGTTTTTATGCTGATGTATTGGCATGATTGTTCAGGAATACTGGAAGTAATTTTCTGTAGGATGCCTTAAAACAAATTAGTGCTACTATATACACAGCCCCCCCTTAAGCTTTCCACCAGCATTTCTGTGGTCATGTTATACCAGTGCAAATGTGCAAGAGCCAGCAAATCTTTAACTCTGCATATTCTGCAGAAAGTTTTCAAATAACTTCCTGTGAGGATTCAACAGAAAATTTTGACCTGCTAAGCTCATTCAGTCAGGGAAGAAAAACTGTGCCACATGACCAATAACAAACAGGCTGTACAGCTTAAATTACCAATATTGAACACCTCCACAAACCACAGGATAATTTACAACATGCCAGTCAGCTGCAAAGACTTCTGAGGAAATGGCAGCCAACTGGGAGGGGTTGCATAAAGAGACAAGGTTCAAATAAGCAAATGAGGCAGCTTTAATACTTACATAAGCTAATGCAGCATCTACATTACTTTCACTCTCTTGTTAGCAAGTAGGACTGTGTTCCATGGATCATGTAGAGCCTGTGTTCTTACATGGAGCTGCTTTCTGTATCACGGAATCCCAGGCAATGCTACACAGGAGGGGTATGACCAGTAAATAAATAGACCTTCACAAAATTAACATCACTGGCCTCCAGTCGGGATCCAGTCCCTGAGGGACAAAATGCTACAGTCAGAGTCAGGATGACTCCAGGCAGATGCCATATCCACTGTGTGGATTAAACATGAATGTCTGGTTTAAACATGAATGTCTGGGTGAGTTTTTGCCTCTCCATAATGAACTTATATTTTCAGATGCTGGCTCATTGTCAAAAGACATGGAAAGGGATGTGATTACTCTCTGCAAATATACCAAGGAGAAAGTATATGATAGGATGAAAGAGGAATGTAAAAACAATGTTGGCACAGCAATAGGGAGAAGTCAGCCAGAAATATGTTTAGATATTAGGAAAAAAGTCATAAGCTTCAGGGAAAAAAGTGACCCTGGGGCAGATATTGCATAAATATAACAAGAGAAAAAATCCTTTCCTCATTTTTAAGATGGTTGATGCTAAGCACAATACAACTCAGTTACTTGTTGCAGGAGGGGACAGGCCTGGGAAGGTCCCTCTACTCCTGTCAAAATTTATATGCATAGATGGAGAGCCAGACATAGAAAAAGGTTAGTTGCACATAGCAAGGTGACCCTCAAAAGAATTTATTTCCTCAAAGCAAATTTATTTCCTCAAGGAAAAAAGAAACCAAGGCCCAGCAGTGACTAGCTAACATAAGCAACCATGTTATAACTGTGGATGTTGTTTTTTTCAAAATATTGGCGTACTGTTCTCATGCAGCTATTATGAAGAAATCACACTGTGAAGCAAGAAGCCTTCCTGCAAACCAGGACGGGAAGCACAGAATCAGCTGCAGTTTTTTCACTGCAGGGGTTTCTCTAAAGGAAAAAAAATAATAATATGATCATTGGTTTTGCACACACACACTAAGAAAAATTCAGTTTGCAAACAATGAACATCCTTTGTGTTCAGTGTTGGCAAAGCAATTGATTCTAGTTTGAGATTGGACTTGTGCCACTGCAAAAGCAGTTTGTCTTTTCTGTTCTGAAAAGTACTATAATGAAGAGCTTCAACAGACCTCTCTGTTTTATCATTAGACTCTGGCTATATTTTCTTTCAATTTCTCTCACTTCACCAAAAAAAGTATGGAATTCATCATTCCAGCATATTGAGAAATAAAGTAACTATGAAATACTGCACAAAATGGTAGAAGTTATTACATTACAAAAATAACCCCAACGACCCACAAAAACCAAAGACAAACACAATGAAACAAAACAAAACCCCCCCAATGCTAAATTTCCAACATACTGTTATCTTCTCCCTTCACAGGATTTTCTCTGCTTTCTCCCCCAACATTCAGGAACACACAAGGATATGAATTCTCATAGGTCCAACGGGTCTTAGTATGCATGCTACACACATGGTGGAGTAACAGAGAAAACCCCACATAAATATCAAGCGAGAAATGGGGTCACATAAGTGGAAAAGATTCCTAGAGTGCCAGAGAGCTTTTCTTTTTCTTGTGTGTTCGAGAACTCACCTGTCCTTTCAAAGCAAATACCTTTGTATATCTAAGTCAGCAGAATGAGGCCACTTGAAAAAAAATCTGTCCTTCCAATGGCACCTTTATGATATGAGTAATCCACTATAAAAATTGAGACCTTACTACTGGTTTCTGAGCCCAAAAGCTTTTTTATTCATCAGTGTGTCTAATAAAAGATTTCACTTCTCCCTGTGAGCACTGTACCTCTCATATCCTCAGACCATCTTGGGTAGAAGAGCCCTGCTGCATTAAAAAAGACTCACAGCCTTAAAACTTGACAGACATTTCTTTTTAACACCTTTTATACAAAAGCAATAACAGCAGGTAGTAAACTAACACTGCTGCACAGCATGGTATAGGAAGGAAGTGCTATAAACCCTATCACAATTATTTCAGTGAAAGACAAGGCAGTCATTAGTGCTGTATTGATCAACCTCCCCCTCCCATCTCCACTGTTTGAAAATTCATTCAGCATTATTATTGCTGCCTCAGACAGTATTATTATAACAGACCTGCATTATACAATAAGAGGCTTTGGTATAATTGACATCTGAAGCACTAGGGAGCTCGAATGTTTGCTGCTGGTTAGAATGAGGTCTCCAGAGGGACACTTTCTTCCTTGCAAAAGGGGCTATCACATAGCCATTGCAGTGTGTAAATCAAATCCTCAGTGACTGCTATTTTTTCATTTACTTCTCTGTGACCTGGAACCATATCCTTACAACACTGTGCTGCTGATTATCCACCTCTGGAACCCACAACAATACACCGCAACGATGAACCAATACTTGGAAATTGGGTAAAGCAATTGACCTATCTGGGTTAAAACAACAGAAACTTGTTTATTTTTTAGCCTAGTTAAATAGGAAATTGGATATATAATCCCACTGTTTGGTGCTGTGGAAAATCTCTGGCTCCCATGCATAGCTGAGCACAGGCCAGACACAGGAAGCATAGGTAGATCTAAAGCATCCATTCCTCCCACCCCTAACTAAATTAAGCTTTAGCCAGAGGTGGTCATTAAAAGACGCACATGTTGCACATTAAAGGCCATGTGGAAATCAAAGCCAGCAATTTACATAGGGTTTCTGCTAGTGTGAAAGCCCAGGCACGCCTGAGACCTCCATCTGGCAGGAGGCTGAACACGGGAGCTGATGCAGGCAAGCACACATTGAGTCCTACTGAGCCCTGTCCCCCACCGGCAGCTGCGCAACCAACAAAGCACTCGAGCAGAATCAGCCCCCACACAACACATTAGAAAGGCTGATTTTTAATGTCTGACCAGAGCCAGCTCGAGCTAGTGGTAATTATTTATAAGTGGCAAATTTTTATTTCAGCCTACAGAAAGTACTCTACATTTGCCACGAAATTCTCCTGCATACCCCAAAGTCAATATAATTCACGAAGTTCATACCCCACATCAACTGGCCTTAGGAGGAATTCCACCTACACACCATTTGCATGGATTCACTAGCCCAAAGGCCTCCAGGTCACTCATTTAAATTGTGACTCCCTGGGTCAGCCCCCTGCTCTGCCCATAGCAGCTATGTGGGGCACAGCCAAAGAACAATACATAGTTTCATTCCCTGTTGCCATCATGGCTTCAGGGAAATGCTACAAGCTGGCACAGGTCACAGACACTTATTCTTAAGCCAGGACCTGAAACAGCTCTGCCACTACCAGAACCAAGGAAGAAGTTGGCAGTGGGAAGGCTGAGAAAACAATTGCAGTTTTCTTAGGGGAGTGAACCCTCAAATCCATTAGGATTGCTCAGGACACATAAGGGAGTGTCAGGTCTGCCACCCTCACCTGAGCCACTTCCAGCAAGGTGGCATTCATGAGTTCATGTGGCAGGATCACACTACTGTGTACACAGCCTGCTCCCCTCCCCAGAAAGACCACTTTCACCTTTTCCTTGGTTAGGCAGAAAGTAAACAGTTTTGCAGTACAGACCAGTGCCTATTCCCCATGCCAATCTGGATTCAAAGCCTGACACCATGCTAGTGGCCAGTTGCTGCTTGGCTTTGATTTACTGGGCTGGTGTGGGTGGGGAAGCAGGAGAAGAAACAGCTTGACATGATACAGAATGTGTGTCCTTACAGTCTAATGAAACCCTGGTGCTTTGTGAGTAATGAGTCGGGCAAATGCAGGAGGGGGCTGCTTGCCATCCTGTTAGGGATGGGTATCTCTGGTTAAACAAGCAGGGAAGCAAGGGGTGCTGGAATAGAGGCCAAATGCAGGAGAAACAGGATAAGTTTGCTGCTTGCATGGAAGAAGAGCACATGGATCTAATTCTACTCAGAATCCAACAGTGACACTGCTACTCCTGCATTTAAGGAAAAGAGGAAAGGTGACTTAATGGAGTTTGCTTAGGAGGAGGTGAGAGACCCAAAGCCCTGTCTGCTGCAAGGAAGGCTCTGGGCTCTTTTGCCAGTCACTGCCAATGCCCTTGTATCCCTCTGGCAACAGCAGAAGACACAGGCATACGCTGAACTGAGTAGATGATCCAGCAGCCCCTCCACACTAAGGCTACAGTGCCAACATTTGTTTTCAATATTCAGCAAAGCCAAGCAAATAAGGCTTAGCAGTTATATTGAGAGAAAACAACAGAAGTCATGGCCCTGAAACCTCAGTGGTGCTCTCCTACAATTATTTCAAAAAAAGACCCATCTTATTCTCCTGTGTTTGTACTCAGCAGGGGGAGGTGAACTTATCTGCTGCCTGTGATGTTGGCTTAAGAGCTCTGCTTAGGACACCATCATAATTCTTGTCTTTCTTTTTTGCTAATGGCTGCATACCTTTGATTAAAACCTGCATGGTGCATTAAAGGCTAAAACAGATGATGAATGCCATGTAGTACTTTGCGTTAGATCAGAGTTGATTAGAAATTTTGATGATCCAGCAGCTAGAAGAGGAAACTGCATGAGCAGTGAAAATATTCAGCTGTTACTGTTGTAGGAGGCAGTGTCTTTTGTTTGACACAAGATACAAAACAGTAACTAAATGGACAATGTACTCTCTCGGTCAATGAATAGCTTTTTAGCACAATAGAGGTCTGTAAAGAAAAGCTGGTGAATTAATCAGTCCAAATATTTGTAAGACTTCTTGCTTGTTTTCAAGCGGGTAACCCTCCCCCCACAACAGTTCTGGAGCCTGATGCTAGTTAACTTATTTTTCATGACTGCAAATTTAACAAAGTATTTTAAAGAAACAAGCTAACAACAAAGCCATGTAGTAAAAGTTAAAGACGCTGACCCAAGTGCATATCACATCAGCATCCAGACAGATACCCAGCCAACACACCAGTTAAGCAAAACACTATTGCTGGTCTGGGTGAAAAGATTTAGTTAAACAGGACAGACCAGTTGCAGAGGAGGAAGCTGCCTGATTAAACATAATGCTGGCAGAAAACTGGCAGTATGAGTGAACCCAATGTGCCACAGAGGGAGGCTCACATTCTAAGGTCATCCAAAATATGAAAGAAAAGTGCATAAAGCAAGTGTATTGAACAAGAACGGAAGGAAAGAGCCAGAAATGAGTAAGGAGAGATGGAAGAGAGAAAATAAATTATAAAAAAAGGCCAAAGCGTTTTTATGGTACTGACTCCAAACAAGGAAAACATTTTATGTTCTCTTTGGTGATCTCATTAACTTAACATCAGGTTTATTTTTTTTATATATATGTATCTTTTAAAGATCTCTTCCTCCTTAAGACAATTTTTAAAGAAAGACACTTATTGCAGCATCTTGCAAGACAGGGCACAAGTTATTGGATCACTATTTGTCAAAATGTTTCTAAATACCATCAGTTACCTTTCCAGTCAAACTGAATTTCAGTAACAGTTTTAACCTTTCCAGATCAGCATGCTGATGTTGCAATGGTTTCTTTGTCAGTTAATGCCCCACAAACACACTTCTAAACTAGATCATGGCACTCTGATCAATGGATGGCTGAGGTTATAGAGCAGAAGGGAAGTTAAATCCAAGACCTCTCTCTTCTAAAACTACAGAGTTTTAGAGCTGAGTCAGAAGTAGGAACACATATTTTGAACAAGTATCAATATCCTCAGGTTCACAGGGCATTCTAGTGTTCAAGTTAGAGCTGCTTTTCAAATCAGTTATACATATATATATACACACACAAAAATCTGGAATAAGCTGCCAAATCTCCTCTTATATTTAAGAAGGGACAACTGGCTAGAAGGCATACTTTGAGAAGCCCAGAAGTAATAAGGGAAAGCCACAAAGGCCACAGAAATGAAAACACTTCTATTGGTATCACATACAAAACCACTTCCACAACTGCAAGGAAGCTGTAACTTGTTCTTTCCAGGCTTCACCAGGGTGTGGGGTTCAGAGATCTGGATCCTTCTGGACAAATGCTCTGCTCACCATGAAGAGAGATACAAGTTCTTTCTCAAGCAAGCACTAGTTTGAATGCTGTACATAGGATTCTGACCAGTTCCTCTCCTCTGCATGTACTTTACCCATCCTTGCTTGGATGATTCTCACTGAGAAACTTTCCTTGTGCTTTCTGTCCATGAAAATATGAGTGCCCAAAGTAGAAGGAAGGCATCACAAGGCCTACTTAACTTAAATATTCATTCAGCAGATTACAGAATGTCCTGCCCTGTCTAGGCCAGTGTGAACATTTGTCCCATCAAAGTGCACCATTACTGTTATCCACACAGGCTTTTCCTAAAGTAGGCTGCTGTAATCAGAGAAAAAAAAGGAAAAACAAATCAGAGCAGCATTTCTAGCTACAAAGCATATCTAGTGCCTTTTTTCAATTTTTGCTATCCACAACTCCTCTGCAGCAGATTATGTCTTTAAGACGCACAAGTGAAAAAGAATCATTCTAGAAAGAGGGTGAAACAAAAGCAAAGTACTAGACAGACAGCTTCAAGCAAAAGTAGCATGACAAGCCAAAGAAGTAACTAAATAATCTCTGCTCTTATGGAGATAATGGGTTTTGATTCCCAAAAACTGTATCAAATTTTGTACGTATTTGAACTCTGCTTTGGTTACATGCTCTTTCTCCTCAATGTTTGAAAGGGAACATACTCCAAAGGCACACCAGCTAGATTACATGGGCACATTATAAGTTTCACAATCTTGAGAGCATTCTACTTTGATCTCAGAAGTTGATTGTTGGAATCCCACAGAGCAAAGAGATAGCACAGGAGGGTCTTTTCACTGATATACACATAAGGAAAAATTTATGAGATTTCTGTGAAATTGCTTTGGTTTAGAATTTTCTCAAGTGTTTCATTTCAACTATAAATAGAAAACAGAATCTCATGACAAAGATGTAGTTGACATAGTGTGCAATTTATCATCTGTGAGCACATTTCAGAGTGCTTGTCTCAAAGCTGACATGCTGTGTGGACTCTGCAATATGACTACTTTAATATATTCCATGACAAATGCAAGTAAAAGTAGCTGAGATACAAACAATCCACAAAGAAAATTCTCCATTGCCTCTCCTGATCTGGACTTCTTTCTGATAACAGATAACCTTGGGGAGACAATAAACTTCCAGCATAAATGGAAAAACCATTGTTTCTCTGGATTACTTCCTACCATGCTTTTGCCATGGGTTGTAAAGACCTATTCCTGGAAGCACACTTAAATAGATTTGACTTCTTCTCTACCTATAAAAATACCACAGACATACAAATATCCATAATATATATATAGACAGTCACTGAAGTCAACAAACAAACATAAACAAAAACTACAGTATCTGATTCCTGGACTGTCGCTTCCTTTCAGAGTATTTTTTCTCCTCAGAACAATTTCTAGCAAGAATGAAATAGCAATGTTTTACAGTATAATGCTCTTATTCTCCCACATGTCAGGCAGCAGATCCACAGCTGTAAATATAAGTTGACTGTACTAGTACCAGCACAACTGAAAGAAGCAGATGACCTCATCTGCTAAAATCCAGTGTAAAGTGTCAAGGGCTGTAAGTGATTCAGGGTTGTGGCACCTTGGAGGTGAGGTGCCCAGCCTCAGAACCCAGATGGTGACTATTACAGAAGAGATTCTAGATTCAGACCACTAGAATATTGGCTTCAGAGACCACACAGCACTGAATGCACTTGGATATTCACTTGAGAATTTTCTTTTCTTCCTTGTGCTCTAAGAGGCTACCTCTGTGCTGCAAGGGCAAACTCGTAACTTTGCTATTGTAACAGTCAAGCAGTTTAAGGGTTTCCCTGTATTTTCAAGCCACTTTCCAATTTTTTTTTTTTTTTNTGAGTCTGGCTCCAGCAGAAGTCTGGATTTGCATAGGGATAACTGGCAGCAGAATTTAGGCCACTGTTTTTCTTTTACAACTCTTGTAATAAACTAAAGCAACAGCAGACAACAATTCCTAAAAAATAAGGCCCTGGCTGATACTTGCTGGATTTTTCTTCACTTCCTGTAGCACCTGCTTCTCTTACACCAGCAGCACAGACTCCTGCAACTGGGAACAGCAATAGCCTCCTGCTCTGGTGGACAAACCACCAGAGGGCAATGAAACACACAGACTGTGTCAGCGTTTTGCAGATGGAGATTTTTGGCCCCAAGTCTGGCAGGTGAAAGCTCCTGTGACAGCCATAAACGCACCTAGCAGCTGCCATGAAGAGATCTGAACCCCTTTAAATACCACATCCACTCTGAGCTTCTACCCAGCATTACACAAGGATCAGGCTGCAACTTCTCTTCTTGTACTGATCAGACCTTGAAAAGCCAACAGCTTCCATAGTGGTAAGAGACAAAAATTTACTGGTGACCTTAGTGTCTGAGGCAAGTACTTCCACTGGAGAAACCTCACCCAAAGCTGTCACCATGCCATTGGCTTCATGCTCATTCACATCACTGCACCTCCATGTGGCTTAGGAGAGGGGGAAATCCAAGTTCTGAGTAATGGCTCATTCAGATGAACTGGATGTCTCTTGGGCAGAAATTACAATGTTCTTTGGCACATGGCAAGCTGCCATAGAATAGCTTCCACTCTTCTGGGGTGGTTTTCACTTTTTCAGATCTATTATTTGCAAATGCTGTTTTTGAAGTCCAGAGGCTAACAATTGGTTATGCATTTTTCAGTGCTAGACTACCTATAGAAATATATGTAATGTACCTCTGGTTTCAAATCACCTTCCAATATTTCATTATTTTCCAGAGCAATACATGACCATTGGTTAAGTACAGAATCAAAACTGAATCTTGCATTTTGTGGGTGACTGATTTTCTAATGTCACAATTTAATCATCTTGTTTTGGCACCAGAAACTACTACCTGCTATTTTAAGCACCAGATACAGGATTTGGGTATGCTAGGCAAATTCAAATTGGCCTAATATAGAAGGTGGTTACTACCATTTATGTGATGAGAATCCTCTGAATCAGCTGCCTATTTTGAAAATCTGTGTATTCAGAAGGTGCTTGAGTAGGATAGCTGGATGATATATTTTCAGCTCTGCTGGTCTCAGCTCTGGATTACTCCTGAACAAGTTCAGATGTTGATGGGTACTTAAAGCAGGGTCCCTATATCCAGGTATCAACAAAGTCTTCCCTGTTTACCTTGCCCCTAATCCGGGGTTTGATCAGGGAAGCTGTTGAAGTCCACGGGAGCCAAAGTGATCTCACAGCTTTAGAGAATCAACATCTTAATTGCACTAAAAATATTCAATTAACACAAAGCCAAGGAATAAAGGCAAACCTTCATTCCTTGGCTTTGTATTAATTAAAGTAATTAGAGCTTTAAAAAGCAGGTATGCTGTCTGCTAGACAGCACCAACCAGAGCAACTTTTGTCTTCCAGGCTTGAATCAGAAGGTTAGATTAACTTTCAACACTACAGTACTAGCATTAGTTACTGATATCTCAAAGACTGATACCATGGTGGGATTTGCATACTCACCAGTGAAGGAGCTCAACTCCAACAAGTACAAAAACAGAGTTCAAAAAGTCTAAGAAAGTAAAGAGTTCAAAAAGTCTGAGACTGATTTTGCTCTTAATAGAGAGGCTAGGAAAAATCTTCTGTAAAAACAAGGAAAGTAGTCGGTGTATGTAAAAGAAGAAAAGATTTAAATGTAGGTTGGGAGGGGAAGGAAAGAAGAAATGAGACTGGGATTTGGAACAAGATTCTGTAAATGTTGCTTTAACTATTAATTGAAGAGTAAACATCCTATTAAATTCTTATGGAATGTGTGTGCGAAAAGTGGTAGCACAAGTCAGAGCTGCCCCATGTGGATGTTGTTTATGAAGCAGCCTTCTTGGAAGTGTTCCTCAGACTTTTGACAAATGAACTTTCTGTAGGTTGTACATTTGAACATGGAATGCCTATTGTTTCCATCTGCCTTTTGCTTGTACAATTCCTTGGGGGCTTAATAGAGAGACAGACATTTAGTAGAAAGAGGCTTTATGGAGTGGCAAAAGCATATTCTGGGAGAATGCACTAGGAAGAAAAGAAGAAAGCACAACAAAAACAACTCACAACCAACCACTGTTTTCTACAGAAATTAAACCATTGCAAAAGAAAAATGCTTTTAAAAAAGCACATACATTTTTCATGGAGTGGGCCTAAAGCACTTATTTATATTTCATCTCTGTATGACACGGTTCTGCTCATCTAATTCCATTTAGAACATTACAATTTTTGTTTCAAATGTCTCTGTGCTGAAACATATTCTCTAAAGTGCCCTGGAGCTGCTGGTATTGTGAATGTTGTCTAAATGACTCATTCGAATTTTTAAGGACAACTCAGTTTAGAAATACTGGTTTTTGGTGTTTTTTTTTTCTTGTTTTGTTTTGTTTTGTTTTGTTTTTAAGTTTAGTCACACAATTGTAGAGAAGAAAGATGCAGAACAACAGATAGCATTTGAATAGAGTCACACAATTGCTGCTGTTTTCCACTTTATGGGATGAAGCCAGACATGAACAAGTGTCACAGTTTCTCCTGATATGCACAGAGTAAATGTTGGTTACTTATGGTGTTTCTGTAAAGGCCCCTTCACAAAAAAAACCAAAAAAACCAAACCAAACCAAACCAACAAACAAATAAAAAACAAACACAAAAACAAAACCAAAAACAATCAAACAAAAAACCCCAAACAAAAAAACCCCAAAAAATCAAAAAAACCAAAACCAAAAAAACAACAACCTGAAATATCTCTTGTTTTGATCATAATGTGAAAGACAACTATCAAACACTGCTGCCTATATGATGTCTGTTTCTGTGGTGCTGCTGCATATTTCACAAACCACAGAACTTTGACTTAAAATTTCATGCATGCATTGGTTTTACACACATGCATATACCTGTATGGTGAAATTCTAGCTCCAGTGAAGCAAAATTTTTCTTAAAATCATTTTACACTATAATTCTATGCACATAAACATTTACAAATACTTGCTTGCATACAGAGATGGTCAGGTTCTGTGTCACATATATCACAGAGCCCCTGAGGCTGCAAAGTCCACATTTTGAAGGTAGGATTTGTTATTTTGCTGAAGTAGACAGACTGAAGGGCTAAATTGTATGCTTTCTGAAAAAAGAATTCAAACCCAGGAATACCTGAGTTTGACTTCACTGACATGGAAAAAGTCACTGTAGAAAGATGCTACTCTGGTAGCAGCACACAGCAAGACAGGAATCCATTGGCTGTTGAGCTATTTTAACTACCAGAACACCACTTAACATGAGTTACCTTTACTTTTGCACTGGTAGTTCCCACACAGAGTCAGAAAGCTCATTGAAAAGGATATTCTTTCAGGCAGTAGAGACATTCAGTTGAGATCAGTCCATAGAATTGCATGGCTTTAACATATGGAAATGCACCATTTGAACTGTATATGTTGACTGTTGTTTGGAATTAAACTAAAACAAGCTGGACTTCTGCTCCATAGAAAGTAAGATTTTCTCAGGCTGTCAGAACAAGACCTCTAAGGGAGTCAAGCCATTTTTCAGAACAGAAAAGAGGCCTTTACTAAATAACCACCCCAGCCTAAACCAATCAGACAGCATATATAGATATCCTTTCCTAAAAGTTAAGGCCAAAAAGAATACCAGATGCACCTACTGCGTATTCACAGATCATTAATTTTAACCAAAACATTTAGTTGATGCTCAGAGACTTTAGTGACGGAAAAGCATTTCTCTGCATAGAAAATTATCTGTTACAGGCACAGGGTTGGCAAGACCTGAGGAAGACATGCAATGGCAAGGAATTAATCACCTGAGATGTACACAAATGATCCTAGCAGACAAACCACACCTCATGCTATATGAGGTGAAAGATCCACAGAGCCTGCCAACCTGACCCAGGGAAAATTCCCTCTCAAACCAACTGAGGGAATCTGTAATCACTCTCTATGCCACCTACAAAGAGATCTCCTGCTCTGGCCAATTTCTTGTGCTGCAGGGGAAAGCAGTTAATAACAATGAAAAGAAGCCACGTACAGAAACCTTTGTTCCTTGCACAAGGGAGGAGATGAAAAGAAATCTGCCCTGATCATCTTCAGAGAAATTTTGGTCTGTTGTCTTAACGTGGAGTTGCTGTCTATCAGCTTTTGAGTTGAATGCTTTCCCATTAAGGAAAGGGATGAAAAAGGCAAGCTGTCCAGGCCAGGCTTGAGCTCTTATCATCAACAGATGTTGCAGCCAGAAGCAGCTTCTTATTTCAAGACTGAGTTAGCTGAACTTCAGCTTCTGTCAGCCAGGTGGAAAAGCCTCTGCTGCCAGGTGTCTTCTTCAGACTGACCTCTCACCCTGCTCTCAAATTATCTGAATACTCTCAATTCTTGACACCCCTCATCCTGATGTTTGTGAGTCCTTAACTCACATTACAGCCCAGCTTAGACAGAACAGGACACATCACCTGATGAAGAAGGCTAAATGTTTCTGTTTTTCATGGACCACACCATCCCTTTTCTGCCACAACACAGCAGGAAAAATTAAAATTAAATAAATTATCCATGATGCCACCTAAGTCCATCCATAAACCACTGTTTTCCAAAATGTGATTTACTCTATTGTCCATGCCAGTATATACCAGCTCAGGCTTGACTGTATTAAAAAACACTCTTTGGCCACAACAGAAATCTTAAACTAGGTGATTATGCTTTACTTGGCCTTACTGTTTATTTTCTTGCTAACTTTTTCCTCAGACTTGATGTTATGCATCAGCAGATACTATACATTACTGACTTTATTACTGATTAAAGTTTGCCTCAATGTATGGAGTAAAACTACTGTAAAAGTATTTGAGCAAGCTGAATGAATTTGGAGGAGAGCACACTTCCCATAGAGATTGTCACAACTAGAAGCAGAGAAAGACTATTGAATATTTTAGGCAGCAGTTAAGCTGTAAAGCTGAAGAATATTTCCGTGCTTGCACAGAAAAAAAACCAACCAAAAAACAGTAGAGGAGAGATTTTGCTCAGGGGACAGCAACTGCATTGCTGATTGAAGTGGAAAATCTGTGAAGGAACCTCTTGCTGGAAGTGCTGGCAATGTATCATCCAAAGCAGTACATGCTTTCTCTTTACCAGACAGGGATCTTTCATTTCATCTATCATTCAGAACTTGTAACGCTTCCAAAAGTCACATTACATTGTCATACACTCCCATTAACACAAAGACTTTTACTTTGTGAAGATATTGGCTGTGGTAAAAGATGGGCATAGGGAGCAGGTGCTACAGGTGGCCTTTTCATATTGAGATGCTTCATCAATGCAACCAGAGAAGCTGTGTTTCTTCTGAAGATGAATTGCATCTCCCCAGCTTCCTGCACAACACTTTGTACCTGAGTTTCTAATATTTCTAATAGCCTTCTCCACCAGTGTGCCAATTATACTACTACAACAATCCCAGCCAAATTAAACAGGGGAGTTGCTTCCACCATGTAACACAATTTCTGAGACCTAAGGAAAGCCCAGCAACACATCTAAAACTAATAGTTATAGAGAGGAAGGCCAGGCCATATCCTGTTTTCTTCATAAGAAGGAGATCACTTTTTCCCTCAACAAAACACTACATTAAACCATGTCAGAAGCAGTAGCTAAAGTAGTACTTTTAGTGGTCAGGAATGAAAACACACTGGTGTTTCAAATTGCTATTCCAGAGTAGAGAATGAAATAAACATAAGTCAGACCATGATTTTGAAATTTCCATACCTTTGAATCAGTGTGATAATAATCTTTCAACGTCAAAGGATAAAATGAAATTTAATATAATCGTTATTTTCCTTTACGCTTTGCAGTTTCTACATGTCTGAGCTTACCAGGGTAAAAAAGTATTGCCTTGCTACAGAGACAGAAGTGATCAAGGAAGCTGCATGGGCATTGGATATGCTTTCCAGAATACAAAGAAGAAAAGGTTGATAGATAAAGGGTCAGTTCAGCAACATAAATTATGTAGCTCGTTAAATACACTACCACCACTATCCACAAAAAAAAAAAAGGAGGTATTTAACAGGTTTAGTAATTTGGTACAGTGGGATGATATCCATCACTAGATCAACATTTACACATACAGTAAATTAATTCTAAGCATCTGATGTTAAGAGAAATTGTATAACTGCATACCCTGTCAGGATTCTTGTTTATAAATGTCCTGCTTAATGTCTTTATTGATAATCTAGATGAGAGGATTGATAGTACGATTAGTGAATTTGCAGGTATCTCCAAAGTGGGTAGGAGTGTTGATCTGCTGTAAGGCAGGAGGCTCTGCAGGGGGATCTGGACAGGCTGGATCAATGGCTGGAGACCAAAAGTAGGAGGTTCAACAAGACCAAGTAGCAGGTTGTACATTTTGGCCATAATAGCCCCAGCAGCACTCTAGCTCCACAAAAAGTGGCTGGAGCTGCCCAGCAGAAAAGGATGTGGGGGTGCTGGATGAAAGTGGCTGAACATGAGAAAAAGTCTGCTCAGGTGGCCTAGAAGGCCAAGGACATACTGGCCTGCGTCAGTAATAGTGAGGTCAGCAGGACCAGGGAAGTCATTCTTCCCCTGTACTCAGCACTGGTGAGGCCACACCTCAAGTGCTGTCTTCAGTTTTGGGCTCCTCACCACAGGAAAGACATTGAGGTGCTGGAGCATGTCCAGAGAAGGAAATGATGGAGCTGGGGAAGTCTGTACGGCACAAGTGTGATGAGGAGTGTCAGAGGGAGCTGGGGGTGTTCAGTCTGGAGAAAAGGAGGCTCAGAGGGGACTTCATCACTCTCTACTGAAAGTGTAGCCAGGTGGAGATCAATCTCTTTGACCAGGTAACCACTGACAGGACAAGAGGACATAGTCTTAAGGTGTGCCAGGGGAGGTTTAGGTTGGACATTAGGATGAATTTCTTCACAGAAAAGGTGGTTAGAGTTTGGAATGGACTGCCCAGGGAGGTGGCAGAGTACCTCCCTGGAGGTGTTTAAGGAAAGACTGGCCGTGGTACTCAGTGACAGGGTCTAGTTAACATGGTGGTATTAGGACTCTATCATCTCAGAGGTCTTTTCCAACCTAACTGATTCGGTAATTCTGTAGTATTTAATTACAACCCACAGGTAAATATCAGAGCTTTAAATAGTAGTATCAAAGATCACTGTTTCCTTAACAGTGCCATTTTAAGTTTAAAAAACCTGTTTTTTAACTTCATGCGCAGCCCTTGCAGTCCTAAACCCACCTACTGCTATTCACCTCATTAAATACTCTGCTCAAAAACAGCTTTAACAGCAAACCGTAAACAGACTGACACACATATGTCAATGAAGCCTATGGAGCTAAAGAGAAGAATAAAATAAAGCAAAGTTATATCACTCAGAGCCTTGATGGCCTGGCTACAAGAAACTCTTGGGTCTTTACCTTAGTTCTAGGTCAGTTAATTGAGTCAATTGACCAAAACTTTTCCTCCTTCTTAAGAGCTGTAAAGTTCAGGATTACAGCTGTTGTCTGGGCCAACCAAATCATAGCCAGCACTGAGTAAAATTAAACACTAATTCCAGTGGCATAAGGTGGCCTAACACTAAGATAGTCCAACCTATTCTAAAAGGTTTCAAGTCATTTGAGTGGGCAAAGACATCCTGATTCTTCTGCTTTACTCAGACTTGCTACCTTTTAAAATTTTCAGATTTCCTTGAAAGATATAGCAGGATTTGTACCTCTACGAACTCATGTATGCCTTTGTCTATTCTTTCAGGACAAAAAACTTCTCTTGATGTTATTAATCACAACTAACAAAAGAAAAGGAAGAGGGGGTGAAGGGACAGATTATCTAAGGATCATGTACTATGCAGAGCAACAGTGGTTTGTATGTGCTTTTTGCTCAGAAATACTAACTTAATTCAAGACATAACCAACAACTTTTGTTTTATGCCCTTTTTANTCCATCCCCCCAAAATTCTTATGTAGTACTGTCCATGCTCTGGATGTTCACAGGCTACAAGAAAGGTCTTAGGGGAAAAGAAATAAAAATAAAAAATTTTTAGAAGCAGAAGAACAATTTCAGAAGAACAATGTTAAACCATTAAAAGAAAACCTCCACCTTCAAAATGGGCAGATTTTTAAAAATTTCTTGTCAAAAATTCTTTTTCTGTATACTCTTTGACAACATACTAAAAATGTCTTAAAGGCACAGATCTATTCAGAAACTTCAAGAGCTGAGGGTTGATGGCATGCTGCACTTGCTGTTTTGATGAGTTTACACTCCATGAAGAGGAAGGAAACATCCCCCTGCACAGCATATGGCAGCACTACAGGAGATAGCAACAAGAAACGACCTTCAAGGGACCATCTGCCAGTTCTGCTCCAGTCACACCTCCTCCTTGCCCACAACATGACCCTTATACCAAGGAGACCAGCAAAGGATGCACATGGGAAACATCCTAAACAGTTAAAGCTCATGCTAGGCTTGCATCATTCACTTCACCTTTGCTAGAGTTTTCCCAATCAAATGCCAAGAGCATTTAACCTTTAACACTGTTGTCCAGAAGCATCTGAACACACCGCTGAAAACATGGCCCAGAGGTGGTTATCCACTCCTCACTGCTTCCACATCTTCAAATATTCTTTCAAAGAATAACAAAGGGGGAAAACTGCTAAGACAAAACTGTGATCTTTATGGCAGATGGTACCACAGGATAAATGGCTGTCGGTCTGCTGTAAATAATTCATCATTGTCAAGTGTGGTGCTCCAGTCATGTCAACAGAAGTATGTGATACTAAGAAAAATGTAACATTTGTCACAGAAGTACCACAGACATCATGGGGCTTTCTTTATAACCCAAGTTAGGCACAAGAATATGATTGACAGAGCTAAGCAAAACTTTAAAGATGCATGGGAACAACCTTACTTACACACACACACCTGCCTCTGCAAGCTGTGTGACCCCCCATAACCAGAGACAAGTAAGCTGAGTGCCACTGACTTTCATTCGCTTGTGAGAAGGTGATCAGAGAATGAGAGGAATGGGCAGGAGCTTTCTTCTGTTTCTCTCTCAAGCCCCCAGCATGGCAGCCAGTGCACATCATGTTCTCTGCACATTTAGGCCGCCAGCAATTTATAACATGAGCTAGAGAAAAAGTGAAGTAGGGAGTCAGCTGAGGCTCACAAGATAACATTCAGCCTCACAGCTCTTAGCACAAAGCCTAGGACAGTCCAGATCGTGCCACACCACTAGACAACAGGGCTCAAGCTCGTGTTTCAGGGATGACATAGAAACAGGTGGGCAAACAGGCAGTCACCAGTGGAAGACCTTTCTGAATACTGCCCTTACAATGCAGCATTTCTCTTAGACAGCTCCAGAAAGTCCAGAGCTACAAGAACTATTCTTCCCAAATTACAGGGAAGGCCAGCAAAACAAGGAACAGCCTTAGTTGATTCACAAGAGAAAATCCAGGTAAAGAACTGCAAACCCAGTTATGTTGATCTCCTCAGTAACTGCACAGAGATGATGATATGCTTGACCTCGAAGAGAGGCTTGGGTCACCTATTAATCTCCTTCCAGAAGAGGTCCCCATATCCATCTATGGTGCCCAATAGCAGCTTTGAGTACTGGAGGAACACATCTTTAGCGTCCTCCCTCATCTACACATCTTATCTACAAGGTTGTCACAGGTCCCAGCTTGAGTATACAGTTATTTAGCTCAAGAGAATTTTTTTTAATCCCCTGTGTTTCTGGCTGATGCTTGTGCATTCCAAGCGACAGTGAGAGAGGCTTCCCTAACAGCCATGGTGGATGGGGCACAGCCCAAAAGATCTCCAATGCCTGCCCCTGGTAAGACACCTTTCCCCAAACAGCAGGCAAGGATGGGCTGTCAATGCTTGAAATAGCAGATAGACCTGAGATTTAGGATGAATATAGCCTTCATTTAAACTAAATATATTCATGCAAAATAGTGTCAACACCTCCCTTCTTTTTTTCCTCCCCTCTTGTCACTTCTCTCTCATTTCTGCTCATTTTATCCACATTACAGCTGTAGCTGTATAAATGACAGGCTGTGGCCTAGCATCATGTGACAGATCATCCTACATCAGCTCTGAAAAATGGAGATGCTGTCAACTGTCTGGTTCTCCTCACATTCACTGTCAGCATCAGTGCATTCAGGCAGCGTGTCACAGCCATCTGAACAAGATGAATACAGCACTGTGAACATCAGCTTGGGAACCAAGTCAATCAAATATGTGACCACAACCACACAGAATCATTTGTGCTGAGAGACTGCCACAGAGAAAGGGTTCCTAGTGCCCTGCTATACCCGTACTGCCACTGGTAGTTTTTAATTAAAATATCTGCTTGATCCAGTTGAAAAACAAAGAGGGATTTTTGTGATTAGGCTTTCCATACAGTAGATTGTAAAGAAAATCTCAGCAGCCCCTGGGGTTGAAGACAACCCTGGCATGAACTACAGCTGTCAGAGACCAGTCTGGCTGTTCCTAATCTCAATGGACTAATTTCACTGACAGGCTCCCACTGTGAAGCAGGGGGATTGAGTCTCCTGTGCTACCCAGGTGTCCCTAATAGAGGGTCAGAGGAGATAATGTTGTATCCTTTTGTCTACCTGGTTTGATAGAAGATGTCATTGCCCATGGCAGGGGGGGTTGGAACTGGATGATCTTTAAGATTTCTTCCAACCCAAGCCATTCTGTGACTCTATAATTGTTCAGGACAGCTAATCTAAAAAGGAGATGAAATTAAAGGAACCAAAGAGAAGACTGTTGCCATTTAGTTCTCATTTGTAAAAGCAGAAATAGCAATGAGTCATGCAATGGTTCAGAGCTTTTCTGTTCATAGTACAACATGGGTGTGCACTGCCTCCTTTCCTACCCCTCCTCAAGGCTCCGGGACTCTGTATCCCAGCTGAGTGCACTGAAAGTTGTGCGCCCCTCACCAAGGCACCTTGAAACAGAGGCCTTTCCCATAGAACAAGAAGCTGCACATGAACAATTGTGGAGGGCATTAAATGGGAAAATGAATGTTAATCCTGTTCCATTGTATTTCATCAGACAACATTCATAGTTTTTCTGGTTTTTCTCTCTCTTTACTCTCTCTGTCCCCTGGAATGCTCCTCTCATAAATATGTGCAAGCCTTTATGTGTCTCTCTTATAAAGTGTCTGTATTCTTTTGCCTGCTACAGGTTGGTCTCACAACCGGGACAATCAATCACTACACAAACAAGCAGGAAAATGTTAACCCATTGAGTCTGTGCTCAAATTGGTTTCAACATCAACAAACTAAAGCAGTGGTCTGGAAAAACACCAGAAATGCCTTTAGCAATTCCGTGATAAAAAGCAGCATTCACTCAGTTAAAGTGGCATTTATGGGCAAATTTTTGAGCACTGTCCCAGAATGAAAAATGGGCAGTATGTTAAAATAAGTATCATAAAAACACCAGGAAAAATGCCAAAACAGCAAGGACTTTGCAACAGTCAAAGAACAGCCGTATCCAAAGAGAACAGGATTTCAGCTCAGATAAAAGATGACCCTTTCAGCTGTATTGGGAGGTTCTCCAACCAGAAGATCCATTTGAGTTGTCAGTGGAAGCCTGGACTTCCTTCTGGCTGCTAACACAAACACTGAATCTCTTTCTGCGCTACATGGCTGTCTGTGCATGAATGACACAGCTCACTAGTAGGGGAAGAGGAACTCCAGTGACAGAACTTTTATCTTCATAACAGAAGGAGGTGGGGTAAACTGTGAAGGAAAAGCTGCAGAACACACCATTAACAGTAAAGTGTTCTCCTGATTTGTGGGACTGCATCTCTCGGCCTTGCTTGGATTGCCATCTCATTTGGTACCTGAATGAGAGCACTGTCTCATTCAGTGCTTTATCTGAAAATGAAAATTTAGAGCAATTGAGAAATTTAGCAAATTTAGAGTAATGCCATGAGGATCTGTCCATGACTCTTCTGCCCCTCTTGTAGCTCTTAACAGAAGGAAAATGTTCCTTGTTTTCCAGATGTAGAATGCACATGCAGCTGAGCTAGGCAATTTATCTGAAATATGACACCCATTATTAAAAATAGCAAAAATCAAGACAGTTTACTTAAATTAGTAAAAATATTCTCCAAATTCCAAAAGATAATCACTATAGTTGCTGTGGATTCTCTACTGTCCTTGTCCCAGTCAGCAGATATAGTCATATGGAGATGTTCATGTGCAACTGTGGATATGAACCAAATCATTACTTCTGAATCAAATGAATGCATCGAATTACTATGAATCAAAACATTACTTCTGAAATATATACCAAGCTCTACAAGCTACTTCTGTCCTATGATTTACCTAAACAAGGAGATGCATTTATTTAAATAGCTCCCTGGACTGACAAGGACCTTAAAGCAGCTCAGCTTATCTCAGATAAGATCTAGAAAGTCAGGTTAGCTCGCAGCCAGGGGATCATATAAATCATGGAAAGTTTCTTCAGTTTTATATCTTCAGCACTGGCCTGTGCTCCTGCCATACACACATGAAAAAATAAGCAGCAAGGCCAGGCTGAGACCATATTTGATTCTGCTAATAGTCATACCTAGTCCTTTGGGAGATAAAAAAATTCTATTATAGTTCACAAAAGATAGGAGAAAACTGAATTTTTCCTTTCTACTAACAGTATTTTTAAGAGTAATGCAGGAAAGCTGCAAGAGATTTTATGTTGTGTTTAAAAAAACTCTCTAGAAATTACAGAACCATCTGTGTTAAGAGAATTAATTCTTTATGACCTAGCAAATTGGACTTTCATTTGCCATGAGGTACAGTTACCTGACACATTGTCGAGTTGATGGATATTTTTAAAGTTAGATCTCATTCTGAAATGCAGGCTGTCTGCTGCCAGCACTTGAGTAATGTGCTGGCTCATTAACAGATCTCTTTGTACGAGAAGAGGTAGAAGATTATCCCCAAGCTCATGTCTTCTAGCCAAACAGACACATTATTCTTGCGGTGCTCAAAGTTCTGAATGGTCATTTACAGTAAAGGCAACAGCTTTCACTGGGAAACAAGTGACTTGCCAAGAAATGATGAATTATTAAAGAAAAAAAAAAAAGAATAAAGAGAAGCAGATCTATTGCAACTCTCCAAAAGATGAAGCTTTGACAAGGAACAAACTTGAGAAATGCAGTAACTTGATCATCTAGTTCATACCTCAACAGCTCTGCTATTCCCTCAGATTCTACCAAGAGGAATACAGAAATGTGACAGAAATGTAGGTGTCAGAAGACAATCTAACTGGGGGCAGGGATTGGAGAGGCAAAGAAAGCTATGAAATGTGATATAGGTACAGTGCCAAGTAACATAGCATTAAGACAAGCTGACATTACTAGAACAGATATAATTCCTGGCCCTACTTGATGGAGCTTATTCACTGTGTTCATCACTTCTTATCCAAGCTGTCAGGAACATTGTAGCACTTATCATACACAGTATTAACAAAAAACACACCTTTGAAAACTGTGTTAAACAAACTGAGATAATTCATGACAGAGTTGCTAAACTCACAGGAAACGGGTTTGTTTTCTGACCACCAAGCCAAAATCTTGAAGACTTTTCATGACAGGCACTTCTCATGTAACCATTGCTTACGTTTTTCTCACCAAGAAGCTTTCTAAAATCTCAGTCTTGTGGGGTAACTGCCAAGAAAGTAGACAACTTCAAATTCTTCAACTCTCAAGTGTTAACTGGTGGGTCAAATAGAATCTGGTGGGTCATCTGTGTGCCATGTCAGCACTTTAGTCAATAAGAACTAATATCTAACAGACCCAAATATCCCTTTGGGATATTTGTTCATGTTCTTTTTAATTAACATTACATGTAAAGTAGTCTACATAACTGAGCTCTGGGATAACACTGTGATATTAGGGCAAGATTTGAGCCAGTCTCACCTGTCATTACTGCACTAGAGGAGCACAAACACAATACCCAGTATGGAGTGTGGTCACACTTGTTTGTCAGTTGTATGCAGAGAACATGTTTCTCATCATTTACCTCTCTGATCAGGGAAATAGACTTCTGTCAGCATCAGCAGAGTGAGTGAAGGAGAAAACAGTCCCAATCTGCAGTCCATACTAGTTGGATAAAGTAAGTAGATCTGGTCAAACAGTGAACTAATTCAGAGCTAGGTCATTAAACAAGTTAGCTCTGATATTATTCACTGAGTTGCATTATTCATTGTGTGCAGATAATTGCCAGGTAATTTGCAAAATATTTCTGGCTCGTGATTATTTCACAAATATTCATTTCTTCAAAAAGAAGTTTCGGTCACCCAATGAGGAAAGAGGCAAAGAATGAATTTGAACTGGATAATCTATTATATATCACAAGCATTGTCTTGCTGAATAAACCTGTCATGAATAATCCATAGACCAAAAGAGATGCACCTATTGCTTACCACCAACACAGAGATAACAGGCTTAGTCTGCAAACAATAGAAAGTAGGTTGTTTATTGTATAATTCATTTGCTACAAATAATTCAGGGTGCTGATTTATTTTCCAGAACACATTTAAAATAATACCTATTTTGAAAGTAGCAAAACCATATAAAGTTAAATAACACTAATTAATTAGATTAACTGATTCTAAGAACTTGAAGGTTGGCTTCAGAGCCAACAAGGAAAAAGAGTAAGATGAACAACAAAAAAAGTCTACTTGTAGATTACATAATGCTGCCTCTTCTGGATGATAGAGAAGTGATATTTAAGCAGTGTCAGTAATCTCATAAATTTGCTGAGATCACCATCAACATTACTAAAAAAAATATCCCACCACTCTCTATCAGCCTCAAGACATGATTGGGTACTTTACTACGTGCACAAGCCCACCTCAGTACCACCTTCAGCAAGGTAATTTCGGTGGTCAACATATTATCAAGAGACAGTGTCAGGGAAAAGTCAGTAGTGAAAAACCTAAACTACTTCATCTAATAATGCTTCACCACTATGAACCAAATAGGCCTGCACTGTTTTAAGGCCATAATTTTGCTGCCTCCAGTTGAAATCCTCCCAAATACCAAAGACTAATAAGAATGAAGTGGGTTTTGGCCGTGAATGGGAGACTCTTTGTGAGAAGGGAGAGCTTAAAGGACACAGGGAAAACTATTCAGACATTAGACATTTTTTTTCCATGGAATTCCTATTACCCTTTGAAATTTTCCTCCTGAACTTCCAAATCTGGATATTTCTTTAATGAATCAGATGCCTAGGAAATGGCCACAGTTTGCTTATTTTCATCCATTTTATCATTAAGTACCTCCTGAAAAAGCTTTCCTAATTTTTTATAGAATTAAAATTAATGAACGTGCTGGAGATAGAATCTCCAGATTTGCCATCAAAGAGATGGCCAAAAAAAAACCAACAAAAAAAAGACTCACCTTAAAACCTATAATGTGGCCTGGGCTTCAGGTTGCACTGCAACAGTTTTTCTTCATAAAGGAGTAGAAAAATGTGGTGAAAATTTGTTCTAAAGCAGACACACTGATCTGTCTCTTTCTTGTATTATTAGTATCTCAATTTACAAATTTTGTAGACCTCATGCCTGAAACTCACAGGCAGTTGGAGATAAAGGGAACTAAACTAAAAACAAAGCAGCTGCAACTGTTAGGAGTGGACTAAAGACTTAATCCTGGAACATCTTACTCAAGTAAGGTAAGTGGGTCTTAATAACATGAGTATCTGAACTTTGTGTAAAATTGGACACAAGGAACAGCTTGGAGACTTAGTGCATATTTTGCAGTACTCTGGAATATTTTCTGATGAAAACCAGGTTTTCAAGTTCTCTTTTGAGTGTTACCATGGTAGTTGATATAAGGAAATAATTTTCAAGGATGGAAATGTCAACTGCCTGATGCCCAAAAATCATCTTCAAAATACTTGAGGGACAAAGGACAGGCTTGTACCCACTGTTGGTACAAGCTGGAAAGAGTGTAATCACTTTGCATAGTTTCCCTCAGGAGGTTGAGGACGAACAAGAACAAATCTGAGGTCACTGCAGACTAACATGGCAATTACCTTACCCTCCTTTTTCCCAAAAGGTATCCCTTGTGCTTTTATGAGTTTAAGAGTACTCAGTAGATGCTGAACTTCCAAAACAAACGATTACATGAAGGGTTTGCTCACATGCCACCCTCACAGTTTAAGGGACAAGGACATGCTAAAGCAATTCCCTGATGCAGGGATAGGATGAATAGACAAATCATCAGACTTTGTCCATGTATCTTACTACTCTGTTCAATTTCACATTATCTTTGTCTGTAAATACCTCTTCTACTTTTGTCCTAGCTTCTTCTGTTAACTTTTTACAGTTTCAGAAAAATTGTGGAAAATATGATCATGTTCTATATTTCATGTTCTATATTTTTCTTTTTATTTATTTATGATTCATATTTTTCATATTTACCTCCATTTTATGTCCTCTTCGAATACATGAGTCCTATCCATAGCAATTAATGGCCGTAAATAACGCAATGTGATGTAACAACATGAAATATGAAAGCTACACATTAGAAAACCAGACTGGTGAACATCCAGCTTGTAGCCCAACACTCTCAATAATCTCAAATATCTACCTAATTCAGATTGGTGGTTTTACAAGAAATATGAAATTTTTGTCTAAATCTCCTTTAATGCCTTTTGGACCTAAGCATAATAGCCTCTTCTTAGATATTGTTTTGGTTTTGGACCCATATAGAGTGCTTTTTGCATGTAGGGAGAAATAAAACACAAAGGGAGAGAAGAAGAGAACAATTAATATGATTTATTTATATGAAATATGCATTAATCATTAGCCAGCCATTCTACATTCATCACTTACAGGAAGGCTCATCATTCAAACCATTTTTGGTGCCAATGTTAATTGTCTGATCTTGGGGATGATCTTCCCTCCCACTGAAATCAACAAGACAACAACTTTCACTAACTCTTACAGGTACACATTTGCCCCTTCATGGCAGCCAAGGAGCTATTTCCTTGTGTTTCCTCCATTTCTAAATAAAATACCTCCTAGGTCTCTTCTTTAGTATTAATTTTTTTCAAGATGACATCTATACACTCATAATTTTAGCAACAGTTTTAACCTATAGCGATGGCCTCATCACTGAAGCTGCTGAGAACATCACAAGGCTTTCTCTGTAAATCGCTTCTCTCTTTGCTCTTGTGTTTTACTTTTATATGTACATCCACTACAAATATAACACCTGATCTGAAAATTTAATCCTCGTCCCCCACAGTAACCATTACTTTGAATTCCACCATGGATCAAAAACAACACACACTTCTACCAGGAAGGCTGCTTGGTAGGAGGCTGGTATATCATACACAATAAATAAAGTACATCACCTATCATAGCAGATGACATCTGCTATGTCATAGAATGTAATAGAATGTCTTGTTTTGCTTTACCCATCAGACAACCAATTGCAGTGGTTGAAAATCTTGTGGTGCTCATCTCTTACTTCTGCAGTAAGCATCAACCCATTTTTACCTCCTCCAAAAGACACCAGAACATACTGGAAACTCTTCTGGGAAATTGCAAATCTGCAAGGATGGTCGTCGAGGTCAAACCTAGAAGCTCACAAAAGCCTGGGATTCTTTGCAATCCAGGTCTTGTACGTGAGCTACTCATTCAGTATAGTGGCTTAGACAGGCTTAGAAAATCACTGTACAATAGGCATCTAGATCCATTTAACTCAGATATATAATAAAACATCTCTAAAGGTATTATGCTATATGCATCAACAAGCAAAGCAATCACAAAACTCAACTCTGCGTCAGAGAGGTTTTCCCTCCCCACACACCCAATATGCATTCATTTTTTAAGTAGTCCCCACACCATTTTTGTCACTGAAACAGCATTACTAGAAAATTGTCACTAATTCTTTTTTTCATCTTTCACAAGAAATGTTTCCCCATTATTTTATTTTAAATGTTCACTTCATTTTGAAGCAATTTTCAAAATAACTGACATTTTTATTTCATGAGAAGCAGTCTTTTCTTAGCCTTCACTAAAAAAGAATGTAACTCCTGCTGTTTTCTGTGAATTGGCATTTTCAAAAGTTGTTTCGAAAATTATTCAAAAATTATTTGGAGTCTAGTTTTTAGTGTAACACAGCATAGAAAATTTCACTGGAGGTAGACCCATTTCAAATGATGTGTATTATATTGGTTTTTTTTAAAAAAAATCTGTACTTTCTGGTTGTCTAGATAATTTCTATTAAGAGCCCTGAATGTGCTAATGGACTCCAATTCCCTTGAATTCAATGGAAGCAACACATTTTAGCATCTCATAAGGAGGCAACTACCACCACATGATTGGATTTTCAAAGGACGGTTTCTCAAATTACCTTTGTCTTGAAAGAATTCCATTCAGTCAGCCCCAAAGCCTGTCTCAGTCATACAATACATGTTACAATCCAGCTATTTCTCCCACTGTCCAGTGCATAACTTTCAAAAACAGTTATTAAATGGCTGCCTCCTTGGTCCCCAAGCTCTTTAATTTGCAACGCTACTCATCTCTTTATTGGAATGTCACCAGAGGACTTGACTATTGTCTGTTAGGGAGTCTATCTAAAGTCATAAGAGCAAACAAACAAAAATTCAGGTTTCTGGGGGAAAAAAAAGGCAAAAAAAAGCTGGTTATTATTTGCACAATATAAGAGGTTTGAAGAATTCAAGGCAAGTTAGAAGGTTCTGGATTTGAAGCAATGACAACAATAACAAAAAAAATAGAAACTGAATTGACTAAATTAATTTTCTTGTAAAAGTGTCACAGTTACAGATGGTAACAATCTGGAAATAGCTGCAAAGAGAAAATAATTACGAAGGGATGAAAATGTATTAATGCTCAACCGTATTGGATGTGTGGGAAAGTATACTCTGATGTATTCTGGCTGTCTTTAATTCATCACCCCACTGTACTAAGTGCCCACTTTTACAAACAAAAAACATTGTCTCACTTGTTGAAATCCTTTATTTAGTAATCTGTGTAGGCTGAAATGTTGAAAATGGTTTCTAAATTCCTGGCTTCTGAATCCATCTTCAAAATTGTCTCTGCCTGTATTGTCACACAGCTGCAGTCTTTAATCAAAGGTCATTAGATTTACCAATTTCTGTCAAACATCCTGACATCATTCCTTCAAAGGAAATATCTACTATTTTAGAACTTGCAAGCAAATGCCACTTAATCCAAAATTGTTCCAAAATAAAATCTCATACCAAGGGTGAGAGGCAGGAAGAGATAAACTTTGGAGCATTCTTCAAAGTCAGCATTAGTATGGCTTGAGAAGCTGCAAAATTGCAGAGAGGATTTAGCCAAAATCCAAAATTCAACAGACCCTAGGCATACATGATACCCATCATCATTTTTTAGCACCCACAAACAAGCACTGTTCCATGAAACACTGCACCTATCAAAAATCACCCAGGTTTTCAGCACCCTCTGCCTCCGGTGCTCACCATTGCCAACATGATCTAGAAATTAACCCCAAGCCATTTGAGAAGTCCAGTCTAGCAGGTGTGCTAAAGCATCCTTTGTGGATCAGGCACATTGCAAGTGGAGCACTGTGCCTCAGAAGCACATGCCCTTGCCAGGAAGCAGACAGCAGTGCTTCATGTGGGTACTTGTGTAGGCAGCTTCCAGGTAATTCCACTCAGAAAAGGTACTGCATCATATTCCCTCTTTGGAGATGGATCTGCAATTCTGTACAGAATTAAATGTAGCCTTGGAAAATGTATGACAAATTATGTATTTTCCCTCATTTATAAATCACAAATGGCTAATATGATACATAGAGAGATGTCCCTACGTGCAGAGAAGACATGCATAATACTCTCTCTTTTGTAATCCCATCGAGGTAGTAGGCTCAAATAAAGTCCCTGATGTTTAGGACATTTGAGAGCTGCCAGTATAAGCAGAGCAGAAGAAGGGGGACACATGTTGACAGGACACACTACTTGACAACAATGACCAACTGCAGCTTCTCAAAAGGTGACACAGCTACTTCATGTCACTTGCTGAGACAATGACTTTCACCTCCAACAAGCCCTGAACAAGGATAGAAAAAAGGTTTCCAGAAACGGAATAATACTAATTATATCTGGGCTATTTAATACCTGATTCTAGAGATGACTGCTAAGGGACCAGAGCATAGTGAACAAAGTAACATCCTACTGTCTGGATTGGCAAAAGCAAACAGTACTACTGTACAGATCTACACATGAAAACAAAACATGCACAAGCACTTTATCGGGTATTTATTTTTTAACTGCTTCGGACAGTGACCCAAGTAGACTAAATGTTTTATGGACCCATCAAGAACAGCCTGCGCCATTAAGCTCAGACATGAAACTAGGAACCACTATAGATATGTTCCTCACCATTCTAAGTGCTGTTTACAGCTCCCAGCATCATCAAAAAAAGAAACAATGGAACAAAATTGAGTACAAGATCCAAGTGGCACAGTCAAAGAAAAGCAATTCCACCCTTCATAAGTGGTAAAATTAGAGTTTTGTGAAGACGTGCATTAAGGGATGAAGCTTGAACACACACAGCTGTCCAGGCATCACAGAACTAAGAGATGTTTATACATGAAGAAGCACAGCTTTCTTAACAAGCAATGTACATTCAGAAGACCTGCTAAACACTGGATGTCTTTATGTCACTGCCAAGCAGTCGTAATGAATGAAGCACTTCTCAATCCCAGCTAAGATCAAAACATTATTGGTGAAGAAGAAGAAAGGTCCTTCTGTATTAAATAAACCAAAGCTTCTGTACTGCCAAACAGTCCTTTGGGGAGTTCAAGTGGAGCCTGAGAGGGACATGATAGAGAACACAATACTCCCTCTTCTACAGAAGCAAAACAAGAGTGCTTTCCTTCTTTCCAGGGCTGCAAAAGCAGTGTTACCCTCAGCTCCCACCTTGTCTCAGCTGGCGTTATAAAAGGTTCCATCTGCTCCAGCCACGGAGTCAGTTATCTATGATGCTTACTCTATGCAGGCACCCACACTATTACTGAAGATTGGTGTTCATTTCTGAAACTCTGTTCAAAGCAAAAAGTAATGAATGTTTTATTCTGGAAAGGATCCCAGCAGATACATATCCTCACCCTCACCATTACTTAAGTTTTTCCTCTGTATTATTTTGAGAAGATGAGATCATGCAGATAGACTCTTATCCTGATAGTCTAAGTGAACTGAGATCTAACTTTCTGAAAATTAGCAAACTGGGTTACAAGCACCCAGTTATTATTTGCAACTAAGTAATGGCATTGGCAGTAGTTTGTTAATTTTCTGTAGGGTTTATGCTCAAATGTATGCACTACTGTACAGAATATACACAACTTTGGTTACACTCAGTTTATCTATAAAAGAATTTGTTTTGTTTGCATTAGACAAAAGAATTTCATTGTCAGAAGAAAGTTTAAGTTTCTGTTATTGTTACTTGGGCAGAACAGTGTGTGGGTTAATGGATCTGCCCACAAAAGCTAAATAGCTTTAGCCACTTCAAACACAAACTGTGAAGAGTTGTTCTCTCCTAAACTGTAGCCACAAAAGGTCCTTAGCATAGTTGGCCTAAACTAGGAAGCATCTTAGCTATGTAAACTACTTCTGAAGGAGGTTAACATGGATAACAAGTCCTTGTCCCGATGAGCTCATAAATGGAGTAGTGTTTTGGTTTTGTTTTGCTGGAGATTTTTGGTTTTGTTCTGGGGTTGTGTTTTTATTGTTTTGTTGTTTGTTTTCTGTTGTTTTGGGGTTTTGTTGTTGTTGCTTTGATTTAGGGTTTTGTTGGTTTTGTCTGTTTTTTAAAAAAGGGCATCAGAACATTAGTTTCAGCAGAACTAACTGTAGCTTAGGTTCCTGCTGTTATTTCCCAACTGGCTTCTCAGAACAGTAATCTATCATAACTCTCTTGATATATTTTTACTCTGTTTATGTATTTCCATTCATTTCAGTTTAATCAAGAAATAATTGAAAAGTTCATTCTTTTGCTACTAATGAAGAAAAGGACATTAAAAATAGAAATCCAGCAATTGACACAATTACCTAAGGGATTTAATTGTTAGCATGAAATTAACATTAAGTTCACCCTCTCCTTAAGGAAAGACTGGACATTTGTGCTAGGCTTTATAATACCTCTGAAGCATACTGCTGACATCAACAGCAATAAACATGCTAAAGTTCTACAAGCCAAGCCCTGTGGTCTCTTAAGTGGGTCAATTGAGTAAGTCCCTTTTCAAGTAAGTTACACCTAAAACATTGCTCACTTCCAGGCCTAAAAAATACAAATGTGAAAATTTCTGGGTTTTGTTCCCATCAACTCTTCCTCAGTCATTAAGGTTCACAAGAGATATTACAAATATGGAAGGGTTTTTGAACTGAAGTAAAAAATAAAAATATTTAGAGAAAAGTAAATAAAAACATAAGATACCACTTTCTCATTTTAAGCAGTAGGATGGGTGCCTAAAGCTATGGAACAACAAGGTCACTTCTTTTTAAAAATTGCAGTGATGCCAAACTGGTGAAGCAATTTTAGCAACCATAGAAAAATGTACAGTGAAACCAAGCGCAATGAAGAACCTAATCTCTTACATATACAGGCTAATTCACCAGAGCAGGCTTTCCCTGCAGTTGCAGCTGCTCAGAATCAATGCTTGCCTTCCCCAGAAGCTGCCTCTCCAGCACAAGGCCTCTTGACCAGCAGCAACACTCACCCTGCCTGTCTTACCTTTTTTTCTCAAACCATTACCAACACAAACACATTAACTCTTAACTCAGGCTATCCAGCATTCTGCTGAGCATCTCTTTCACAGTTAAAATGAAAGAAGTTGCTATCTTTTCCTAAAATCAAAGCACAAAGGAAGGTTACACAACACAACATACACCACTCCATGGGGCAAAGCTCAAATAAGATGCTGCTTCATATGCATGCTGAATATAAATAATACTGTATGTATATACCATATGAAAATTAAGATTGCCAGTAGTTAGCTGTTGCCCTTTCTTCTTCAGGGTAAGCAGAGAGCTTTCTTGGCATCTGTGTTTTCTTATTCAGAGCTTGTGCATGAAAGAATGGGGGGTGGCCTGTTCAGAAGATCCTTTTTCCTACAGTAACCAATTTCCCCAGGCCTTCTACTGACAAAAGGTTTGTCCCATGAGCAGTCTTGCTTTTAGTACACTTGAAGAGTCAAATACAGCTACTGACAATACAGAATCCTTGAGCATAGCTTGAAATGCTTGCCTAATTTCCAGTGAATTTTACAGAGTTATGACTACTGCTGTTTGAAAGGAGGCTAGCTGGCACAGGATCAAGCAATACACCAACAGTTTCAAATATGGAACAAGGTATTAACTTTTCCAAGAGTTTAGTTCCAACCTCCCAGCAGTAACTATCTTTTAAGCAATACATTTGAAGAAGAGGAAAATAAAGGTACTTTTACAAGTACTGCTACTTTTATTGCTAGTACTTTTAAACACTTTAAAAGAAGACTTAAAAGTACAACTAAGCTTATATCTGGGCTTTGTTTTAAGCAAATAGAGAAATATAATTTGCACATTAAAAAAAAATAAAACCAGCTCTGCCCACTGAATGGACAAAGACAATTTAACCAGGCAAGATCTAGGCACCATTCTCTCTCCATAAAAAATGCAACTACTGTACCTCTAATAGTCTTTAAATTATATGTAGACATTAAAATCCTCAGATTCCAGGTGTTACAAAGTAAACTTTTACTGTCATGCAAGAAGTCATGCTCATGCCAACAAGTCCTGCCTACTGAGTTATCTTCCACTTGAGAAGGAAACTATGGCTACAACTTTCATCATCCTCAAGATCTTTTATTCTTTTTAAAGATTACTGTCAATCAACATTTGTGCTAAAAAAAATCCCAACTTTCCTCTGCTCATGGTTCCTTAATTGCTTACATATTACCTTAAGATACTTAAAACATTCATAATCTTCTTTAAAGCAAACCCCTTTGGGTATAGGAGCACAGAGAGATTCAGAGCAAGTTTTTCTTCTCAATCTATTTGTACCTGTCTTGCTAAGTACAATGCGTCAACCAAGCCCACATCCTGGATTTAAATTTATAATGCTCAGTTCACCAGAGGGATTTACCTTTGCAGGGAGGAAAGAGGCCTGTTCAGATGCATCTTAATGCCTGAATCATTTTCAGAAAAACTGATTATGCAATGAACATGAATAGCATTAAAAAACATATCTTGGAGTTCTGAGTTGTAGTAGGAAAAGGTTGGTTTAGGGATATGCTTCCCTTTAGCCACGTCTGATCAGTATAAGACTCCATGAGATGGTCTGCACTGGCCATTCAGCACAACAGGGCTGTCCCTGCTTTAGATGTGAGAACAATTCTATGACTTCTTCCTCTTCCCTTTCTCTTATCCATCCTCTAAAACATCTAAGAAAAGTTAGCATTTGCTGGATTTGCAGTATACCCATAGTCTAACATTTTAATCTTCTGGATGCCAAACACCATTCACAGGAAAACATGTAATGCCCTCAAGAAGCTGTTTACCAAGCACAGCCTCATTGAGGCAACATAATTAATGAATATTAATCCAGACAACAACTCAGCCGACAGACAGGAATGCAGTGTCAGCACTCAGCAAGATGAAAATGGGATGCCTTTCTGTGTGCAAAGAAGGCAAACACTTTCATATTAAAGGAATTTCAGGAAATGAAAACAGAAGGGGCTGGGGAGTTCAGTTGGAGGTAGATTTGCACACTGTCAGGTTTCTATTTCTGGAACAAGTTTTTACCTTTTTGGTTTTAAAATGAGAAACTATGAGAAGCTCACTGGTGTCCCAGTGAGTCTTAAAAAGCAGTAAAATTCATCTTTCCAGATTTTTTGGTCAGGCAGCAAGAAGTGATTAAACTCCCTATTGCTCCAATTAGCAGTAGGTAGCTGTGTAATTTCAGTTAGAGCACTGGAAGGAATACTGGGAGAACAATCCATATTTTTATATCCCTGTGCTGGCTATGCCAAATCACAGGAGGGGACTAGAGACTGGATTCTTTGCCATACAGCCTCTCCAGTTCTTGCAATCTTATCCCTGGTCTCAGGGTGTCTGTTGCAAATTCAAAGACCTGCTCTTTGGATCTACTTCTTGAATGTGATGCTTGGTTTTATTTGAGGAGTTGCAGTTGACTCTTCCAGGGAAGGGAAGAAGCAAATCCCTGGGTCATGGAAACCTACTGTTTCAACCTACTGTTGAAGGTCCATATGTATCTCTGCTCAATATGGAATTACACTGCGATGATTAAAACCAATCCAGATTTTTTTCATTATACCCCTTTCCAGAGGAAAAATAAATTATATTTTTCATAAAAATTATCTGTTTGTGGTTTTTTTAGCTGAACTGAATTTCTTTAGGGTGCAATTAGTTTGGAAATTCATATATATATTGTGTCTTCACATACAGCTCTGTATAGCTCTTTTGAGGACAAACACAAGAAACTTTGTCAGAAAACATGAGCTAAAGATATAAACATATTTGAAATATAGTGCTAATTTTTCCAGATCCATGCAGACATAAAAACATTAATTTGCTGAATAGACAGTTATGGGATCTGTTGACATATTGTTACTGCTAATTCTCATCAGCACAAAACTTCCTTGAGAAGCAAAACGAATGAAAACTGGTTGGTTTCCTATCAATCAGGATTCCACAGACGCTCTGTCTAATAATATATGCTCCAGGCACAGGTTTCCCTCTGCTTTGAGGACATTCATAACATCACTCTCCTCTGCTGATCTCTGCTGCCCAATAACACAGTTATGTTGCTGCCTTTATGTCAATGTGGGCATGAACAATATATCTCCTCTACTTACTTCCATGAGTCATGCAGTTTTGTAGGCTCAGAAGAACTAATTATCTTTAGAACTTCTGTCAAATTTGGTTAAAAACAGTGAAAGCACCGAGAAGAGTAAAAAAGGATGTGTGCAGATGTGCAGACAAGTGTGGAATCCCTGCAGCCCCTTGACAATAGACAAGCATAGAGCATGATCTCTTAAGCCATGTTTCCTGAGGAAAACCAGCTAAAAAAGGAGTACAGCAGTAGTTTTTTCAAAGCTCATTCATTGTATATCCTATTCATCATGCCTTTTTTAAACTATTGGAATGCAGTTGCTTTCATAAACATCTATAAATACATCCCATAGAAACAACATATAGCTGCTCTTTCTCCCTGTTCCCAGCCAAACCTTACCTCTCCAAATCTAAGGCAAGAGCCTATTTTGGAAACTGAACTTCTGCAATATATGTATTTGTGCTATTTGGAAAAGGACAAGTTTTTCTGAGAAACAAAACCAACATAAAATTCCCTTGTATCATTAATTGTACAATTTTCTTTCACAGCTAAAAAGAGCAATAATTTCAACCTTGCAGACATTAGGATGCAGAAGCTATCCCCCATATTAAAGACATGTCAAAAATATGCTTTGTCACCCTAAAATAGAGCAAATACCTACTTTGTAAATACACCTCACAGACAAATGAGAGCAGCTTGCTTTCATAGTGTTTGTAGCTTGGAGAAGTTGATCCATGCCTCTGACATATCAAAAATACTTTTCTATAACATCAGGGAATGCTTTGGGAATCAGGGCATGTGACAAGCACAGCATAAACTCATAAGGGTGTTCAATCCACATTCTCAAGAGATCATTGATTTGAGAGGACTTTTGCCCCTGAGTGGCAAGCTTGCCACTGCAAGGGAAGAGGCAAGCTTAGCAACGTGACTCCATGTCTTCTGTACAAGCAGCAACAGCAGTCCAAGATCTACTCCAGCAGAACAACTCGTTAGGATAAGGCCTGCAGTATGGAGCAGTGGCTTTTGGCTTTATGTTCACACAGAAGCTCGGAGCACGCGGTGATGCCAAGTACTTGCAAAATCACTTTGCTCTATTCCAGCCCTCCCAGATCTCCAATTCCAAGTTTGGAAGGCTGATGTTTAATTGAATTAATTAAGTTTAGCTACATACATTTGGAGGAGGGACAACAAAACTGTATGCACAGCTCCTGCAAGCACTTAGATGCACCTGAAAGACCACAGGCCAGAACTATTACTGTAAGCAAAATAAGGCACGGGCAGTGCCTGCCCAACAGCCTTAGGCAGGGCGAACCTGCCATCACTAGTTGTGAGAAAGCCATTTTAAGAATACAAGTGGTACATCGCTGCTGACAACCCCCCTGACTTCCTGCACTTCCACAACTGGCAGGAGAAGCTGAAAATCCCTCTGAAAAGTGAAGAGAGCACAGCTCTTCCCACAAGGACATCCCTATGACTAAAAAGGCTCGATCAGAACTTCTGACCAAGGTCACTCTTCCGCATAGCAGAGCATTTGGTTTTAAGGCAATTTCTGTTGGATCAAATCCATAAGCAAAATGCCGAGCTATGGCAAACTCATTGCACACAAGCACGTTCTAAAAGAAAAAAAAAAAATTAAAAACTGAAGGGGCATCCCATTTCTAGCATATTTTATGCTGGATTAGGTATTGTCTTTCCTCCCACAGCTGGCACAATCCCAACATAAATTCCAATCTGTGTTCTGCTTAATTTGATACTTGATCCAGATCATATTTGTGCTGCTTAGTGACTTGGTATTAATGAATAAGAATCCGATTTAGGAAGATCTTTTCCATCCTAAGGTCAATCAGGGTAATTATAATAACTTAGTTTTTTATTCCTGCATTACAGAGATAATTTCTGCTACAACAATGCAGATCTACAAATTTAAAAATTACTAATAGCCATAGTTCATCCTTCTTCTAGTAATCTTCAGAGATTATTGAATTCCACAAATTACAAAAACCATAGCATCAGAACTGTGTGTTTTGTAAGCTAATTTCTCCTTAGTTTATCACTTCACCTAATGGGGATACCCAAGCAAACATGATTGAGGGAAAATAGCAGCTCAATAAAAATAATGACTGTAACCAACTTCAGAGTGCTTATTCATTAATATGCCACTGATAACTTGCAGCAGCGCTGTGTGGAAAAGGCTTATGCTCATTTTCCTCCTGTCAGGGTCTCCTGTCACTGCTACCCTCTCCTCTGGGAGTTGCGCACGTGCGCATAGACTGACAGGTTACTCTTCCCCAGTCAGGGTCATTCTCAGAAATCCATGCATCCCAAATGAAGGGTAACTTGTTCCAGCTCATTGCCTGCTCTTCAAATCTATCCTTGGCCCAGCCCTACACTCGGTGGTGCCTTCCCCAGCAACCATTTCCTCTGACAACAAATCCCAGACATGCAGAATCACAAGATATGAAGAATTATCCTTTTGAGACACACAAAGGTCAAGAGTTTCATACATACATATCTATTCATATGCAAGAGTTCAATCAAATGGTTTAATCAAAGCAGTTCACTCAAATACAAATATTTCAAAATTAGGCATTTCTTCTTTACTGTAGCAAGAATATCACCACTAGGTTTGAAGTTCTCACCTTGGCTAAATTAGCACTGATTTCTACTCAATAGGCTTGACCTGTCATTAATGCATCAGATTCATATATGGTAACAAATATAGGACTGAACTGCATTTTTATAGTCTTAGATCTCAACTTGTAAGGTGGACTTGGATGTAAGTTATTAATCCAGGGATTTGCAAGAGCTAGCAATCATCTGTAACCTTTTCACTATAGCAACTAGAAGATTTATGTAACCAAGAGTAGTACATCAAGTCTGATGGATTTATGATTGTATTGAGCTATTCATCAAGACAGTTTCTCAGAGATCTAGACTTGTTCTATTTTTGTTTAGAGTTGATTTCAGATATGGTAAGGCAGAAATAAGCAACATTAACAGCTTGTCTTCATGGCAGATAAATAATTGAAATATTCATTTCTCATGTGCCATCTCAATATCTATAAAGAAGAATTTTAAAAGCAGTTTACACCAAAGCCAAAAGAGCTGAACACAGCATGGATGAGCACACTGTGCTTACTAAACCAATGAGCCACAACAACCACAAACAACTTGTACACATTTCCAAGATGGACACTGAACTTATTTATTACTGTAAACCCCTACCACTGCATGTCAGATTTTTGTGATAAGATGTTCTACTAACAAGCTGATATCCAGTGAGTATGGCACTGGGGTGGGGTTATTTATTTACATGAGCAGAAGTATCAGTGATGTATTCAAATGTGTAAGTAAAACAAACACACAAAAAAAATCCCAAATACCCCTGTCCCCCTGCCAACTTTTTCTATTTGTTTTCTTCCAAAAAGCTTTGGTGACTTTTGGCAATGTTGTCAGCTACTGTATAGCAGTGCCTCCAAACAGGCAGGGTTTTCAGCATAGACCTGGCTGAGTTTTCATGCACCATGCTCTACTGCAGGCATCTGAAAACTATGGCAAGGACTTCAGTCGTGCTCCCACCACTTCAACACAGTTTAGGAACAGGACTCTTTTTTAACAGGCATCAAAAACTGAGAATGAAATAATAAAGTTGACTGCAAAGCACCCAGAGCAATCCAGCTAGCTCCTTTGATCCTATGTTTCCTGAAGGAAGATGCATTAGATAGTCAGAGAGAAAAATACCTGGACAGTGGATTTCTCAGCCTTCCTCTGCATCCCAGAACATCAGTGTTCATGGTCTCCACCCCACAGTACACGATACTGGTAGAAGTTGGCAGGAAAACCTTGGGACTATTTCACTCCTTGGGACCATTTCACTCCTTGGGACCAGACTACTTACCAAAGGGAAGTGCTGCAACCACTAGAAGGCTGTTCAGACATACTGAAATGCAAGTAAACCTACATGAGGAAGGCTAATTAGGTACTGGTTTACCTACTGCTTATTATTTCTCTTTAACGCCTATCTTCGGTTTCACTCCCCACATTGTGGTTAAAAAAACTTTATGTTAAAAAGACACTGCACAAATGATAATTGCCTTCAGGTGGCTGGTTTATTTCAGAAATAATGTACCTAAACCATACCTTGAGCTGCAGTCCTGTAAGGCAGCAGCAGCCAAACTTCTGCTGAGGGCTAACACATTACACAAAAAAAAAATCTCATTGAACTATCACATAAACTTGTCAGATTTCCAGCCATTACTTACCACTAAACAAAGGTAAATAACAGCTTTTATTCAATGCACTATCTGCATTGTAACAGGAAATAATGCCTCTTCATTGTGGGTGCACTGTCTGTATTAAACACCCAAAACATATGTATGTACAAATGCATATGTAAGAACAAAAAGATGTAAACATGCCCTCAAAGAACACATCAAGAATGGAGAAATTCCCCACTTGGAAGGCCAGAGTGGCATCTGAGTGTTTCTAACCTCACAGCCTCCATACCACGCAGTGCTGATTTTCGCCCATGTGCACCATATTCCTAATTTTCAAGTGTTGTACACAGTTATGTCACTGATCTGTTCCAGATGTTTGCTCAGCTAATGCAGCATTGCCTAAATGCCAGAGAGGGGTGTTTGTCTTTTGACACCACACCAAAGATGGACATGCAGTGTGGCTGGCTTTGTGGTGCTTCTTGCTGGTAACCTATCATCAGCCACGACAAGGAGGCTACAGAAAAAAACCAAACCAAAACAAAAAAGCACTCCAGCAATATGGGCACATCAGTACAGCTATGACATCCTCTAAGAGAGAATTGTAGTAATAAGTAGCTGGGATTCTCCACCAAGAACAGTTTTCTTCCGGGTCCCTTCCTCTTCTCCATACTCCTTTCAGGTTTACAATACACTCCTTTCAGGTTTATAAAAATGTTTAGGAACCACAGCAAAGAGAAAAAGCCTTGTGTTTCAAGCACTGCACAGCCTCAGAACTAAAACTACCCCAAGCAGTTTATCCACACCAATCTTCCCATCGTTTTCAGAAAAAAACAGAAAAATCATTCTCTGCAGACCTGGCAGACACAGCCCTCTTCCCTTAAACTCCCTGTGCATCAGCCTCAACTCCCTCCCTTTTCCCTTTGTTTGTTCTGACCAAGCAGTCTTATGCTCTGACCGCCATCTCTTTGGCAGTTTTAGACACAGGAGCCAGACTGAAAGAGAGCCACCCATGAGGAAACTGCTATCCAGTTCATGAATGCCAGCATAGTGCTGCCCCTCAGATTTCCCATGCACAAATAAAGCCCTTTGTGACAGTATTCCTGATTGACTTCAGCTGATGGAGGATTCCCCTAATACCAAAGAGAATGTCTCCCTGGATTTCGCAGGGAACCACATTTGCCTTCAAAACCACAAATCTTATTAAGGATTTCAAATCATGGAAAGTGAAACTTCTCATGATATTTAATGAGGGAGTCAAACAGAATAGTAGCCCCAAAAAACCCAGGTTTCACAAAATGGACTAGAACCAGCCTTCAAAGCTGCAACAGAGCAGAAATTCCCAGAAGGTTCTTCTGCTGGTAAAAGGATTCTGCACACTTAGAATTAATGTAAAACTTAATTAGAATCTCTGTGAAAAAAAAAAATCCATTTGGAGGTAATTATAAAATGAAGGCAGTTATAACAATTATTTATCATCTCTATTTTTCGAAGAGAAATCAGGGGCCTCATTCTTGGAGGCATTCAACAAAAGTAACAAGCAGTCAGGTCCTGCTGGCCAGCACAGAGAGACTCTGAAGGGTTTCCACCTGCTCTGACCACGTAGCAGTTTTGGTTCAAGCTTCACCCAGCCAGCATTATTGATGAGTAAACAGCTGAGTTATTCCATAACACAACTGCTGTAACCTATTGCCTCACTTGTGGGCCACTCTCCCTCACCACCATCCCCATGTTACTGGGAAATCGGACATCTTCCCACACAGCGTGCGGCATCTGCGTTGCCTTGTGGCCACAGGACGACACCACCAGCCTGGCGACAGATGTCCTGATGCTGTGCAAATTTCAGCTGATACGTCATGGAGCACAGGGGGCTGGTTATCAGTCCGCCAAAATCCTGCTTCGTGCACACTGGAAAAATATCCTGTAGACAATGCTCTTGGGAGCCATCTACTGGCATTTGGGAATTAACCATTTGCTTGTCCACTGAGAACTTAAAGAGGCACTTGTGACTCCGCCACCTCAGGGTGCCTCCTAAACTCCTACATTCATCACTTGAATCTTTTGAGGGATCACCTGCAAGTTGGTTATTTAACCACAGCTAAGCATTATAGACCTATTTATTAGTTATTCCTAGCAGCTCATGCTCAATGTGCTACCTAAACGTTACCATCTTTCCTAACATGCCTGGACTCCAAAAGACGGAAAGCACTGTAGAAGCCATGTTATTTTGATGCTAAATGCAAACTAGCAGGCAAACTTGAGACAAGTAGGAGGAAATTCCAGGCCACACAAAAACCTCAAATCATTTGAAGGCTCAATTCCAGGACTTGAAATGCAGTAAAGAAGCCAAACAAATTCCCAGGAACTAGGTGGGAAGAGGGTAGCTTCAAGTTGCAGTGGAACATCGCCACTGGGACAAGAACACGAGAAGCATGTGGACGAGTACTCAGTGAAGAGCTGGTCTTCCCCTACCACAGCATGACAGTGTGAACACAGCCCCTTGGGCTACTGCAGATACATTGCAGGTGTCAAATTGGGAGAGAGCAGATGCTGATTATGCTATATCTCATGCTTGGATGGTTTAAATTGCTTTCCTACTAAGTGCAGGTCCAAAGGCAAGGAAAGACTCCCAGCAGTATTGTTGTAAGGGCTGAGGGTAATTAGAAGGGGAAAAGGTACATGTTCAGAAAAAGTAGTTACCTTTCCAGGAGAGAAGAATTTTCTGGCACAGGGATGCGCTCACAACCCACAACCTGAGGTTTCCAAGCCTGAGGGCATGACCCAGTTACATTTATGTTATACAGAGGACAGACCGGCCAGCAGCCATCGTTCACCCAATATGCAGGGAAGAGTGTGGCCAGCACGTGCAGGTCCCCTGCCCTCAATGTGCAGGATTTCAGGTGGAGGTAGAACATGTGCTTCAAATGGGAGCCTGGGCACCTACCAGCTTGTGCACTCTGTGGTTAACCAGCAGATTAAGAAAAAAGTCTGGGGCAGTCTCCCAGGACACAGAGTACAGCCAGACCAAAACTGATTCAGAAATAAAAATGTCTTCCAGGAAGGTTTCAAAACTAGTGCCTGGGGACTAACAACAAAGTACCAGGAAACCAGCTAAGAGGAAGTGATTCATGTTTATCCTACTAGATTTTGCATGGCAGACGGTTTCCTGGGCATTCCAAGAGCCTAGCAGACACAACACAGGTGGGTACCAAAGTAGAAAAAGAGATAACCCCATATTTATCCTGTGGGGATGTTGCGCTGTAAATTCATAAACCAAAGAACAGAGGTGAGAGGCCATGAAGTAATGTCATTGCAACACCCATGTGCAATATTTCTTAACCAAAAAGACATTAAGTTTGTTTACATATACACAGATTAAAAGGATCTCACTTATCACACCACCTGCCAGTTACAAAGGAGAAGATGGCAGCTTAAACATATATGTCTGATTCCCATTGTGTTTTGTACTTGGGCTTAGATTTAAAGCTATGTTATTTTAAAATTAAAAGTAGACCCAAAAAAGCCCTGCTCATATATCACCTCTACATCACTGCTCAGTTTTCAGTCAGCCATCAGTAAAGCACCAATTCTGCATTAAGACTTAAAACGCTGCCAATTTTCTGTGTCCTTTGTCAAGGTCCAGTAAATTTCTTGGTGTAAAGTGGTGCTGTTTCTCAGTCCAGTAGTGGTAATGCTCCACATATTTGGGTTTTTTCCCCTGTCCTCTCTCTTCATGTTGTCTTCTGTGCCAACTTGCTTTAGTGAGGCTGTCTGGCATACTTTCCATTCCTTTTAATGGTTTAAAAGAAAAAATTTTTCATCAAATGAAAGCACTTTGAACGTAAACTATTATAAAGAAGAGAAAAATATTTTTTCTCCTTTTGAATGTCAGTTTTTTAGGGCACGAAACTAATTTTTTAGGTGCTTAATATTGCTAAATTTAGAAAGTCAAGTAATAGCAGTCCTACATGGGCCAAAGGATGATCTAAGGATGAGGAAAGCAATACATCTTTTTAATAATTGAAAGAGCTGGAAATGTTCCCACAGTGAGAACAGACTTAACAAATTTCTCTGCAAGCAGGACACTTAGATGCATGGAATAGTTCAGCTACAGTAGTAATCCTGCAATATTCTGTGCTGGAAGTGGAGGTTGGCCTTAAGGGAATTATATTAGACATACAGTCAGACAAGGCAGGCCCCTTAGGGAATAGCTTCTTGCATAAATACAAACACACCACCTGTATGCATGTCATTGCTTCCATGATGCCACAGCTACCCCTTCTCTTCCCCTTCTCCTCTCTTCTCTCTACCTGCCTTCTAGAAAACCAGAATTTGATGCTGTGCTATTTTGAAATATGCACAGCTTTCCTTTATGTGCAAATGGCATTCCACATGCAAGTCAACATGAAGCAGAAGGGACAACCATTTTCAAAACAACACACAGTGGTGCAGCCAGGCTGTTAATGCACAGGTCTGCATTTAGGACTGTGCTGTCTAGCCCTGTCACATTGGGAACTCCAAGTCAGTTATTCTCAAAGAATATAAAATACTCTAGGTTCCCGAGAGAGACGGCATTTCCTCAGACAGGTGATTTGATGTCAAAGTCTGATTTACTGCTTCTCACCACAACCCACAGAAACCCCGCCCCCCACCCCCAAGTGTGATCATCCATCTTGGATGACTCAAGTTCAACACCATAAGTCCCTCCCCTACCCAGCAGTAAGTGATTCACCCACAGAGCTCCGAACAGACCAGCTCAGGAATTAAGATGGAAAATTCTCTGTGCAGGGCCCAGCTGTTTTTGTACAAAAACCACAGCTTTTAAAAACCCACAAAGGCAACCTTTGCAACTTTTTGGAAAGTCCACCCGAACCTGTGAGTCTCCACCCTCAAGACACGTGCAAGGCCAGCTGAGTTCCTGAGGGAGAGAAAAACCATGGCCAAGTCCAGACTGGAGCATGTTCTGGGTTTTTTTCCATTCATAGCAGAGTGCCAACATATTTGAAAAAGCAGCTCAAATCAGATGTTGTTCGGGGATCCAAAGAGCACCACACACACATACCTCGTTTTGGTTCGCCTCCCAACACAAGCTCTTATATTATGAAATCTAACCACAATTACTCTTTTATAATATACTACAGTGTCAAGATCCTGCTGAGTCCCAGGTCTGAAATTTCAAAAACAGAACATTTACAACTAGTCTTGCTCATTTGGAGCTCAACCACAGAGACCTGATTTACTGCAACCAAGGAGTTGATACAGCTAGAATAATTCCAGACTGATGAAGGACTTCAGCTGCAAATTACTACTGTTTTGTCCACTCTGTCTTAAAAACTGCTAGTTTCCAAAAATGTAGCTCTTGTAAAGACAGCTTGGGTGAGAGAAATGGGATTTCTTGTTCTTATATACATTCTTAGTGTGATTTAATACACATAAACAAACTGAACTTGGCTTTCAAACCATATCCCAACAAGGTACCCTTTTTTTTTTCCCTGGTGACATTGGACAGTGAACAGCAGAAGTTTAACAGCAGGTCGTTGAGTGTATGCTTCCTATTTTTATATTATTTTTTGTTTAAGTTACAACACATTTATTGTATATATTACTACAAAAACAGTGAGTGCAGTAGCAGAAGTTGGAGCCTGGACTCTTACAGCCTGTTCTTGGCTTTGTGCAGACATGCTTGTCTTATCTTGGGTGAGGTAACCTATTGCCCTCAGCTGAGCTACTTCTATGATAGATGCACTAGGTACCTGTTTCAGAGGATGTTGTGAACAAGGTCTCCAAGTGCTTTGAGATTCTGCAAAGGATGGCAATGTACCAAGTATAAAGTGTTTAATAACTGGGAACCAGAAACAGAAGGGCAAACCAGTTTCAAGTGTTGTACAGATTTTTTTTTTTTTGGGAGAGGACAAGCAAGAAATACAAAAAGAGAGCTTGTGCATACCAAGCTCAGTTCTGCTTGGTGCTCTGTACCTCTGAACATCTAAGCCAGCAGTTTCAGTTCCAGACTGAGCACCAGTTTGCCTGCAAACTGCAATGAGGTACAGCTGTTAATCAGGCCAAGGAATCCAAAGGAGGATTCTCGCCAGGGATCTTGGGGTTTTATGAGGCACTGAGTGGTGACAGCATCTCTGGGCACTGGAAACACATGGAAACCTGCAGGCACGTGACTGCACTGAACAAAAGAAAGATGGTTTCACTTCTGAACTCCTCAAGCCCCCAGACAAAAGGCTCTGCATATGTGCCAGCTAGATATCCCGGACCAAACACATTCAATTCACTGGAACAGACAGTAACGTTTTAAGTTACTTTCACAGAATGTACCTAATTATGTCATCACAAACTATAAAGGCTGTAAGAACACATGCTAGAGCCAATATCTTGACATCATGCACACATGCTTAATGTCTTACTAAATCTTACAAGAGCGAGAATAACATCTTTGTTTAACAACAAAGAAGCAATGCTGGGTTTACTTGTCTTAATCACCTTATGTATAAGATTATTTTTTCTAGAAATCCCTGCTCACACGAATGAATGTTTGCTGCAATGTCACTACAACAGTGCTGTTTTCCACTTGCTGTTTAATTTTCCTTCTTCTGGAGGAAGATTCTCAATGTGCTTCACAGACACTAGATCAGGTATAACTTCTGTTTTCTTTTTTCTAATTATTAATGTAAAAATAGGACTGTGATTAAAATAAACAGTGTAATATACCCAAAACAACTATAGCAGTAAAAACTACCCAATACTTTCAGCTGCTTCTGTGAGGAGTTAAGCAAGCAAAGCCATTAAGCAGGAACAATCTGAATGTTAGGAAATGTTTGTGGAAATCAAATTTGGGACTTGAAATTTTAGGTATCTGCACCCAAATCCTGATTCCAAGCACTGGTTTAATGCAATCAAAGTAACCAGCACAAATTTTTTATCCCATGCAGTCATAAAAAGCTGCTTCAGAGAAATCTACAAATCAAGACAATTTCAGTGATTAAAAAATATGAAAACCCTACACTGTTCAGAAATCATTTAAACACAGGAGAATTAGGCTTAAAAGTATGAATTATACTATATTTTAAACTACCTTTGAAGAAAAAACATGTTAAAATACTATAAAATACTTGGAAAATATGAGCATGAGAAACATACTCAGTATAAACAATGTTCCAACATGCACATTCATCTCCTACATTAACATCTCTATGTCTAACCAGACCTCTCATTCTTCATTGGAAGCATTCACCCATTTCCATATTTTTACATATATGGCTTTTAGACAGACTCCAGATATTAAGTCCTTAGTTAAATGATAATATCTGCTGGGTATATGGTTGAAACAGCAAACCAAAAAAAAAAAAAAATTATCAGGGCAAACCCTTAGTATTTAAACCCATAATTTCTGCAAAGCTCCCCATATTTATCAGGGTCATGACTAAAGGATGAGTGATAAAAATAGGACAGACCAGAAGTAAATCCCCCACTTAGATATGTTCCTCAGGAACTGAAAAGTAATAAATAAGGTAATGATGTGAAGAAATACTTGGAGAGTGTTTCAGGGCCACATCTGGAAAACGATCCAGAGAAATGAAGAAGAATGTTCAAGGGGAGTACTTATGGCAAATGCAAGCAAGAGCCAAAACACAAGGAATCCCTCAAAGTGTAGGGCCCCAAAAGAAAGAACAAATTTTCAGCCTCTAACCTGTCTTGGCTCACCAAACTATCACTTAAGACATGCTATAATGAGTCAAGTCTGTGTTGCAGACTTCTGTAAAACAGATAAAGCAAAAAGATAAAGCCTCGTGTCTGAGGTGCAGACCTGCACAATGAGACATGCCCCAAGGGCAGCAGCCATTCCAAAATTGTCTCTTCTTGAATCTCCAGCTGTCCAGCCTCCAGGCACTCACCTCTACAACCTTTAGGCACACCAACAAATGGAAGGTGACAGCTACACTCTCCCTATTCATTCCCTTCCTCTAACTCTGGGAGCAGCAGGCAAGAGAATTGGGCCAAAGCAGCAATCACTGTGGATGAACACTGCCATTCTCCTGGATCTCACGATGGCAAGTTTACCCTGTCTGTGGCTATGCACTTCCTGGGATTACTCTCTGCCTCCTAATTTGCTCAATTTGCCCCCACTCTTCACTGCTTGTTTTGCCTGGCTGTCAGGTTTCAGGTGTCTATCCTCTTTTTCGATACCTACTTGACACAGTGCACTGACCTCAGCCCAGCTAACAACTCTGCTTTGGCCAAGAAGCTCAGAAGAGAAGTCCTCACAGCAATTATTTTGTCAGCTTTCTTAACCATTTTGAAAAATTAGTTCTGATGACATTCTGGCTAAACACATCCTTCCTCCTATTCCTTTTTCACCCTCTAGATTAGAGATCATGGTAACACAGGGATGTTGGAAAACACATAATGCCCCAAGCAGGTTCTCAAAGTAGCTTGACATCAGCAAGTTCCCAGTTTCCCTGGCTATACTCCAATGAATTTGCATATTAATGGAAGAAGAATCAATTACAAATTTCTATTTATCCTCATAAACTTCACAGGACAGATCATGAAAAGAAGGTTTTTGGAAGCCTTCAATTCTTAATTTGAAGCCTTGAACAAAAAAAATCTATTCTGAACTAGCTTAAAGTACCAGAAGATTTATTATATCACAAACTAAAGAAGTACATATGCACTGTTTTTGTTTCAAATAATTAAATATTAGTCTGGTTATTTACTAATTTAATTACTACTTCTAATCTTTGAAAGACTTAATTCAGTTTTTATATGTCTTAGGCCCAACCTAATTTAACCAAGATACTTTGAATTGAAACACTCCACCGTAACCACAGGTCCAGCTCTCAGAGTTCCTGTTCTATCGCTGGTGGTATCCTACACAAGTATGTGAGGGAGTCTCCTTCTCCCTCGCTTTGCAAGAATGGTCAAATATGTCATAGCTGTGCATATATTTTCAGAATTTCAGCAGAGAAAACACTTGATACCAGTCCTTACACCTTGAAATAACATACTTGCCAATTACAGTGTTCTGTTTGAACTACAGGGATATCCAGAGAACTCTGATGGTGTAACTCAAGGCTCATGAAATTGGCTGGCAATTTTAGCATCGTGAACTACAAGAGAACATATCTGCTTATGTGTTCAATTGAGTAGGATTATTTTTTTTACTTATTATATAATCTGAATTGTGGTTGTAAATACATAAAAGTACCCTATGGACTTTATGTCATTTTCTGTCACAAAAGAGATGTTGGTCTTTTGGCTACGCTGCACAGGAAAGAGCTGGAAAGAGGTCCTTGTGGATAAATGAGTTCTGAAACTGAAATAGTGACAGCCAGGTCTCACTGAAACACACCTCCACTAGACAGGCCAATTCATGCAAGAGAAAGGCCTAAGGAGCTGCTGCTCTGACTTTTAGCTGACTGCATCACCTTACTGGAGGTGTTCTCCTGGTCATCATGACACATCAGTGTGACCTGGATCCAGCAAATGAAGCCCTTGGCAGAGTTCTCATAGGCACTTCTGGATGAGAGGATGAAAGAGGTTTGCAGAAAGCTACAGCCTGTGAAATCTGAAATGAATGTGAAAGTGGGGATGGCACTGGACAATAGCAACATGGACAAAAGATGACTCATGCATTAGAGTCCAACTGTCCAATTAGGAAACTATTTGTACCCTTTTATTGGCTAACATCCCTCCACAACTACATGGAAAACTAGAAAATGTGCACAAAATGTGCTCTAGCTAGAATCCTTCTAGCCTTGTTGGCATATGAAAGAAAATTAACTCTTGATTTCCTCCTTCAGAAGCAGTTCAAGTGGACTGAAGAAACTGCCCACTTGGGAGTAATCTTTCAACAACGAATTCCAGCATCATTTTGCAAATGGGATATTCCCCTTACTTCCAGAAATGCTGTTAGCTGGGAGGCCTGGATCCATTAATGCATATGCACAAAAGAAAAATGTTTCCATTATTTGCCATTTTTACTAGAAGAAGAATCTTCTAGAAAAAAGGTTGAAATCAAGGCAAAATAGCTTTTCATATGAGGAACAGAACAAAGTCATTAGCTATCCTGGAGGGTGCATTTGTGTGCTGTCCCACAGGGTTTTAAATTCCTGACCTGTAAAAGGAGGGAAGTCTGGATTCCCTTCTCATTCCTGTCATCTTTATCTGCTCTCTCTGCATAAGTAGGTATGCTTACAAAGAGCCACTTTAAAGGAAATATACTTAGATCTCAATGGATGTCCCTTTTGGCACTGAAGATATATTTTAATGTATAGTAGCACACACTGTGGCAAAATCAAAAAGGAAAAAATAAAAACCTTGCTCAAGTTCCCCAAGCCTTTGCTGTGAGCCAGAATAGATTAAGGAATTTCAATAAAGAGAAGGTTTTGCTTTGAAGTTTCTTATCTGAGTGTCGCTTAACTATGTGACTCTTGTGGACACCTAGCCACACATCTCAGAGGACAAAAGGAAAAGAAAGGAGCATGACATTTGCAGTTGTAGTGTAGCAGAACAAGCTGCAACCTAAATCATCTTCCTGACCTGGCAGGCAGGTAGAACTCTTGCATATACATTTACACACTGCAACAACTTTACTTACTCTTTCACAAGGACAGAAGAGGAAAGGAAAATACGTCTGACTTCTGTCTTTACAGAAGCTTTGTCCAAAGTCTGCTTCTTAGAAGGAATCACTGCACTTCCCTTGCTGAGCACTTTCCAACCCCAAAGCATCCTTCATTAAATGGATAAATGTACCAACTTATACGAGGCAGACTAAAGTTGCAACCTGCACTGATAATGCCTCTGTAATTCATGCTGCTTAAATCATTAGTTACATAGGATCTGGCAAGTCAACAAGCCTTGCTCAAATTACAGAGCTTCATTAATTCTGCCTTTATGAGTCTTTTTCTACCTAGTTTGAAGACATTTGGCCCATGTTCACAGGTCAGGAGCTAGAGGAACAGCCTCCCAAAGAAATAAATATTTGACTGATTAAAAGCACAAAATCTGATAAGCCTATGTTTTTGTGATTTTTTTAGTACTTTCACAATGAACAGTAGGTCAGAAGAAGGTCATCAGAAACAAAACATGAAGAAATAGGACTTGGAGTTCATGTGCATGTGTGAAATCCTGAAGAACATGGTTTGTTTCTTTTAAGGGCAGCAGGTCATGACAGGCATAACCCTACTAGCAGTTCCACTTCAAAACTACTCAGAATGTAGTGCTGGTCTCCAGCATTTCCTTTCCCTATGCGTGTTCAGTTTTCCACCTATAAACTGGAAAAGGGAAGATGGAAATTTTTCAGCTGGACCAAAGATATAAGAAGCAGGCACCACTGACTAAAGCCAATTTGCTTTCAAAATCCATGCATTCTCTTGTTAAGCTCTTTAGGTCACAGCTGCTGACCTTTATTTTACGTACTGCAAGGCTATTCCAAGCAAAGCAACAGTTCTGTATGATGCTCTTTTATTAACAGGGCTGGACAGAAAAATGCCTGAGGTAACAACACTAGATGTTATTCAGGCATGGAGAACAAGTGCCTTTCCAGGGTTTCCCTCAAGAATTAGCCTCTGGAGCACTCCTGCACCTGGCCTTGCCAGGGAGGTGTGGTACTGTGGGTGTTTCTCATGCCTGAAAGATGAGTCATAACTTCAGCCCACAAAAGCAAACCTAATGAAAGGTGAGATTTTTCTTTTCCTTGCCACCCTTTGGCATGTTTCTGTGAAGATGCCCAGTTACTGGAAAAAGTACAGCCAGGGAACATCTGCTGTTGCTGTCCAGCTATCGAGAGGAGCTCATGCCAACATACACTTTACTTACAGGCACTTCTCCTTAGTAATGCTGGATAATGTTTTGTAAATAAATAAATGTACCAAAACCACTTAGTCTTCATGGTGAATAAGACTAGAAGAAGCCACTGGAAACACAAACACTGGCACACGGAATCTTACTTGTGACCCAACAATTCTAGCATCCTGCCTCTGGCCTGAGCCATGTACTAATTGTCTGGGAAAAAGAAACAAGAAAATCTTAGACGTAAAGTCTCAGATATGCCACTCCTTAGATGGTTTTTGGGTTGGTTTGGTTGGTTCTTTTTGTGGTGGTCACTAGATGTTAAACTCTAAAGCTTGAGGTAGTATTTCCACCTGAAAAGTTTGTCAGCATTAACAGCTATAATTCTGGATATTCTGGTTATTTATACAAAAATTGTTCAATCCCTTGCTAAATCCTGCTAAATCCTCTGGCCCCAGCAATGCCTTATGGCAACCATTTCCACAGTGAAATCACATCCATAGTCAGGGACTCCAAGGCTTGCTGCCATGGAGTTGGTTAACACAGCAGCTCTGCGGGCCTGAGGAGGCTCAGCACTAGCTGGGGCTCTTTGCCTACAGGACACAGTGAAATACCAAGAGCAGTGCCATTCCATCAGCCCTGCTGGGAAGCAAAGTGCAAAAACCAAGGCAGAGGTTGGCTTCTGTCCACCAAATTAACTGAGATTAATTTTGCTGTCTGCATCAGATGTCTACATCAGTATAGTCCTGTCCCCATTCCTGGCACTTAGAGCAGAACCCAAAGCTCCACGACATCTCTCAACACTCATGGATGATCCAGGACTTCTGGGTTCCAAAATCCTCTTTAGTTAGGATGGTTGGCAAGCAGCCTATACTTGAGAAATAGAGCTGCTGCTGAAGCAGTAAGCTTACAGCTTGGGCTCTAAGGCTTTATTTCAAAGTCGAATCAAAGTAGACAAAGGGAAAGGTACTTCATTTTTGACTTACCATAGAAAATTTAAATTTTTTTTTCTCCCTCTATTTTAAATGGAGCCAAGGTTTTAACTTCTTTTCAAAAGCCAAAGTTTCACATCTGTGCCAAACATATATTTGGAATTCACATAATCATTCCTGTAGTAACGCCAGGATCAGTGAAAGCGGCACTTTGTCCTAAAGAAGTACAACTACAGCCCGGATTTTGTGCATGGACTCTGGGAGGCTTTCTATCAAAATAGGAGGTGAAAATGGGAAACTAGAGACCACAGGCATGGTGTGACACACACAAAGGTTTATCCTCATTATGATTTGTTATCACTACTGCCCACTGTTCAGAAACAACTAAAAGCAGCAAGTTGGCTTTGATGTGCCAGTTAAAAACTTGCTGCAGAGAGCCTGATGCAGTGCATAGACACACCTCTGCTGAAAATAGTCAGAATTGCTTTGCATTTGCATCTCCCCTGGTGGACTACTACAGAACTCTATAACCATATGCCAGTACCATTTTTAAAAAGACTCACTACCTGGGCAGCTTGTGGGAGGTTCTATATTCCAGCAGTATGCTGGCTGCACTAACATTATTAAAAAAGTAAACCAACAATACTTATGATAGCTTAGGAGCAGTTAGGCCTCTGCACAATGCCAGAGTCTCACTTGCAATCTCCAGAGGCTGACTATTAAAAGTAGTCCATGCAGAAATTCATGCTGTAAATCAATATATTAAAACAAAACAAAAACCCCTAACCTTGACTTCTTCAAGGAGAAATTCTGTATGAATTGAAGAGAGAAACAAAAGTAATACTTTCCCCAAATGTTTTGCAACATGACATATTTAGAAAGCCATCAGTGTAATATCTCAGGTGAATCTCCTGGACAGAATTAAGACACCTCAGACTATGCCAGTATAAGTATTTCTGGTGGTTTTGGTGCTCTGCAAGGTCTCAGAGAAAGCCAAAAATTGATAAATCTGGATGAAAAGAATGAAGTTTAAAAAAAGGAAATAAAACCACTTTGGATAATTTTTGAAAGTCTTGTGACATTTAGACCAATTTCAAGATATCTTGAAAGAACACAGAGAGAAAACTCACAAGCTTTGAATACTTGGATTTGGCTGCCATGGACAATTCCACTGGCTTTCACATCATTATGGGATTCAGATCAAAATCAATCTCCTTGTTGCAAAAATCCTTCACAGGCTTAATCTGGCCAGCCTGTGAACTGTGCCCTCTGTATTCAAGAGGTACTGGCTTTCTTTCTGTCCTTTCACTCATTCTTGCTTCTCTCCCACAACTCCCTGCATCTGCTTTGTAACTCACCAATCTACCCACACAAACAAAACTCAGGAGCAGCAACAAAAAGCAAACTGCTACTCGCACAAAGACTTTTTTTGCCACCTTATTTTCCTTTTGATTTCTCTCCCCTTCCACTTCCACTATTTTTCCACTTTCCCCTTCCACTATTGTTCACCATTTGCTTTGGTACCTCTGCTGATGTCCTGACTGCAAAAGGCTTCTCAGACAAAGAAAATTGAGGCACGTCACTTCCACATTCCAAACCTTACCCAACATAATTGCCTCTATACCTATAGCAGGTGGCATAAGGTATCCTATTTATCCTTGGGGTGATGGTGGGTACTATGTGAGGGTTGCTTTACAAAATAAAATGTATCATCCAGGTTTAATATTAGGATTGGATTAAAAAAACACAAAAACCCCCAAACACCAAAACCCACAAAAATCTCCAAAAAACTGTGATGCTAAGACTAGAGACTGCTAAGGTGGGAAAAAGTACAGTTATAAAATAGATAGATTTTAGTGCTTTCCAGAAACAGCATGGCAGTATCTTCTCCCATTGACAAAACATCATCTACAGCAACATTTCTGTACGGGAATAGTAAACCCATGGTGACTCTGCTTCAGAAAGAACATTAGACTTTAAATCCTCCCTAAGCACATTTATGTTTAGCAGTTTAACACAGCCGTGGAACAGCACAACAAGGACTAGATGAATATCTACACATATATACCTTGCAAATAACTTATAAACTTTATTGATTTTGGAAGACAAGGCTGGCTATTTCACGTTTCCCAATTTAAAACATTCCATGCAAGGGTTTGTTTGTGAAGCACTAGGGGAATCGTATATATTTATATGTGAGTTGGCAGATTTTTGACTCAAAGGAAGACCTGCACCAACATCACCTTTATAGCCACCTGGAGGATGGAAAAACCACCATACACATAAAAGGTGCAACTTTTCCTTGGGTTGCTTGCAGTGGGAAGCCAATAGACAGTAACTCGAGGTGCAAGTTCATCATGGATCAGATATTTGCATCAGATGGAGAGGGAGAACATCCTTCAAAAGATGCAGGACATAATAGGCAGTGTTAAGAATCCTACCCATATGTACTTAGATCCAGACCCCCAAGGAATTCAGAAGAAAAATTGCATTTCATGGAATTATTCTTCTGGGAATAAGGAGAAAGAGGAGTGCCAAAACACAGGTTGCAGCAAAGGACACTGACTTCTTTTTCTTGTTCCATGCAGTTTTACTCATTTACTCTGCCTGCCTGTAAACCCAACAGCTGAAAAATCAGACCTTTCAATGGCTCATTTTCCCCTCTGACTTCACCTTTTTATGGTGTGCTTTTCTGACCTTTCACTGTAAAACCTCCTCCCGTTTGTGCCACAACTCAGAGGTCTTGTCCTTCAGACCACACTTCTCAAAATAAATTCTCAGCCTCAAGGAGGTAAAACCTTTGATTTGATCATCTGTGCTATTATATGACGTATATGTACATGCAAACCATTTCAGGGTAAGCATAATAAAATACAGATATTCAATAAATATAACCATAGGGGTTATTTTGTTGCATGGAAGCACATATTGATCAAGTACCAATAATCACAAGCCTGAAAAAGATCTTCCATAGCTGTCTAACTTCTCAAGAAGGAAAAAATAAGTCTGTGGCTCTGCCATGAGTTTGGTCTATCCAAAATATCTTTTCATCATTCCAAAGTTGTGATACTACTTTGTGCATATACAGTTACTAAAGAGAAAGAAGAAACTAGACATTAGGAAATAGAATCACCATCAAAAAATAAGGAAGACCAGCACTTTGTTAAGGAATTAAAAGAGCAGTCAGTCCCTGAGCAAGAAAAGATAGGTGGCATTTTGTCCTGCAGGGAAAATGGAGCTAAGAGGAAAACAAATAGCATCTGGTAAATGAGACACTGGACACAGGAGTACATTCAGGCCCATGCTTGACAGAGGAACTCCACATGAGGCACTTGGCTACTGTCCATAGTCAAGTCACAGCAAACTTCAGGGAGCCTCAAGGAAACATGCCCTAACCTAGGACACAGTGAAAACAGAGGAGCCTTAGATCCTTGTGTCCTGCATCATTTCACGTATGGTGTTGTCATACATAATCATGTAATTTTCAAAGTCTAGGAACAGCAAAGAGATTGTTCCTTACAAAGCTTATGAAGCTTGAAGCTTCATCAACACGCAAAATATGAGAATGGGGAAGCATTTCTCTTTCCATTCCCTATATTCCCCCTGCTTTGTTTTACTCCTTCTCCATCTTCTGCTTAGAGATCATCCCACAGACAAAACCCAACTGGCACTCTAGATTAATGAAAACAGCCCAGAAGTAACTCAGAAATTTCCTTAAACATTTGAGATGAGGCATCAAGAAAAGAAAAATCCCTTTTGTCCTTTGCATCCCTCCAAGAAAAGCACATCATCATTAACTACCAAACTCCATACAAGCTTTTAGCCAAAAATAGGTTGATTGATATATTATGTGTTGGCTCATCCTCTCTAAGCCTCATGAAACAAACTCCTTTCTACTTTGGGTTTTTTTCCACTACTGGAATTATTTATCTTATTTGCCATTTTTTTAGAAAAAAGCTAGTACAAATACAAGAAACCCAGATACATTCCCTTAAACCACCAACAAAACATTAGCTGAGCGCCAAGTTAATAGCTTAAGAATATAAAGTATAATATATTATAACAGCAGTGATAGAAAGAAAAAGATTTAAAGGGCATGGAACTATTAAAACTAGTTTTGAAAGAGCTCAATGTGAAATCAACCAGAAAATGATCATTCCACAACTATAAATACAAGTACTAAAAACAAAACAAATTCTCTAGCTTAGTGAAAAAAAATCCATAATTAAAAAAAAAACCACAACAACACCCCCTAAACCATTTCAGGGGAAAGTATTTAATGCAGCTATAAAATAAGGGTTCTGTTTTCTTTATATTAAGTGTAGCTTTGATTGAGATTGTGGAATTAAACACTAATGTTATTGTAAGTAAAACACAAGGAGCTGGAATTTGTGTTTGGCATATAATGAAGTGAGTCACAAAGCCAAAGGATGTGATATGCCTTTATATGGCTTAGTTAGGGTTACTTTTGATGCGCTAAATAAAATAAAAGTATTCTTTATGTAAAGATACAAAAATCTTTGCAAATATGCATATAGAGCTCACAATCTAATATTCTGTATATAGACACTGTGACCTGTAAGTACAGATTAGCATGTATAACACATTTGGGGGTTGGATGGACATGTTTGATGTTCTCAATTACTTTGTACCAGATTGAAGGAATACATCATTTTATTTTGGGAGCTCTTTACAGCATTTTAGGTGACCTACTGCTGTTGATCATGCCCATAAAATAAACTGGCAATCAGAAATCCGAGTTTTGCCAGCTCTGACAATTTCAATCCAAGTGTTAAAGTCTTTGATGTTCTGGTTAAAGTTCCAGCTCCCAAAAGTTAGCAGTTATGTGAGATCTAAAATTTCTCAATAAAACTAACGGTGGTGTAAAAGTACCCAAAACCCAACAGAACACAAATGAAAACACAATGAAACAAACAACACAAAATTCAAAACAACACCATCACTTCAAATCATGACCTAACTGGCACCTTGAAACTCAAAAATGAGAAAATATGTTAAAAGAAAATACACAGCTGCTTTATCACTTGATAATTTGTTTTGATTTTCTGCATCTCACAACACAAACCCTCTGGAGAATTAACTTAAGACTGTTCAGATACTTGGGACTGGTGGTACCAGAATGCAGACAAGACATTAAATGACTTCACCTAGAGACCTCACCCTGCACGATTTCCATCTCTCCCTCTGTCAAAGTAACAGAGCCCAAGAGCTTTGTAAACTGAGCCACCAATCTATACAGATATTGCTAATATCATAGAACAGCAGTGGCATCCAAATTTGAGCCTCTGGGATAGGGCTAGATTAAGCTTCAAATATGCAGTGGCTCTAGGTGCATACTAACAGTGCTGTCATTTGTTCAGCTGTAATGGTAAACTGAGACACTACAGTTACTCTGAGTTACTCTGTAATCTCAATGGTCTCAAAATCCTCTGCCTAGACTACCCTGGTGTATTTCCCATCATGAGCCAATAAAGTAGACAGGACACGTGAGGAATCTATATGACAGAAAACTAGTTGTAGCAAATCTCAAACTTAATGAAAAAAAAATTTAAGAGGGCAATAAAGCATATTTAAGGGTGCCAAACAGTCTAAACATGTCTATTAGGCAGTGGCAAGTAGAGGAAAGTTCTCTAAATGATGAAACTGCCAGCCAGCGTATATGAAAGCTACTGCAATGCACCCACATTGCAATTAATGTAGCTAAATGTCTGATTCCAGACTCACTGTGGGTTGGGTGCTTGAAAAGCCAAACATAAAATGACGGGGTTAAAATAAGGACAGCATTCACTATCAGCTGCATCAACACGACAGTGAAGACAGCAAAGAGAGAAAAGCCAAAAACCATTGAATAACAACAATGAAAGGGGAGCTGCAAGAGTAAACAAGCATCTTTGTTTTGTGTGGAAATGGAGTGTTTCTTATGGAGACAACTTTGAACTTGATACAAATAACAGACAAGCTGTGATGGCTCAGAAGAGCCATAGCCAATCCAGCATACAATTGTACTGTAGCTGCTCCATGTACCGTTCTGAAATCTGCATTCCTTCTCCTTGCTAGCTATCCAATAGTGTTTTACTTTTCTGCAGAGAGAATCTAGTCTGCACCTGTTGTTACTAATTATAATTTCAAATATAAATTGAAAAGGACAAGGATATATTGGTAGAAAGCCTACTGCGAAGATTTAATATCTAGTGTAGACATATTTGTGCAAACTGACGTGCACCAGTACTCCACTGCATGTTTGGTCACACTGTGTGTGGGCCTTTATGAATCTAAGTGGTCCTGGAATGACTCTGTGAAATCAAATTGGTTACCCACAGGTTTCTAGAGGAGATTATACTTAAGTGGTTTCTCTTTTTGGTTTAAGGATATACAAGTGATGATATTATCAGTGCAAGTAATGATGTAGAGTATTCTGTAGGCAAAGAGTATTCCTACCTAGTTCATCAGCATGCCACGGTGAAAGACTGGAACAGAGGCCATTATCACACAAAGATCCGAACCTCTCACTGGGATACACCCAAATAACCCCATACTGGGAGCTGTAACACTTGGAAAGAGTGATCAGAGAGATCACAGGAGCAGCTTTCTCCTGTGCCTTCACAGAAGGACCTGCTTTACAAAAAAATCTCTAACAGCACTAATGGAGAATCAAGGACCTGCTGAGTACATTTTAACTGCTCTTCAGTGCTTTGATGCCGAGCACTTCCTGCAGAAAAAAGGAGGAAGTATGCTGATAAGATGAATACATCTCACTACCCTCTGCACATAACCAAGTGGCTTAAAAAAAAAAAAAAAAAAAAAAAAAAAAAAAAAAAAAAAAAAAAAAAANNAAAAAAAAAAAAAAGTAAAAGTAAAAAAAAGAGAACTAAATTCCCTTTGGCTGAGAGGTCTGGCACATATGATCTGAACTCAATGACAACAGCAATTAGTTTCCATGCAGAGGTTGGAAGGGACCTCTGGTTATCATCTTGTCCAAACCCCAACTCAAGCAGGGTCACCTAGAGCTAGCTTCTCAGGCCCACGTCCAGATTGCTTCTAAATCTCTAAAGAGAGACAGCCCCAGGCAACCTGTGTGACCACTCAATCACCGTCACAGTAAGAAAAGTGTTTCCTGGTGCTAAGAGGGAGCCTCCTGTGTTTCAGTTTGTGCCCATTGCCCCTGGTCCTGTCACTGGGCACCACTGAAAATAGCTTGGCTCTATCCTTTTCCCTCCCTCCCTTCAGGTGTTTTTATACTTTGATGTGATCCCCAAGGTTTCCTTTTTCCAATCTAAAAGACGTCTCAACAATCTTTTTTAAAGCTGGGTGTAAGCCAACACACATTTTTGCTACCTACACATATATACATGTTTGGAAGTAAACTGGGACCAATTCATTTAATATTTCATCCAAGAGACATGATCATGACCCATTTTGGGGACTTTGCTAACTTATCTGCAAGACGCTTTGAAATTCAGACTGGGTGGATACTGGGTTTTACATATAAATATCCTTTCAGGAAACTAATTCATTTGTTAAATTGCTTATGTGCAAACGTGAATATTGCCATTTCAACTAGTTCCACTTCCTAAAATTAGCAGAATATAAATACATGTCTTTCACACAAAGTTATCCTAAAATATTGGTTAGTACATGGTAAGGAAGAGCTATTGCATGATAAAGTACATACCAAAGATCTTGGCTCTGGGACCAAAATGTCTGTCTAGAACCTATAGAAAGACAGAGTTTTCCAACTGGAACTATTTCAGCTAAGAGCTGAATCTAATAAGTTGTTCATGGAATACAAAATATAGGTATACAGGTTTTAAGTTGCAAAGATAATTTTCTAAATGTTGGCTTCATGAATCATTGCTAATATCATTGCCTGCCTTTGCCCACAGTTGCGCAGGCCTCTGAACCACAGATCTCAGCCCCTTGTGTGCTGGCTCATAGCATTCTATGGGTGTCTTCTATAAAGTTTTAAAAATACCCCACAATTCTTCTGAAATGGTTTCCAGTTCTTTAAATGAACTAGACTCAAGCAAAAGCCTGGAAAGTGTTTGTGTTTGGAGTTTGATTACAGTTTAACCCCAGGAAATTTAAACCAATTTAGATAGCAAAACAATTACAAATAAGTGCTAATTCAATCTTGAACAGGTATTTTTTTTCAGTGTACTCTACAGCACCTTGAAGCAAATTTGAACTTATACAAAGTGGCCACTTCCAAACTAAACATCCACTATCTGAATTCCAAATTTAAAGGTGATTTGATTTGAGTTCAACTAATGTCATAGTCTCATGGAAGCATGTCTTTCCTTCCACCCCTGAAACTAGGCAAATCCATTCTTCTTCATCTTTGATTCTATAAATTCAGTCAAGTTACTACTTGAATTTACAAAAGCACTTAATGTTAACAGATGCGGGTTTGTGTGTCTTGAGGTAAACAGCATGAAAGATGTCCAGAGAAGTCTATCAATGAATTTCTGTAGCAATGTACAGCCAAGCTCTCTCCAAGCTTAGCAAAAACCTTGGCTCAATAAACTGGTCAGACTTGGACTCAGTCATTTACACCTCTGGCTTCATCACCATCGATGGAGCTCTGTTTGTTCTCTGAGTATGACCTGTTGAACATCTGACTTTAAAAGCTGGCCTCACTACACTTTGAACTATATGCTGTGTAGAAAGCACTAGTGTTTTCAAGAAGCCCCATACTTCCCACAGGAATACCAACCCAAATTCTGCATGAGCAGCTCCTGCCTGGGATGTGAAGGATTAGCTTATACCAGTGCAGCTGATTCCACTCAGGGCTGGTACATCATCTTACTTAGCCACAAGAGCAGAAACACAGAACAGACAAGCATTTCAACACTTCTGGCTAAGGGATCTTGCCCTCAACACACATACTGATGCTTGTACATGGTCTCCTGGCTGTCTATACTCCTGTCCATCTGTTGGGATGGCATGACGCCAGCTAACAAGGTAGCACGCCAGCCTCACTAGCACAAATGTGCCAAATAAAGATAGGTTCTTTTGAAAGCACTGCTTTCAGAAGACAGCAAGAGCCACATTCTCACTGAAGACAAACAGCAAGAAGCTTCTATATATCCCCAGTATTACTAAAGTTATTTTAGGTTTGATCTCCCTTTTATTTTCAATATTCAAGTACGTTCCCAAACATGGAAGTCTTAACAAAGTTGTTAAATTTTTAGATTGCCAGGAAAAGCAGGCAGTATTTTAACAGACTCACTGGTAAGAAAATTGTGTGCCTGTAGGAGGTCCTATCTCTGCATCTATAAACCCCACTAAAATCCTTAGGAAAGAGCACATTTCTTCACTGTTTTCTTTCTAATTGACTCTAGTCCTTCATATTTTAAGAGCACCTCTTCTCATCGGACAAAACTATGATTTTTCAAGCACTGATTAGCCTCTTAAAAAGAATCAGACTTCTTGCTCTTGGTAAGTTTATAGGAAAGCCTTCACATCCAGTAGTGCTCCTTCAGCTTCAGTTTTGTCATATTCATAAAAGTAGAAACTTCCCTACACACACTAATTTAGATGACTGGAGAAATGAAGACTCCCTCCCTTTGGAAGTTCCCATGTGCTCTCGAACTACACAGCCTCAGTGCCCCAAGAGCACCAAGTCTGAAGAGCCACAATAGACAGGGTTTAAGAACCCAGATAGTTTGCCAGCTCCAGCCACTACTGAGCACTCTGGAAATACAGGAAATTCTCTCCTGAAAAGTTTTATGCTTAAGGTGTGTATTGGCCATATAAAAAAAGTTAGCCAAAATTTGAGTTGGGGTGGGGGGAGGAGAAAAAAGGGAATTTAGGTAATCAATATTGTTAAAAAGAAGCAGAGAAATGGGAAAGACAGTAAAGGCCTAAACAAAGCAAACAGAAGCAAAATGAATTGGTCCCCTCAGGTTAATATTCAATCCATCATAAAGATGTTCCAGCAGCCACAGAAAATTACAGAAAAGTTGGTTTTCCTTTGAGAAACATTTAAGGCTCAGAAAAAGCTACCTCTACACCTCCACAGGTCTTTTCTCAGGAGTATTTCTCTGAGCAGTACCTGCTGAGTTTACCAGTGAATAAAGATTTAATGAGCATGGGCCCTTCACGCTCTTGCACAAGTCCATGCCCTCCAGCCACCTCAAAAATGGCCCCATGAAGAGACAGAATCAGAGGAAGGTGTGTCTCACCAAACAGTTGACTGACAAACCAAGGGTCCTGCCTGCCTCTATCTGTATCCAGTCCCTAGAAATATAACATGAACAGCACAGTGTTCATTCATCCTTTTCTGAAGTCATCACAGTAGTGGAGCCTTTTCTTCTCAGGTCAGTTTAGCCCAGTTATTTAACTGCTTTTGATACTAGCACACTACTGAACTGGGCTCAGGAAGAGTCCAAGTTATATGCTTCATGACTCCAAAGTGAAAGAAGAAGTTCCACCCTACCCTTTCCTTTCCCCTACAGAGATTCTGCCCTATGAGCAAAAATCAAAGACCTGACTCTTAGCCTTTAGTGCAGTTTGTCACTAGCAGCCCTAAACAGGGATCAGACTCAGAAGCATCATTTTTGACAGCAATAGAGTATGTGCTGGTGGGGGGAAATACAGGGCATGGAGACAGGCAGATCTGGGAGAGGTGTGCAATAGTAAACACAGGCAGCATGAAGGTAACCATCTGCTGGGAGTCTATTCAGACACATAAAATATTGAGCAAGCATGAATGAAATACAGCAAACCCCACCCGAGCACCAGACGCAATCAAATCTGACCCTCTTGAAATTTTTATTTGAGTTAATGTTACCTTTTAATAACCTTTCACTGCTCTCTGCAAAGATAACAGGTGTCATTAAAACAGCTGTCACCGTGCCAATCTTCCCTGAGACACCTATTTATTTGGATCTTTCAAGAGAAACATAAATGAAATCAGTCATTCTATATTAGAGGGTTCCCAGGGACAGTTAGTTGATTGGCATCTCTTACTAGTGGGCAAGTCACCGCAAGACACTTGTGGAAGACAGCGTTTCCCCTGAAGTCTTGATGCTTTAACATCTGACAGGAATGTGTATATACATATGGATTGATTTTTTACTTTTTTTGTCTTTTTTTTTTTTTTTGATGAATGATAGTGTGTGAAATATCAGAGAGAAAAATGTCAGACATACATTGCATAGCAATCGAGGGCTAATGAAGATCCAGGTATTAAATCAATTAAGAAGTATCAAAAGCTACCTAATCATCAAGGAACAAAATTGGCACCACAATATGTAGTGAGTATGGGAAAGCCTAATTTACTAAACATACCCTGCAGTCACATAATTGCATGTAATTTTACCAGCATAATTAACTAATTTAATTACCACTTCTCAAGTGCATCAATTATTGACATTACAGAGTTTTCAGACAGCAGAATTACTGTGTGGTACATTCAGAGAATGCAAAATGCTTTGTACGCCTATTTTCCAGTCACAGTCAACAACTGAGGGAACACAAGCAGCAAAGGAGAAGGAATTACAAGTGCACCACACAGAGCACAGTTTAGCAGTTAGGCTTAAGAGATGAACTAGACAAAACCATATTTATGTGGGACTGAAAAGTCAACACCAAGTAACTGGAGAGACCAAGAAGACAAAACCTAAGCATGGTACTAAGCCAGATAATTCTTATTTCTGAACAGCAAGGTCTAGTTTAAATCAAAACTACCCAGGAGGGAATAAGCACTTTGAGATCTACCAGCCACCCTTATCTCTCAACCAAGGGCTTGATCTTACAGTAATATCTGCAAGATGTACAGGTGCACCAAGCTCTGCTGGCCTCACTAAAAACCCCATAAAGGTGTCAGGTCTGTCTGCACAAGTCTCAAAGACGAATCAGAGCCCAAAGAGACTCAGACTAGGATGTGATAAGACACAGTATATGCTTGAATAAAATCCAAGATGGGCCAGGAGGGTGTGTGTCTCTGTGTGTGAAAATACAAAGATAAAGTATGGATGCATTCTTATTAATTAAAATGTAGCTTTGCCATTTGGGATCATTACTCAGACTTGAAGAACTATTGATCCCCCGCTTAATGTTTAGACACTTTATGTAAATCTTTGCATTAAACCCTTTTGTTTCAGCAATGAGCTTTTCAAAGTCAAGAGAGATGTCAGCATCTGCTCCCTATGGAGTCTTAAGAGTCAGTGTCAGTATAAAATGGGCAGCGTCAGTGAAAATTATGCCCTGTGTCAGTAAATTTGTTAACAGGGTGGTTGGAAACCCCGGGAGCTGTGGTGTCATTTTCTTCTCCCATTGCCCTCTTGTACTTGACCTTTGCACAGCTGTTTCACAGTATCTGGAGATGGCTGAACTGTGAAATAGTGATTAAAGGAAAGGGGGCATTTTAATGAGAAAATACAACCCAGAACAAGAAGAGGGCATTCTTTCAAATGCCAACCGAGATCTTTAAAATCTCTCTTGTCTTTCAGATTCAATTAGAAACAATCATGACAACTCCCCCTTTTAAAATCTAATGCCAATATTAAGTTACCCTTCTTAAGGTCATGAAAGCTTACTGGATTTGTTGTGGTGATTATAACAAGCAAGTGGGGACACTGTTAACATAAAAGCCCAAATAGGTCACCAACAGCCAGAAGAACCAAGTGAGGACTGTTCCTCCCTCAAGTAACTCTGTAGAGATGGTGCTATAAACCTGTTGCAGTCTGTCCCTGTGTCCTAGGTTAAAAATGTAAGATGTGCCCAAAGTATGTATTCTATCACCATCTTCATGAGCTGTTGGAACCAGGTGGGGCAGTGTTTCCCTTATCTTCTGCTAATGGCCCATCAATGTCTTGCCCTATGACTCATAGATAAGTCCCTGCAGGAGCTGACTCTGTTTAATGGGCCATCAAGGACCCATTACTTGACTCATAGAATGATATCAGCCCATTGTGAGATGCTCCACCCAGGGGGAGGAGCCAAGCATTCCCACCTGGATATAATCCGGGGTTTGGGACAGCAGAGGCAGCCTTTTCCCCCACTGGATTCACAGAGGACAAGAGCTACCAGACCTTTCTACAAGACCACTGCTTCGACAAGACCATTTCATCTGGACTGCTACTAACACCCTAACTAACAGGGTGTCAGGTTGTATTCTGACTCTGTCAGTGGCATTTTATACTATTGAATTTATTTTATTTTATTTTATTTTACTTTATTTTCCTTCTTTTCTTTTGCTCTTATTAAATTGTACTTCTGACTTTGCGTCTCTCACTGGTTTTGCTTTCAAACCAGCACACCCTGTGAGAGCCTTTTGTGGATCCAGCTCAGGAAAAACTTGTGCATGTGTTTAAATTTAAGCAATGGCTTAAGCTGAGCCACTCACTTGAGGTATTGCAGACAAGTACTTATTTTGCTACAGATAATCAAACTGGTCTGGTGCAAGTGGCAGTAATGAACCTTCCTGCATCCTCCAAAAGTACGAGAGATTCCTTCATTCTTCCTCAATGGTTTCTTTGCAACAGCAAGATACAACCTGATCCTGTCTGGACTTCTCACTCGAAACCACAACGTGAAAAATCAAGACAGTGAGAAAAAAGCATACTGTGTGATCACAGGCAGCAGAAAGAAAAGAATGGAGGAGGAAGGGGACCACAAGTTTTTCAGAGACAAGATGAGTTTCTGTAAGCAAACCTGATGAATGATGCTCTTCATGCTGCTCGTTCTGCAGGCTGCTCTCTATACACCTGCCACGTGGCTGCTATCAGTAAAAGCAATTCCAGTAATGACATTGATGTGTGAGGGGCCTGCACTTGTGAGACACCAGGCCTAAAACATTATTCATTGAAGTTGTAAGTGGGTGGTGGAACTTAACCTGTCAGCTGAATTAGTGCATATCAATGAGCACAAACAGACACCAAAAAGCATGGATGAGTCAGTAGCATCAGGAAGGAAGAAAAGATAAAATACAAAAAATCCTTTCCATACACTGTCAGCCCTAGCAGGGATTGCCACACTACTCCAGCCTTCAAACGTCCTCTCAAGTGACTGCAAAAACTGTAAAAGAGTTGTGTTTTTGTCCAACACCAACAAGAGTTACCCATCTGGGGTATATGCATGCTACTGTATGTACTTAGCAGCTTGAAATACAAATTATTAACAAGGTAAGTTATACACTGCACAGACATCTGTATTTCAGATTGAAAAGACATGTATCAAATAAAATACCGAAAACATCATCCATACATGGATTTAAACCATTGCTTAAATTTAAACACACGTCATACATCCTGCAAGTGATGTGGCCTGTCATATCTTATTTGTGCAGTCACTGATCTCAGACTCTGTCAAGATGGGAAAGTTTGGGGCTGGTCACAAATAAGGCTTTAACATGCTTCCCTCACAGCTTGCAAACAGAGCTGCCTACTTTCCTATTTCACAGAAACTAATGAGTGAAAGTGGAATCAGACATTAATGCTTATCAGTAATGTAGCATCCCTCTACCTGAACTGGAGACTAGACATTAATTGGAGAAAATAAGATGCTTTCTAAGTTGTTCTTCCCAAGACTTGAAACACTTTTGTCAGCCTTCTCAAAAAAATTAGTTTGGATGAACCCTGCTTGCATATTCTGTTACCTTTTGACAGAGGCTGGAAGTTTGGTGACCTCTCCAGGAGGACCTTACTGCCAGTGGTAATGGAAATCCCTAACTCACCCAGACACTATCACCTTCAAGGTATCACCAAGGTTAAATCACCTTCAGCCTTAATTCTGAGTCTGGTAATTTGGACAAAACAGTTTTTCTCCTCTGCTGCCTTCCTGTGTTTCCTAGATATTTCAGCACCACTTCAACATGGAATGCAGCACCGCAGATATAGATGGAAACAAAGCAAGAAGGGCAGCACAACACTGTGAAAGGTGCATGACCAAGAATAGCTAACCATCTGGCTCTTCTCACTGGCATTGATAGGATAATGGTTTTCCCTTGCTATTGTGTGAGGAGGGAAAATAGGTTGAATCTCCTCTATTTCCACATATTTGTAAACCACTCTGAAAAAGCTGCCCAAAGGGTTGCACATCTGGCTAATGTCATAGTGCTTCCCTGATTTTTTTAACCCAGAAAATCTGTTTTGAGCTGCTCTGGATCTCTTTTACATAGCTGGACTTCAGTGTAATTGCCATCCGTTCACCACACCAGGGTTGCTGAGGAAGCAGTAGCCTGCAAACCACATCTGTTACCAACACACAGTAGAAAGCAAGGAGGGGCAGAACTGAGCCTGACATCTCTGACAGAGCTCTTCAACCAACCCAAGCCAACATGGATGTCCCAGCAAGATAAGCATCAATTATTAGCTAATTTTTTCAATTTCACATTGGGGAGATGGAAAGGAAAAACATCAAAGTCAATATAATTCAGTAAATGTAAGGAGAGAGGGAAGTTCTCTGTGTCCCACAGAGTACCTTCATCCCATACAACATAATGTTTTGGCAGATGAGAAGGAATAGAAACAGAATTAAGAACTAGTGTTCCTTACATACAAGTGAGCAGGGTTCCATCATATCTGTTACATTTGCACAGCACATGAAACCATTTACCTTTCCACTTGGTGCTCTTCTAGGGTCAGCTTGAAAAGAGGTGAATGCAATTAGGGCTGAATTCACCCAGCAGGAAAAACCAAAATATGAGGGAAAGATGACAACGATTGGCAAGGGTTTAAGAATATCTTGTATTAGATACCCCAAAAGCCACTATGTAATGATTCAAAACAGAATCACACTGGTTACAGAAACACAGCCAGGCTTTCATTGGAAATCAAAGCATTTGCAACTTTTCAAATGCCTATTACAAGTGGAAGAAAGGGGAAAATGGTAAGTACAAAACAGAAGTTAGGCATTGTAAAAAATGGAGAAGGGAAACAAAAAGACAATACCAATATCCAACAGAGCCAAAGGGCTAGAACAAATAATTTGAAGTTCATTAGGAACAGGAGGACCTTTCACAATGACAATAATCTATTACAGGATGAAGAAAGTTGTCTTGTGAGCAATAATAGCAAAAAGGCACAAATCCTAAAAAGAAGCAAGGCAATCTAATACTACTAAACAAACCAAATCCAAAATTCCCAAATATGCCCTGCATGCCAGAGGGAGATCATGGTCCTTCCACTGTCTAGTTAAAATATAAGAATAAAGCAAGATTTAGCTTGTAGCATTGTAAATGGGAACTAAAATGGAAGACTTAGTAACTAAATTCAACAAAGGCAAAATATGATTGAAAGGCAAATTAAAACTTGAAAGATGCGGAAAATAAACCTCAAATAAAACTGAGATTCTTGTTTTGAGTTTTGCAAGTATCTAACCTACTGGCTAGTTTGCTGTTTAACAAATGCTTCACCATTCACGTTCCTTGCTCTCATGGACTAGCATGACCCAGGGAGAGATTACAGTGCACATGCTGATTTATACTGGCAGGAAATTTGGCCCTCCGGGTTTTGGGAAGAACTGTGTTTTATTCCTATTTTTGTTCCCTTACAAAGATGAAAGAGAAGAAGAATTCAGAACCTGTTCCAAAGGTGCAGGTGCTCTGCGCAGTTCTGCTGGGGGGTGGGCAATATTGGCAGAACCTCCTCACCACTGCTACATCAATACCACACCTTGGCTCATCAACCAGTGAGACCAGCTGCAGGAGAGACAGTTAGGAAGCTTCCTTTTACACTAGTCCAGACATTTCCTTTGCACTACCAATTAGCTACCCACAACACAGGAAAGCTTATCAGCAACATCAAAGAATGCATTCCTCAGTAACACACACGGTATGGCAGATAACATCTCTGGCTGCATCAGATTTTCTAATTAAGCATGTGGGAGTGGGGAAAGCGGGGGGGGGCAGTTAAAAAAAAAAAACAAAACTGAAATACAGGTGCCATTAGCAATCTGCTGTCTGCTGAGCTGTACTGTTCTGGGGCCTGGCTTCCCAGTGTCTTTTTTGTCTCTGTCTCAGAGCAATGCAGAGAAGACAGTGTGGCAAGGTGAAGAAATAGCACAATGATTGTACGTTTGCTTAATATACCTGCCGTCTCACAGTAAAAAAAAAAAAAAGAGAGAGAGAAAGGGAGAAAGGATATGGATTTCATTAAAAGACCATGTTGTTTTGAAAAACAAAAGCCAAATGGAAGAAGCAAATAACTAAAATGCAATAGGTTGAATTGCCTATTAAAACAGTTGAACAAATAACTCACTATAAGAATTTATTAGCTTAATTCAGCTTTCCAACCTCCTGTTCTAAAATTCACTTGAAAGTATTCAATTGATTTGAGAGCAAATCTATTTCAACACTCTGCAAGTGCAAGCACAGACAGTTCAATATTTTCTTTTTAAGCTCCGTCAGAGTTAATTGAGATTATTTACACTCTTTGTTTCCTGAATGAAAGAACACACATTCACTTTCAGCACAAACAATTGTGAATATTGTTTAAAAAATCGGTGTCTTTACATATTTGTGCTGGCAAACTTGACAGCAGGAATATTTGCAGGAAGCAAACACAAAGACTTCTCTACAGATGAAGCAAATTAATTTTCACATTGAACATTCCCAAAAACATTGTCCAGATACAGACAGATCATCATACTCAAGTATGAACAGTGAAAAATTAATGACAGAAAATATGCTGTTCCTACTTTGCAAACCTCAAATCAGGCAAATCACCTTAGGTCTTGTGGTAGTAACTGCATTAATTGCTCAAGATCTGGTTCCTAGATAAACTTCTCTGCATGGAAAACAAGTCTTTGTTTCATTATTAAATCCTAATGCAAACTGATGGTGCTATACAAAACAATCTTCTCTTGAAATTCTAGTAGCAGCTCAGTTGAGTTCAATTTGGAACTGGCAACCTGCATTATTCTGGTTTAGATACAGGAACCTGTCACATGCTGCTTTTTGTTGCCTTTAAAAAAGAGTTAATATTTGGCTAATATGTTTATCTTTGCATAGCATTACTGTCTATGTGGAGGAAAGAAAGAAACAGCTGTTGCAAGCCTAGCCCTTACTCATTAATCTTTCATCATCTTGGGACTTCCAGCATTGTATTCTGTATTACAGCACCAGCTTTCTATTCAGCAGTGGAATTTGAGAGCAAATGCCCAACAAAATGCCATTTTCACTTGCTAGGTCCACTTGTACAGAACTCAGACACTGAGGGTCCACACACCAGGTCAGTCAGCAGAGGCTGGGGTGTGAGGTAGGAGATATTTCTACTTTACCAAGGCTTGCAGAATTTGTTTGCTGGCAGCTGCTTGTTTCAAGGGGAACAGGAGGCCTCCCAGTGCAATATTTCCTTCTGGTAGCACAAGGAGCAATTTCAGCTCCCTTGCTTTAAACTAATATTCTGAGTTCTGCTCTGACTTAACCACTTGGCAAAAATTCTGAACCTTGAAGTGCCCAGGTTACACCCAGAAACTCAGATTCAGCAGCAGAGGACTATCTCCTCCTCCTGTTGCAATGGTCTCATAGTTGGCTGATTTTCTTCCCAGCCTCCTTTTGGATGTATGCCCAAATCCACAGATGTGCACAGGAGGTAGATGGCACTAGAGGTGCCCTTAAGCACCTCAGCTGTTACTTCACACTGCCTCCCAGGTGTTATTAGTAGAAAACATGCATTGTAGAAACCTCAGTAGGATTCTCTTTATACCATCCTTGTTTAAAATCTTTATGAATTTACAGGAAACAGAGCCAATGGGTATTAGGGAGTCAGAGCTCTATGGCTTTCTCCTCCTCCCCCTCATTATACTGTATTTTTATAATCATGCAGTAAAGCATGTATTGGTCTTAGGAAGCTGCTTCTAGTGTGTCAAACTTTGTTTGCTGCAGTAAAGTCACCATTCTGGCCATCAAACACTGTTTTGCCCAGCTGGCCAAGCAGCATCATGCACAGCTTGGCGCTCCCTTCTGCCACCTGTCTTTGGGCACTCAGGCCACACGCACCAGACAGGAAAGACTGCCCAATCTAGCCACACCTATGCTGCAGACAGGCTCCATGCAATGCCTCATGGACTGTCTTTAAGCAATTCTAGATGGGTCTGTGCCTGACCCATCACTGTTGCACTGACTTACGTATGAAGTAAATACAGTGAGAGCATTTAATTCCTCACATCGTGTTCTCATGCTAGGGAAGGACCTGTGGTATTACTGATTAGGTCCCTCACCACCATTACCACATCTGCACACATCAGTACAAGTTAGGCTGGAGCACATTTAGGAGTAGTGCAAGGCAGTCAGGACAAGAATTATTCAGTATTTCTTTTTCTTCCAGAAGAAAAAAGCCTGTAAAAGTTTTGATCCTTTCATAGTACACTTTATAAATTATTTGTACAAACATACATGCAGACCATATACAACAGCATTGTGTGTTGTGGAATTGCTAATTCATATAGCATTCATATCAACAGAGTTGAGAACAAGACTGAACTCATAAAAATGGATAACATGGTCCCATTCAAAGGTTAGTATCTGTACTAACTTTTATTTGGTTTACTCATGTCCTCCATGCCATTTTTCCTTTTGGTCATCAGCCTCATGAGAATTAAAGGGCATTCTTAGGTAGCACAGTAAATGCAAACTAATTTTCACACTAAAAAGCACATAGAAAAAAAAAAAAGCACCAATACCTTGTTATTAGTTGTACAAGGCATATTACTCCTGTTTACCTCATCTGCCTTTAATAGATTGCCTTCATACTCCCTCCACGGAGCTACAGATTCTCATGTTAAACACAGAAGCTCCTGACAGCTCTCTCTTTCCTAGGGCAAGATTGCTCAACTAACAATAACTAAGATACCTTTTGACAAGTGCAGCTAAGAGACAGCAAAGCTTAGTCAATCTGCATCAGTCTGTCTTGGCACCTTTCTTTCAGTTTCATATCTAAACACTGGATGCCAAAGTGTCTTGCAATGCTTGTAGAAAATTATAAAAAGGGAAATGAATGCAAAAGCAGAAATCATATTAATCAGTTGAAGGAAAATACTTTTCCAACTACAGTTGTGGCTGAAACCCATAAATTAGATGACTGGAGTAATAAGACATGTGAAATGGCTTTTAAGTCCACTACCAGCTCCATGCAATAAATTTCAAATGACATCCAGGCTTTTAGTGGAGGGGATGATTTATTGCAGTCTGCAGGAAGAGAGCTTTCATGGATTATCTCTAAAGTGGCAAAACTCTATTCTGAATTTTTCAAAATTAGTGCAGCTCAGTGAATGTCACTGACAAGCAAATCCAAAAGCACTTTAACAGAAAATTGTAAGAAAAATAGCAAACATACTGTAGAACATCCACAGATTTTTCCAAGGGAACTACATCTTGTCTTTTCCTAAGCCAAAAAAACCCCCAAATCTAATAAGAGTATAACACTTGCTGCATGTGTTGTTCACCTAGGCTTCCTATAAACAGAGGTATTTCACAAGTGAACTTTCTAAGGCTTTTGACACTAAAATCCTTCAAAACAATTTGGCAAACAGTGCAAGTTTCTTCCTGAACCTATAAACCTACATACACTCTTTCTTCTTTGTTAACCATTAGGGAATGTGAATGAAGTACTGACCACAGAAATGCTCTCCAAAGGCAGCCCAGAGCCTACAGGGTTCTGCTTCCTTCGAGCACCCAGAAAAAGACTTATCTCCCCTCTGTTGGTAAATGGAATCAGAGAAAATGTGTCTCCAGTGGAATCATGGAGTACCATAACATCAATGTACTGGAGCTATGATGCTCACTGCAGGGCTCCTGAATTGCACCTGACTACCAGAGTGTTGCACAGTGTCTGGCATTGCTTTCTCTGGGGAGAAGATGGCTGGTAGGAGCCCTGGGATTTTGTCACAACTACATCCCCTGGTACACTCTCATTCAGCACTCAAAGCAATAGTGTCTAAGAAGAGGATATTACAGGAGACAGACACAGTCCTCTCTTCAAGAGGCAAAGATGTACCTTGGCTAAAAGCTGTTAGACACAGTCCCCTAATTTTGATTGCTTTGCAGGCTAGTGACAGTAAATAATTCTGGTAATTCTCAATACATGGAACACTGAATTTGCGTACCAATGGCAGTCAAAACTAGGGTATGTATGTGTTAAGTAATGGAAACATTACATATGGAAAACATCGTATACTTTCCTGACACCTTTCGCCCAGACTAGTTCTAAAATATTTTATGAACTGAGCAGAGATCTAATTTCACTGGCATTCAGAGAAGAAAGTGAAGATCTATGCTTTATTCAATTTGCTTATATAGAAAACGTACAGTGGTGTGATTTAGTTGCCCAGGAGAGAACGCAAGACAATACACCAAGACTAACAGCTCTGCTTTTACATGACTGTTAATGATGCTTTGGTTTTCATTAGAGTATTTCCTTCTGAAGACTAACCATTAGCTTTCTAAAGCGTGAATTCAGCGCTGACCTGGATTAAGAGTGGTATTTCATTGACTCCACAGTACTTACAGATGTGATGTTTCTCCTGCAAATCACCTACCCAAAACCTGATATTTAGTTTATGGGGATTTCTGGAAGCAATAAGGGATTCATGAAAATATTTTTTAAAATTAACTCCATCCTAACTTGAAGCATAACCTACATTATAACACAGCTGGACAAAACTGATTCACAGTTTTACTATCCAACCCATTTTCATATACTGGTAGCTTTTTTGTGGTTTGGATTTCATTTGGTTTTGTTTGGGGTTTTTGGTTGGTTTGGTTTCTTCTTTTGGCTGGAGGTAGAGTAGAGTATCAGTTGAACAGACCATCTTTTATGAAGCTAATCACAGACATTATCTTAGTTTTCTAGATAGAGACTGAAGCATAACCCAGTGAAAGTACTGACTTAAGAGTTGCTGGCAGGCCCATGACAAAGCCCAAAACATAACACTGGTTTTCACACAAGTGCTTTAAACAATCAGATACACTGCAGATAGGACTGATTATAAAGTATGGGATGTTTTGCAATTCATTATACATCCTACCCCTACCTGTGTTCAAGCAAAGCCAGACACGTACTCTTCTTCATTCTTAGTTTAGGGTATCCAGACACATAATAAACATGTCTAACTCTGTACTCCATGTAACACAAGCCACAAAAATACAATGAAATCTTTTAGTGATGACAACCACTCTTCTTCATCAAGTATAGAAAAAACTCAGACGAAATCTCTTTTGCTGCCATCACGTAATAACCGTGTAATTTCCCAAATGCTCACAGTCAGAATTATGGGATTTAGTGCATCAAAAATCAGCTTCTACCTGATTTTTGTAGACACAAGACAGAAGACATTTGCTCTGACTAAACAAGTGTCATTCTATGATGACCCCAACTGAACATCCAACACAAAACATTTCTTACAGGTTTTTAAGTGTTAAATTGCAAATACAAGAGAAAAAAATGGACTCCATTAGTGATGAACACATAAGCACACTGCTACTGTTCACTTCAAATATTTTAAGTAAATTACAGGCTGGGTGTCCAGCACTTTCCAGATTTTGATCATGTGTATATCCTATATTTTAGGCATTGTAGAGAAACCATGTTTCAAATAGTGGCAAAGTGATGATAAATGACAGAGTACTTAACAGTATTGTGGTATAAACAAGCTTGTCCTATTTTATGGAAAATAAACGGAGAAAAATAACTTTGGTATTCTTTCCCCATGTCCTAAAAAAAATCTGTAAATTTCAAGAAGAAATTGCATAAAGAAAACAAACTTACATCACTTATTCATATATTCACATGGAAATGCATGCAGAAGGCTTTCCTTCTGACCTGTGTATAGAGCTGCATTTGCAACAATTACTTCTATAGAATTCTACACTAGTTTAATCCTCCAAACCAAAATCCCCTACCTACAGACTGACTTTATAGATGGGACCATATCTAGAGAAGCATTACAGTAAGTAGATAACAGAAGGCTCTCGCCTTACATGTCTAACTCCCTTTCTCATTAGTGGGCAATGTGCCTGTACAGGCAGGAAAATTTGTCTCAAAGTCTGTGAGAAATCAGTCAGATTTGATCTGCTCCATGTAAAATACACATCCAACACTGATTAAATGAGCAATGGAGTGCTCTTTCAATAGTTCATCAATGCTTTTCAGCACATAAGCAAGGAGAGAGCTCAGCATGACTTACGCTTTCAGTCATTGGAAGAATTCACTGTAAAATACGAATAAAGTGATGTAGCTTCCTTTCCCATTTCTTTTCCACATGCCCATTAACATATTTCACTGATCATTCATATTCTGTGAAACAATTTGGAGTGCAAAGCATTTTATGCACACTGCTGTGTCATTTTGAAAATCTCCATAATAGAGCTTGGACAGCAGTTCTGTACCATAACACATTTTTAACAAAATACTTTTTAAAAATGCAGTTCTAATCCTCAGCCATCATCTCTCCCTCCTTCATCTCCCTCTACCCTTCCTTCCTCACTAAGGAACGCAAAAGTCATCAATAAAGGCTGACCAAATATGCTTTCTTCAAAGACAAATCACAAAAATCAAGAATTGTCTGGTTTTAACCTACAGTGAGTGATCCAAAAACAATCCAAATTCATTTATCTGACAGCCCAAACATCAGAAGCAACCCACTGCCTTTTCTCTACAAGCAAATCTACAGAGAACTTTACCTACAGGGTCTCTGTCAGATCTAGTTCAGACAACCAATTTTTCTAGCCCTCTTCTAGATTCCCTCCCAACCTGCCGTCTTGTCACAGAGACTGTGTCAGTAATAAGTGACACATTTGGTATAAGTGAGCTCCCATGTGACCTCATCAGCCCAAGACTGCTCCATTCAGGAAGCCAAGGAAAGTCCTGCAGCCTCAGATGCAGTTTGAGGCTCTGAGATTCAGGGCACTCCTTCCTCGTGTTGTTGAAACTCAAGATAGAAGGGAAAGGAATCAAAGAGGAAAAAAATTCTAGCAAATTTGGAAAAGGGAACGAAGAGGGAAAACAGCAAGCAAATTTGACAGACAAATGATGCTTTCAGGATTATTTCTAAAGTTGCACATAGCAGTTGAGTTCCCACACATAGCAAAACCATAGGAAAGCCTCACCAGAACAAAGAGGTTCACTTGGCATGTTCAGGAAAATGTATCAGGTCCACTGCCAACACAGACACTTGCTGTGTACTGGGGTAGGAATGGGCTGATTCATAGATTTCAGAGGCATTCCCCTTCTCATCCTGCCTGACACAGACATTCTGGGTATCACTTTATCCACTTTATTCCTTTAAGGGAAAGATGCCTTTCCCTTACTTCCACTTTGTAAGTTTCCAAATTCGGTCTTGCAGCTCACGCTGCATGAGCACCTGTTCACAAACATCTCAGGTAGAGGCACTGCAAGAACAAACCCTTGCCAGAGTTTCAAGGGCCCCATAACAAAGAGAAAGGAATATCTGACATCTGCCAGCCCCTTGGAAACCTGTCTTTAATACGAGAAACTCTTAAGTAAAACAGTCTTTTCTACTAAAATGCATGGAAATCAATCCCAAAATCTGGAATTAGAGAAGAATTAACAACTGTACTTTAACTTGTCCTTTGCTGAAGGATGGCCCTACATAATTTAAGGGTTCTCCTCAGTCAAGACTCCCAAGATGACTGCAGAAAAGGATTTTAATTACCCAGACTTTCCCCCTTCCTTGAGTTGCTTCCCCTTTCACAACAGGATTGCAATTGAGTGCTTCTGTGCATTGATGATTCATTCAAGGCACTGACTCCTGTCTTAAGCTCCCAAGATCCTGCCTGTCACACTATCAATATCCTAAGAACCTCTCTGAAATGCCACCACAGGGGTCCCAACCACACCTAACACTCTGTGGACTGTAATCGGACAAAATCTCCTCCTAGAAGAGAGAGATAAGTACAATTTACAGATTCATTATGGAAGGTTTTATTCCAGAAATAGTCATTATAAAATTCCAAAGGAACAAACTATAAGTGACGCTTGTTACTAGTGCCAAAGACAAGCAAAAGTTGGCAAACCAGCCTGAGACAAAAGTTTGGGTTGGAAATATTGGATACTATTCCAAGATTACTCAAAACACAGATATTTAGCTCCTCAGCAACAAGGGAAAAACCATAGGAAAGTCAGGAAAGTACAAAAGAAAGTAGAAAAAAATAAGTAAGTGTAAGGAAAATGAACCATTTTGCAAAGTATGGCTTGAAGAAAAGGTGTGAAATTGAGAGGGAGAAGACTAGAATCAGGCCAAATAAACTAATGTCCTGACACTCAGGTCTATTCATTGTGGAATAATCTCTCTGAGGAACTGAAGCAAAACCTCATTACCTGTAATGCTTTTGCTCAGATACCACTGTAATGAGTTCATTAACACTAGAACATCAAAATCTAAACTGAACCAAATGCTTGATAATGTAATGCAAGAGGAAAACATCGCAGACAGAACAATACTTCCATTTCTATCACTGTAACAAGCCCTGAATGACTATGTTCATGTCCTAGTTTAGTTTACAATGTTCTGTGAGGATGGGAAAGAAAAAAGAGGGGATGAAAATGGAAAGAAAAAGGTTTAGGTAGAAGAAATCATGTCAGACAATGAATAACCTTATTTTCCATTCATAAATTAAAAATCTTTATTAAACTGAAAATCTCTTGGAGCTAGCCGCTGATGTGAACACCAAGTACTACTCAGCAAAGGGAGATTTTGCTTGCATTTGCTAAGAATCTGATTTCTTACAGAGAATATCCAGTTTTCACTGAAAACAAAGGGATGCTCATACATTAATTCCAATGGAAATTTGCATAAGGCCCTTGAATAAACTAGCAATACACAGTTATTTTGACAACTTAGAGAAATTGGAGGGACCAATTAAAAAAAAAACACACAAAGAAAACCCCACAAAACCCCCCAGATTACTTTTATTTCCTTGCCCAGCCCTTTGCAATACAGCAGGAAAGACGCCAAGTTGCACAAAGATTTGTTCCATTCTCCTTATTCTGCCTAAAGACTCCTTGACCTCCAAAACCTGAACAATAAGGATGCATCCCAAAGAAAGAAAATCCTGTAGAATCACATGTGGCACTTCACATGATAAACTCCATGGATACAAATAGCACTAAACTAAAGGGATAGCAAGCACTTTTACATTCATATAGTACACTTACTGAGTGATATGTTCCAGAAGAGATTCCTTCCATGAAGAATGCATAGGCTTAAAAGTAAACCACATTTGACATGTGGAATCAAACAGTACATCTGAAGAATGGCCTGCCAGACACAGCTCTCAATGAAATTCATGAAAACATTATAGAAAGGTTTGGCATTCAAGGGACCTTGAAAATCATACAGTTCCAACCCTCCTGCCATGGGCAGGGACACCTTCCACTAGACCAGGTTGCTCAAAGCCCCATCCAACCTGGCCTTGAGCACTTTCAGAGGTGAGACATCCACAGCTTCTCTGGGCAACTTGCTCCAGTGTCTCACCATCCTCATAGTGAAGAGTCTCTTGCTAATGTCTAATCTAAAACTACCCTCTTTCAATTAAAAACCATACTTCTTGTTCTCCCACTAGACCTTGGTTAATAATCCTTCTCCAGCTCCCTTCTGGGCACTTGTAGGAACCAATATTGTAAGGCTGCTCTAAGGTCTCCCTGGAAATTTTTTCTTCTTCTTTTTCTTCTCCAGGCTGAACAATCCCAGCTCCCTCAGTCTGCCCTTACAGAAGAAGTGCTCCAGCCCAATCTTCAGAGAAGAAACAGCCTGTTTCAGAGTAACAGACCTGTTCTACACTAACAGGGCACAGAATCCTCAAGCACACCATTGATTCGGAAGCAAGACAAAGATGGAATCCTGACTACAGATAGACACCACAATAGTAGTTTTTATACCAGAATACAACTCAGTAGATGATCCTCCCTTCTCTTTTAGTTCTCCTTGCAATCCATAATCACCTGCTATTACCTGCTTGTGGCCCATACACAAGCTCTTTCACTATCAGGCAGCTGCAATCATCAATGGTCATGCCTTAAAGCTGAATGAACACCAGGACAAACACCCACACTACAAAAGCTTAGACATTATTTTAGCTATCATATTGCAAAGGTAATAACTATATAGAACCAACTGGATGGAATTCCAGAGTCTTACAGTCTTACTTCTCTGAAGTGCTTTGTTCAGCCGGAGTACTTCACAAAGATACATGGGAAAAGGGAATGGAGTTTGTCCCAAAGAAGCTTCATTTTAAAGAATCAAAACAAACAAAACCTGAGTGACACAGACAAAGAGGAACCTGGAAGCATGAGGGAAGAGTTCAGGACACCAGCAAAACAGCAGCTGACAAGGTGCCTAGCTCAATTTTAATGTTTTGTTTCTTTGGTTGGTTGGTTTTAATGGACATAAACAAAAAGGAAAGTACAAAGCCATGGATATGTATGTGAAGAACTCTTCCTAAATGGCACAGTGTGGAAGGAAACATGGACATTTATTTTATCTTTAATGGGAAGGATGCAGAAGCTGGCATCATGGGCCATAGAAAAGCAAAAGTTTTACCTTAGTAGCAAATAAAAGATGGTTAAAAAACTGGCAGAAGCACTTTGGGGATGAAGATTAAACGTACATACAATAGGAAAAGGAGAAAGAGAAAGGAATAACTTGGACAAAAATACAGGGTAGCAAAATTATTTTAATGATTTTAAAATGATTTTTAAATGATTTTTAAAATCAACATTATGAAGTTAGGTGTATTATTTTTAGAATGTTTTCTTGCATATTATATTTTATTCTATATGTTCCAAATTTCTTATTAACTTATAATTACTGAATCAGAAAGTTTTAATTCAATAACTACTCTGAAAAAAAGAAAGCACATAGTTGCACATATTTATCTTTCCTTTATTATGAAAAATTTTACAATCTAGTTTTTGTAACTGTGTGATTTGCTATACTGAATATTTTCCATGACTGGCAGAGAAATGGGTTCTGAAGGAGAACAGGCATTTCTGTTTCCAGCATTCCCCCAAAATCTTCACCTGTCTGCATATTATAGCAAAAATGTTCCCATCTCCATGGGAACAAATTTACTTTAAGAATTCTTCTTGGAAATCCATGCCTGAATTTTTCTTTGTTCGAGCAACATGAGGAATGAGCAGAAGTAGCTCCAGTTTCTTTCATGAATAAAGTCCTTCATTCATGCTTTTCATGGTACAATATATGGAACTTTAAAAGTTTCAGTCAATAACTTGGTCAAGCAACCAAATCTGAACTCTGATATTAACAATTCAACCTTCTGAAACTAATGAGTCATATTATACCTTGCAGAAATGGTGGTTCACTTCCCCTAAAAATGTAATCTGAGGTTGGTTAAGTAATTTGAAATCAAAAAGCAGAGATAAATGTATATGAGTTTTTAGCAAATAGACAATGCACAATGTAACAGGCTTTGCATATTTTAGATAACTGAGCTGCTCCATGGCTACTGTTGTGCCCTCACACTACATAGTGCCTGTAAACAGTTTTGGCACCTAAAGGAAAGAACATGTGGGACAAAAACATAGAAAAGGTAGATTGAATAATCTGTGTTCAAGCTAGAACTACTGTAACAGGAAACTTTGTCCAGCATGTTTTGGTGCAAGTTGGAACAATCTTCATGTTTTTATACTTTACAAGTGGGATTACACACAAGTTGAGTACCAGTATTTTTATTAAAAACACTCAAATTAGGCAACAACAAGAATTTTTACAAGCTTGTTCAAATTTCAGCAGGATACTTTATATTTTAAATTTCAAAAATGCGATAAAAGCTTTACAATCAAGTAAATAATTTTTCATCAGTTTTTAGTCTTACAAACACTTAAAATTTCCTGAAAAATAAATGGAAGGTTTAATTTCTTGTCAAATAACTATATGGCTTCAGCCATCCTAAAGTTCAGCTGACAAACATAAAACCTGTTCAATCCAGTTCAAATTCCCTCTCCAAATTTGGTAACAGCCAACAAACAAAGTTATTCAAATAGCTATGTAAGTCCAAAACATTCTGCATGAACAACAGCCCTCACCAGCTTTGCAGAGATTATTCCATTTGCAGTATTTTTCCTTTGTTTCTGAATCTGATTATCTCCCTATATTTGTATCAGATTAAAAATGGTGCAACACCACAGTCAAAACAACAGTCTGACTGACTCAGCTGATTCTTTCTCTGGTCCGAATGGTTTCAATAGGCTTTCTAAAATAAATAATGAGATAATATTTTCCTTTACACTACTTACATTGGACACTCTATAAAAGACAAACTGTTTTTTACCAACCTAAAAAGAGCTATAATTATATTTTGATAAAAGTTTTAGTGAGATTTACATCTATTGATATATGTTGAAAAAGAGAGGGTAAGAATGGTAAGCTGACTTTTATCTTGTTCAGTTCTGTCACTGTATAAGCATATTTTCTATAGGCAGGTTCTGTGTCTTGTGTCCTATTGCTTAAGTTTAGCATTTAGGTGGCCAAATACTGCTGCCCTTAAGAAAGTATTTGGGGCCATACATCACCTTGAGTACCATTTTTAGAAGTCAAATGTCCATGCCACAAAAAGGGACTACTTGATGGCACAGCTACTCTCAGCAGTAGAAAGAGGTTACCAAACTGGGAGCATACCATGGATTGCAACCCGCAGGGTTTCTGGCTACATTGTCAAATGTAGCCAGTGCCAAGTCAGAATCCTTCTCCATGCATAGGACTGTACACAGGTACAGGCATTAGATCCTCTCACCAGGTAAAAAGGAGTCATCACTCCATGAGTCCTCACTTTCTGCTTCGAGCCCCTGAAAACGGCTGTGGGCACATCCAATATCCTAATGGCTTCTGAGTCAAACATATGGGAATAATGCAGTCAAATACACATCAGAACTGAGAGGACCCAGATGTTCTGGGGTCTCTCAGGGAGCCTCAAAGTTCAGTAATTTATAAACTTCTCATACCAAGATATTTTTCACAAGAGAAATCTGTTCAGATGAAGATGCCTGAATGATTGTTTGGGGAAGGCCAGAACTACAGCTGCCACACACAGAGATAAGCACACCAACTGCAAATAATAAAGGGGATATATGACCCAGCAAGTGTGGTAACAGCAGATATTTAGGGTCATCAGCACTCAGCAGCACCATTCACACACAAAGCAGCTGACTTATGACATCCAAATCAATATATTCACAACTCATAACAACACGCCATTCATTCTTCTGAACTAGAGAATGATATTCAAAAAAGCTCAGATCCTTCTCCCATACTCAGTTGGAGACCATGAATTATTTAATTTCTTGGTTGCCTTTGTGTGTGTAGCAGGGGGACCTAGTTTTCTTTTGGCTTGACAGTTATATCATGTTGTATTTTTCTCTCCCAAAGCCTTCATGCAGCTTTTGATGTGAAAGCTTAGCTTTCTGTAGACAACTGCTATTTCAAATTAAAAGCTGCATGAGTTGTTGACAATATAAGACTTTATATTTAATTCTCCCTTCATAGTTCACAAAACGTCTCTTTCTATCGTTCATTCCATGTTACTTCATAGAGAAGATTACCATTGCAGCATACACCCATCAAAGCCATCTTTCTCATCAACAAAACGTTGTTTGTAGCAGCCACACATCAATGAAATTTCTTCAAGCCTGTGACTGTTGCTTTTTCATAATTATATTTTCTAATCCCCCTTTACACACGAGAGCTCAATTCACTTCCTGGTACAATGCATTAGCATCCTCTTCAAATCCATTAGCAGTACCACAAGAATCACAGCATCTCTCCCTCTTCAAAATAGTATGTTATTAAGTTACCATACAGCAGCCTGAAGACTATGAATATTTTAAGTCCCCTGTATGTACCAAAGCAGAGAAATCAATCCTAGTTTTTTACCATATTGGCAATATTCTAAGACACACTTATGGGCTTCATTAAACTTGTGTTTCTGGCAGAAAAAAATATATGGTATATTTAATAAAGAGATTTAATACAGAGTGTGATGGCAACAGCATAATCTCGCTGGTAATTTTCAGCCCATAACACTCAAAAGTGGGTGACCACAGTCTACCACACAGCCAAGCCAGGCCCGATATTCTAAACATGTTCAGTAAAGCAAAACAAATTAATTTAATGAGCTGCCATTAGGAATATTAGGTGTAAATGATATTATCAAAACAAGTAGTAGGATGTTTCAAAATGTTTCCTAGAGTCTATAAGTGAGTTGACATACTACAGACCCTTTGGGTTTTGTTTTGTTCCATTCCCAAAAAATAATATTTGTTTTGAAGCATACGAGGCATTTTCCTGAATCAATTCTCACATGTTCCTACTAAAACTCATTTGGCCTTTTTGAGTTGCAATGAATGGGGCAAAAAACATGGATTGCCCTGATTTGCACCTTTTGCAAGCACAGGTCCAAAACAAGGCTAAAAATCCTGATGTCTAGCACAAGGGCAGCAGATGCAGTTAATTAATTCCCAGCTCTCACAGGCTCCTCCAGAAACAAATTCCAGAACTTTTTCAAAGGCATCAGCAAAAAATGAGTCCTCTTCTAGAGATTTTCCATGCCAGAAATCCAGGTGGGTTTACATATAGGTTTTGAAATTTCTTGAGTGGCATGTGGAGCCTCTATGTTTCAATCTAAGAGCTCTGATTCAACCAAAAAAGAAAAA